>OY856385.1:0-7500 GCA_963693495.1 Malacosoma neustria | reverse complement strand
AGGTTAGGTTAGGTTAGGTTAGGTTAGGTTAGGTTAGGTTAGGTTAGGTTAGGTTAGGTTAGGTTAGGTTAGGTTAGGTTAGGTTAGGTTAGGTTAGGTTAGGTTAGGTTAGGTTAGGTTAGGTTAGGTTAGGTTAGGTTAGGTTAGGTTAGGTTAGGTTAGGTTAGGTTAGGTTAGGTTAGGTTAGGTTAGGTTAGGTTAGGTTAGGTTAGGTTAGGTTAGGTTAGGTTAGGTTAGGTTAGGTTAGGTTAGGTTAGGTTAGGTTAGGTTAGGTTAGGTTAGGTTAGGTTAGGTTAGGTTAGGTTAGGTTAGGTTAGGTTAGGTTAGGTTAGGTTAGGTTAGGTTAGGTTAGGTTAGGTTAGGTTAGGTTAGGTTAGGTTAGGTTAGGTTAGGTTAGGTTAGGTTAGGTTAGGTTAGGTTAGGTTAGGTTAGGTTAGGTTAGGTTAGGTTAGGTTAGGTTAGGTTAGGTTAGGTTAGGTTAGGTTAGGTTAGGTTAGGTTAGGTTAGGTTAGGTTAGGTTAGGTTAGGTTAGGTTAGGTTAGGTTAGGTTAGGTTAGGTTAGGTTAGGTTAGGTTAGGTTAGGTTAGGTTAGGTTAGGTTAGGTTAGGTTAGGTTAGGTTAGGTTAGGTTAGGTTAGGTTAGGTTAGGTTAGGTTAGGTTAGGTTAGGTTAGGTTAGGTTAGGTTAGGTTAGGTTAGGTTAGGTTAGGTTAGGTTAGGTTAGGTTAGGTTAGGTTAGGTTAGGTTAGGTTAGGTTAGGTTAGGTTAGGTTAGGTTAGGTTAGGTTAGGTTAGGTTAGGTTAGGTTAGGTTAGGTTAGGTTAGGTTAGGTTAGGTTAGGTTAGGTTAGGTTAGGTTAGGTTAGGTTAGGTTAGGTTAGGTTAGGTTAGGTTAGGTTAGGTTAGGTTAGGTTAGGTTAGGTTAGGTTAGGTTAGGTTAGGTTAGGTTAGGTTAGGTTAGGTTAGGTTAGGTTAGGTTAGGTTAGGTTAGGTTAGGTTAGGTTAGGTTAGGTTAGGTTAGGTTAGGTTAGGTTAGGTTAGGTTAGGTTAGGTTAGGTTAGGTTAGGTTAGGTTAGGTTAGGTTAGGTTAGGTTAGGTTAGGTTAGGTTAGGTTAGGTTAGGTTAGGTTAGGTTAGGTTAGGTTAGGTTAGGTTAGGTTAGGTTAGGTTAGGTTAGGTTAGGTTAGGTTAGGTTAGGTTAGGTTAGGTTAGGTTAGGTTAGGTTAGGTTAGGTTAGGTTAGGTTAGGTTAGGTTAGGTTAGGTTAGGTTAGGTTAGGTTAGGTTAGGTTAGGTTAGGTTAGGTTAGGTTAGGTTAGGTTAGGTTAGGTTAGGTTAGGTTAGGTTAGGTTAGGTTAGGTTAGGTTAGGTTAGGTTAGGTTAGGTTAGGTTAGGTTAGGTTAGGTTAGGTTAGGTTAGGTTAGGTTAGGTTAGGTTAGGTTAGGTTAGGTTAGGTTAGGTTAGGTTAGGTTAGGTTAGGTTAGGTTAGGTTAGGTTAGGTTAGGTTAGGTTAGGTTAGGTTAGGTTAGGTTAGGTTAGGTTAGGTTAGGTTAGGTTAGGTTAGGTTAGGTTAGGTTAGGTTAGGTTAGGTTAGGTTAGGTTAGGTTAGGTTAGGTTAGGTTAGGTTAGGTTAGGTTAGGTTAGGTTAGGTTAGGTTAGGTTAGGTTAGGTTAGGTTAGGTTAGGTTAGGTTAGGTTAGGTTAGGTTAGGTTAGGTTAGGTTAGGTTAGGTTAGGTTAGGTTAGGTTAGGTTAGGTTAGGTTAGGTTAGGTTAGGTTAGGTTAGGTTAGGTTAGGTTAGGTTAGGTTAGGTTAGGTTAGGTTAGGTTAGGTTAGGTTAGGTTAGGTTAGGTTAGGTTAGGTTAGGTTAGGTTAGGTTAGGTTAGGTTAGGTTAGGTTAGGTTAGGTTAGGTTAGGTTAGGTTAGGTTAGGTTAGGTTAGGTTAGGTTAGGTTAGGTTAGGTTAGGTTAGGTTAGGTTAGGTTAGGTTAGGTTAGGTTAGGTTAGGTTAGGTTAGGTTAGGTTAGGTTAGGTTAGGTTAGGTTAGGTTAGGTTAGGTTAGGTTAGGTTAGGTTAGGTTAGGTTAGGTTAGGTTAGAGGTTAGGTTAGGTTAGGTTAGGTTAGGTTAGGTTAGGTTAGGTTAGGTTAGGTTAGGTTAGGTTAGGTTAGGTTAGGTTAGGTTAGGTTAGGTTACGTTAGGTTAGGTTAGGTTAGGTTAGGTTAGGTTAGGTTAGGTTAGGTTAGGTTAGGTTAGGTTAGGTTAGGTTAGGTTAGGTTAGGTTAGGTTAGGTTAGGTTAGGTTAGGTTAGGTTAGGTTAGGTTAGGTTAGGTTAGGTTAGGTTAGGTTAGGTTAGGTTAGGTTAGGTTAGGTTAGGTTAGGTTAGGTTAGGTTAGGTTAGGTTAGGTTAGGTTAGGTTAGGTTAGGTTAGGTTAGGTTAGGTTAGGTTAGGTTAGGTTAGGTTAGGTTAGGTTAGGTTAGGTTAGGTTAGGTTAGGTTAGGTTAGGTTAGGTTAGGTTAGGTTAGGTTAGGTTAGGTTAGGTTAGGTTAGGTTAGGTTAGGTTAGGTTAGGTTAGGTTAGGTTAGGTTAGGTTAGGTTAGGTTAGGTTAGGTTAGGTTAGGTTAGGTTAGGTTAGGTTAGGTTAGGTTAGGTTAGGTTAGGTTAGGTTAGGTTAGGTTAGGTTAGGTTAGGTTAGGTTAGGTTAGGTTAGGTTAGGTTAGGTTAGGTTAGGTTAGGTTAGGTTAGGTTAGGTTAGGTTAGGTTAGGTTAGGTTAGGTTAGGTTAGGTTAGGTTAGGTTAGGTTAGGTTAGGTTAGGTTAGGTTAGGTTAGGTTAGGTTAGGTTAGGTTAGGTTAGGTTAGGTTAGGTTAGGTTAGGTTAGGTTAGGTTAGGTTAGGTTAGGTTAGGTTAGGTTAGGTTAGGTTAGGTTAGGTTAGGTTAGGTTAGGTTAGGTTAGGTTAGGTTAGGTTAGGTTAGGTTAGGTTAGGTTAGGTTAGGTTAGGTTAGGTTAGGTTAGGTTAGGTTAGGTTAGGTTAGGTTAGGTTAGGTTAGGTTAGGTTAGGTTAGGTTAGGTTAGGTTAGGTTAGGTTAGGTTAGGTTAGGTTAGGTTAGGTTAGGTTAGGTTAGGTTAGGTTAGGTTAGGTTAGGTTAGGTTAGGTTAGGTTAGGTTAGGTTAGGTTAGGTTAGGTTAGGTTAGGTTAGGTTAGGTTAGGTTAGGTGGTTGGTGGTGTAGTTAGGTTAGGGTAGGTTAGGTTAGGTTGGTTAGGGTAGGGAAGGTGTGGGGTGGAGGGGACTGTGAGGGGGCAGACGACGAAGGGGGGGGGGGGGTGAGGATAGGGTGGTGTAAGGTCTAAACCGTAAGTTAAGTAAGAGGTTAGGTTAGGTTAGGTTAGGTTAGGTTAGGTTAGGTTAGGTTAGGTTAGGTTAGGTTAGGTTAGGTTAGGTTAGGTTAGGTTAGGTTAGGTTAGGTTAGGTTAGGTTAGGTTAGGTTAGGTTAGGTTAGGTTAGGTTAGGTTAGGTTAGGTTAGGTTAGGTTAGGTTAGGTTAGGTTAGGTTAGGTTAGGTTAGGTTAGGTTAGGTTAGGTTAGGTTAGGTTAGGTTAGGTTAGGTTAGGTTAGGTTAGGTTAGGTTAGGTTAGGTTAGGTTAGGTTAGGTTAGGTTAGGTTAGGTTAGGTTAGGTTAGGTTAGGTTAGGTTAGGTTAGGTTAGGTTAGGTTAGGTTAGGTTAGGTTAGGTTAGGTTAGGTTAGGTTAGGTTAGGTTAGGTTAGGTTAGGTTAGGTTAGGTTAGGTTAGGTTAGGTTAGGTTAGGTTAGGTTAGGTTAGGTTAGGTTAGGTTAGGTTAGGTTAGGTTAGGTTAGGTTAGGTTAGGTTAGGTTAGGTTAGGTTAGGTTAGGTTAGGTTAGGTTAGGTTAGGTTAGGTTAGGTTAGGTTAGGTTAGGTTAGGTTAGGTTAGGTTAGGTTAGGTTAGGTTATGTTAGGTTAGGTTAGGTTAGGTTAGGTTAGGTTAGGTTAGGTTAGGTTAGGTTAGGTTAGGTTAGGTTAGGTTAGGTTAGGTTAGGTTAGGTTAGGTTAGGTTAGGTTAGGTTAGGTTAGGTTAGGTTAGGTTAGGTTAGGTTAGGTTAGGTTAGGTTAGGTTAGGTTAGGTTAGGTTAGGTTAGGTTAGGTTAGGTTAGGTTAGGTTAGGTTAGGTTAGGTTAGGTTAGGTTAGGTTAGGTTAGGTTAGGTTAGGTTAGGTTAGGTTAGGTTAGGTTAGGTTAGGTTAGGTTAGGTTAGGTTAGGTTAGGTTAGGTTAGGTTAGGTTAGGTTAGGTTAGGTTAGGTTAGGTTAGGTTAGGTTAGGTTAGGTTAGGTTAGGTTAGGTTAGGTTAGGTTAGGTTAGGTTAGGTTAGGTTAGGTTAGGTTAGGTTAGGTTAGGTTAGGTTAGGTTAGGTTAGGTTAGGTTAGGTTAGGTTAGGTTAGGTTAGGTTAGGTTAGGTTAGGTTAGGTTAGGTTAGGTTAGGTTAGGTTAGGTTAGGTTAGGTTAGGTTAGGTTAGGTTAGGTTAGGTTAGGTTAGGTTAGGTTAGGTTAGGTTAGGTTAGGTTAGGTTAGGTTAGGTTAGGTTAGGTTAGGTTAGGTTAGGTTAGGTTAGGTTAGGTTAGGTTAGGTTAGGTTAGGTTAGGTTAGGTTAGGTTAGGTTAGGTTAGGTTAGGTTAGGTTAGGTTAGGTTAGGTTAGGTTAGGTTAGGTTAGGTTAGGTTAGGTTAGGTTAGGTTAGGTTAGGTTAGGTTAGGTTAGGTTAGGTTAGGTTAGGTTAGGTTAGGTTAGGTTAGGTTAGGTTAGGTTAGGTTAGGTTAGGTTAGGTTAGGTTAGGTTAGGTTAGGTTAGGTTAGGTTAGGTTAGGTTAGGTTAGGTTAGGTTAGGTTAGGTTAGGTTAGGTTAGGTTAGGTTAGGTTAGGTTAGGTTAGGTTAGGTTAGGTTAGGTTAGGTTAGGTTAGGTTAGGTTAGGTTAGGTTAGGTTAGGTTAGGTTAGGTTAGGTTAGGTTAGGTTAGGTTAGGTTAGGTTAGGTTAGGTTAGGTTAGGTTAGGTTAGGTTAGGTTAGGTTAGGTTAGGTTAGGTTAGGTTAGGTTAGGTTAGGTTAGGTTAGGTTAGGTTAGGTTAGGTTAGGTTAGGTTAGGTTAGGTTAGGTTAGGTTAGGTTAGGTTAGGTTAGGTTAGGTTAGGTTAGGTTAGGTTAGGTTAGGTTAGGTTAGGTTAGGTTAGGTTAGGTTAGGTTAGGTTAGGTTAGGTTAGGTTAGGTTAGGTTAGGTTAGGTTAGGTTAGGTTAGGTTAGGTTAGGTTAGGTTAGGTTAGGTTAGGTTAGGTTAGGTTAGGTTAGGTTAGGTTAGGTTAGGTTAGGTTAGGTTAGGTTAGGTTAGGTTAGGTTAGGTTAGGTTAGGTTAGGTTAGGTTAGGTTAGGTTAGGTTAGGTTAGGTTAGGTTAGGTTAGGTTAGGTTAGGTTAGGTTAGGTTAGGTTAGGTTAGGTTAGGTTAGGTTAGGTTAGGTTAGGTTAGGTTAGGTTAGGTTAGGTTAGGTTAGGTTAGGTTAGGTTAGGTTAGGTTAGGTTAGGTTAGGTTAGGTTAGGTTAGGTTAGGTTAGGTTAGGTTAGGTTAGGTTAGGTTAGGTTAGGTTAGGTTAGGTTAGGTTAGGTTAGGTTAGGTTAGGTTAGGTTAGGTTAGGTTAGGTTAGGTTAGGTTAGGTTAGGTTAGGTTAGGTTAGGTTAGGTTAGGTTAGGTTAGGTTAGGTTAGGTTAGGTTAGGTTAGGTTAGGTTAGGTTAGGTTAGGTTAGGTTAGGTTAGGTTAGGTTAGGTTAGGTTAGGTTAGGTTAGGTTAGGTTAGGTTAGGTTAGGTTAGGTTAGGTTAGGTTAGGTTAGGTTAGGTTAGGTTAGGTTAGGTTAGGTTAGGTTAGGTTAGGTTAGGTTAGGTTAGGTTAGGTTAGGTTAGGTTAGGTTAGGTTAGGTTAGGTTAGGTTAGGTTAGGTTAGGTTAGGTTAGGTTAGGTTAGGTTAGGTTAGGTTAGGTTAGGTTAGGTTAGGTTAGGTTAGGTTAGGTTAGGTTAGGTTAGGTTAGGTTAGGTTAGGTTAGGTTAGGTTAGGTTAGGTTAGGTTAGGTTAGGTTAGGTTAGGTTAGGTTAGGTTAGGTTAGGTTAGGTTAGGTTAGGTTAGGTTAGGTTAGGTTAGGTTAGGTTAGGTTAGGTTAGGTTAGGTTAGGTTAGGTTAGGTTAGGTTAGGTTAGGTTAGGTTAGGTTAGGTTAGGTTAGGTTAGGTTAGGTTAGGTTAGGTTAGGTTAGGTTAGGTTAGGTTAGGTTAGGTTAGGTTAGGTTAGGTTAGGTTAGGTTAGGTTAGGTTAGGTTAGGTTAGGTTAGGTTAGGTTAGGTTAGGTTAGGTTAGGTTAGGTTAGGTTAGGTTAGGTTAGGTTAGGTTAGGTTAGGTTAGGTTAGGTTAGGTTAGGTTAGGTTAGGTTAGGTTAGGTTAGGTTAGGTTAGGTTAGGTTAGGTTAGGTTAGGTTAGGTTAGGTTAGGTTAGGTTAGGTTAGGTTAGGTTAGGTTAGGTTAGGTTAGGTTAGGTTAGGTTAGGTTAGGTTAGGTTAGGTTAGGTTAGGTTAGGTTAGGTTAGGTTAGGTTAGGTTAGGTTAGGTTAGGTTAGGTTAGGTTAGGTTAGGTTAGGTTAGGTTAGGTTAGGTTAGGTTAGGTTAGGTTAGGTTAGGTTAGGTTAGGTTAGGTTAGGTTAGGTTAGGTTAGGTTAGGTTAGGTTAGGTTAGGTTAGGTTAGGTTAGGTTAGGTTAGGTTAGGTTAGGTTAGGTTAGGTTAGGTTAGGTTAGGTTAGGTTAGGTTAGGTTAGGTTAGGTTAGGTTAGGTTAGGTTAGGTTAGGTTAGGTTAGGTTAGGTTAGGTTAGGTTAGGTTAGGTTAGGTTAGGTTAGGTTAGGTTAGGTTAGGTTAGGTTAGGTTAGGTTAGGTTAGGTTAGGTTAGGTTAGGTTAGGTTAGGTTAGGTTAGGTTAGGTTAGGTTAGGTTAGGTTAGGTTAGGTTAGGTTAGGTTAGGTTAGGTTAGGTTAGGTTAGGTTAGGTTAGGTTAGGTTAGGTTAGGTTAGGTTAGGTTAGGTTAGGTTAGGTTAGGTTAGGTTAGGTTAGGTTAGGTTAGGTTAGGTTAGGTTAGGTTAGGTTAGGTTAGGTTAGGTTAGGTTAGGTTAGGTTAGGTTAGGTTAGGTTAGGTTAGGTTAGGTTAGGTTAGGTTAGGTTAGGTTAGGTTAGGTTAGGTTAGGTTAGGTTAGGTTAGGTTAGGTTAGGTTAGGTTAGGTTAGGTTAGGTTAGGTTAGGTTAGGTTAGGTTAGGTTAGGTTAGGTTAGGTTAGGTTAGGTTAGGTTAGGTTAGGTTAGGTTAGGTTAGGTTAGGTTAGGTTAGGTTAGGTTAGGTTAGGTTAGGTTAGGTTAGGTTAGGTTAGGTTAGGTTAGGTTAGGTTAGGTTAGGTTAGGTTAGGTTAGGTTAGGTTAGGTTAGGTTAG
>OY856384.1:20191814-20201814 GCA_963693495.1 Malacosoma neustria | reverse complement strand
CTTTGAGAAAGGATTGCAGTGTAGAGAATTATTACTTTTTAAAAGTTAATTCCTTTGTGTTCTCTCGTCATAAAGTGAAAAAAGTCAAATATCTCATCAAAACGATCGGGGAGATACCAATTTTTTGGACTAAATAAAATCGCCAACACAAGGCGCGAGTAATAGTGAAGTTTAAATTACTACCGGATTGAAGTTCAGGGAGCTATAGGGACCTCAAGGTAGCGTAAAAAACTTTCTCACTAAAAGAGCAATTATCTCTGGAGGTAGATCGGTGACACCTATATTTTTCGGTGTCCCTGGAAGCGCCAGACAGCCGTCTATACGGTGGTTCTGTTTTGCCGTCAAAAGAACCGATACTTCCAGAGAAATAGGGGATCAAACCCGGAAGGAATTTTGACGGTCCCAAAAAGTACCTCGAATCCGGGAGCGTAATACATCGGTAGACGCGCCGTAAAACGCCGAGTCAGAAAACATATAACAACCTAGGCGCGAAGACACCCAGGTCAGTAAAACAGGAAATTAAGGAATCTCGGAAAACTTCTTCCCTCCATAACTCCTCAAAACGATCGGTAACACCCTATTATTAAAGTCTCACCAGAAGCAGCTCGCCGAGTTCTGTCCTGCCCTCGCTCGGAAAAAATTTTCGACCAGGGGTTTAGGGCAGAAAATACATCGAGTCGCCCCAGAAATCGAGGTGGTGGAACTCCTCGATTTCGGAGAAACTCAGGGTGCCAGTGGAGGGAGGATAGTCCAAGAGTAATTTCCTCGAAAAGTTTTTTGGAAAATACAAAAACCAGGAGAAGCTGTGGACCGAAACACGAAAATCCGGGAACAGACCACATCTCCCTTTCTATTGGAGACGCCCGGATTTGGACTTCGGATTCAGACTCAGCGACACAAAATACACCTGGGAACTTGAGATCTGGATTTTACAGGAATATACTAGAAGAGTTTAATATATTTTAAGGGGGAAAAACAGGGAAAGCTGATAAAAGGTGAACTTTCTGAGGAATCTCCCCGGGAAAACTTTGAGGGGGTGTGGCTCGTTCTGGGCGATCGATCCCTGGTCTCAGAATAATTGTACGACCAGGGAGAAGGAAGTTACGACAGATCGAGTCATACAGAAAACCGAAGAGGTGGAACTCCTGGATTCCAGAGGATCCGAAGGTGCCACTGGAAAGAGAAGTGGCTAAAACCAGTTTCCCTGGAGCAACATATAAAAAATTTTAAAACCGGGAGGAGCCAGTGAGGAAATAAAAAACTACCTGTACTAAAACTCAACTTCGCCGTTATCGGAGTCGCGGGGATTCTGACCACGGATTTGGATTCAGCGTGGTCTAATCCACCGGAAACGCTGTGTGGCAGAATTTTAAAGTGGAAAGGGGAGAAGTTTAGTGCATAAGTATACTTAAAAAACTCTATAAGGTAAATATTGTGTTTTTTTTTCCCGGAAAATCTCCCGGAAAATTTACAGCAAGTTGCGGCTCGACTTGTACAATACATCCCTGGTCTTAAAAACAAAATACGACCAGGATCAAAGGAGCCAAAACACATCGAGACCAACAGGAAAGTGTGCTGGAAGAACTCCTGGATTCCAGGGGATCTGAAGGTGCACCTCGACGGGGGACAACCAAAAACTTGTCACCCCGAAAAAACCTTCCAATAATTTCAAAACCAGGAAGAACCAGAGAAGCAAAAAGACCGCACCCTGAAAGGGGGATATCTTCACCAATTCTGGAGACGCCTGGATTTGGACAACGGATTCGGAAGCAGCGCTAAAAATCACTCTAGGGATACTCACTTCACAAATTTTTTGGCTACTGGATTAGCAGTTTAGTATATTTAAAATAAAAAATTTTAAAAGTGTATCCTGGAGACATCCAGGAAAAATTAAAAATACAGGCTAGCCTTTGCTTAGAGCCTGAGCTTCTGCTTTTGCCTGTATAATACCCTACAGCAATAAAACATAATTTAAAGCTCATCTTAGCGTCAGGAGGATTCCTGGAACACTCCTTTCGCTCCCAAAGTCCTGTCTGGAACGGGATTCGGGTAGATCTCCTCGCGCTGATCTCAGAAGTCTTTTTCCTGAATCGCTGCGGTGGGTAGTGGCTGAGATATCGGGTGGGGAAAACCGTCTTTGACAGTTGAGAACTGTCAAAGCTCTTTTTGAAACCGAGATATCTCGGAGACTATTGGCCGTACGAGTGCGAGGTTTTGGCCTTTGACATCGGCTTCACGGGGAGTGTCTTCCTGGACATTGAGGTCCGGACAGCATAGGGAACAGGGGTGTGGGACCCCCCCCCACCACCATTGGTACTGGCTGACCATCTTGGTGGAATTAGTGGAAAACTGAGGGGTTAATATTAGGTTACCCCTGACTACTATTAATAATCTATTTATAATCTATGTATAGTCCTACAGGAACAAAACTGCAGGGAAACAATACCGAACTACCCCAAATTAGGTGAGATTTACTATTAAAATCTACCCCCAAACATCTTAGGAAAGTTCCACTGACCACGCCCCTCCATCATCGAATCAAAATAAAGGTAGGTCAGTACTCGGTGACGTCAGGCGTCGTCATTGCTCAGGGCAAGTATTAGCCGAGTAACACCAAGATTTTAAAACCGACGTATAACTACCGAGCGGCCTAGTGGCTTGGAGCGAGGTGTTGGTTTGAATTTGGTCGAACTCGAATCCTGGTTCGATGAGATTACTTTTCTGACCATTTAAAGGAACGGAGAATAATCTCCATTAATTGTTTGGACAATTAATTTTAAGTTAGGACTCTGAGAGTAGAATTAAAGTCCAATTAATTTCCAAAATTAAAATTAACTTTAAAAATAGAATTTAAACCAGGGTTAGGGGGTTTCAGGTTAAAGGGCCGGATAGGAAACAGAAATTGATGGGAATTCAAAATTAAAAAATTAAAGTGGGATTCTGAGTACCAGAATTAAAGTCCAGTTAGTTAATGAATAAAATTTTAAATCACGGAATACGTCATAGCAACTCCACATATTGAAAGATTCGAGTGCTCAAGTTGTGTACGGTTGGCTGAGTGGTACAGTACTAGCCTATAGAACCGAACGGCCAGGAATCCAGTCTCAACTCAAAAAATTTATTTTAGAAATTAATTTTATTTTTATTTTTAATTTTATTTTATATTTTATTTTTATAATCTTTTGTGACTTAAATCAGTATTAGTAATTAATGATTATATGGGTGGCCGAGATTAATTGGATTACTGAATTGTTTTAATTGTTTAATTAATTTTAGGAATTGGAATTGTTTTTTGACTTAGAGTTATTGAACTGAATTCAGCTGGACTTGATTTGATTTATACTTGAATTTGGGATATATAGGAGTTGGACATTATAAGTTATTATTTTATTAAAATTACTTTATTATTTTGGACACATTAAGTTGGTGATATTGAGTATTGCTAACTGTATTACATATTGTCATCTTAAATATAGGTTTTAGTTATATTATCATTTTGCAGTTTATCGATAATTATCCTATTAGATTAATTACTTATCTAAGAATTAATTGTACTCCAAAATCATTAGGCAAATAAAAGCGTTAAATTTGTTTATCTTTTGAGTAACTGTCTTAATTATAGATATATTGTATATCATTATAGATATATTGTAGTTTATTTATATATTAGTATTTATTATATTGATTGTATTTTAAAGGAATTTACTGGTCAAATTGATTGATTATTATATATATTAGATAACTCAAAAATTTAATTATTACAAGTTGGATTGATTAGAGTGTTAGCTTTATAGATATAATTATATATTGTTGAATCGGTATTTCATATTATTAGTACTGTATTATCAATTATAGTATATTGCGTATATAATAATTGTCAAACTGCTTGATTGTTACTGTTACTTATTCAGTTTGGTCCTGCCTTGATTTGATTCTGTTTTGTTTTGTTTTGTTTCCCTGACTAGTTTATTAGTTTATAGTCTATTTAAATTAAATTAGTGGGGTACCCTGTTTTGTTCGGATTGCTACAGATATTTTACTCTGATTATAAATTATTTAGATTGATTAAACGTACTCGGCCCCAACCAGGCACTGTTAGGGTCACAGGAGTATTGCGGTAAGGCTCGGGCTCGGGGCAAACAGCTCTGAAAAGTGTAAACACCGAATCCTGCAAATAGTTCTAGGTAATTTGTAATTAGGTTAAGAGATCAACCGTCTTTACAGACGGCATTTAATAGCTAATAAGTATCGACAGTGCACCCTATTGGGGCACATTCATAGTTCGTAAGTTTTAATTTAATATATTGACATCAATTTCATTATAATTTGTATTTTGTATAATTTAATTTAGGTACCTTTACCTTCATTTTATTTGTATAATTTAATTTAATTTGACCTTGGTCTAATTTGGTAATCTAGTACAAGAATATTTTACGTGTCTAACTGGGTTCATTCGAACCCAATAATTGTGTTGTTTTGGTGACTGTCTTTTCCCGGGACTTAAGATATTTTAAATTTAGCATTTATTTCATTTTAGATATTATTATTGTAATTAGATTATTTATTTTATTATTTAAATTGTATTTAACGGGGTTATTAATTAACCCACGAAATAGTTTTAAGTTGACTGCCCTCTATTGGGGAATTAGTATTAGTGCATTTAAATTGACTTTAGACATAAATACATAATTTTGAGTATTAACCGTCATCCCTATTGGTGGCGTAGTAACGATAACTAGATAAGGTTCATAAGGACCAAAGCGTAAATATGGCCTCGCAGGCAAAAAACGTCAAAAACGTTGTGGTCGCGCACGCTCCTAGGAAGGAAACAAATAAAGATAGCAAGGAGGTGGTACTGCGCGAAGCCGCCGACAAAGCCCGAGCCCAACCCGAACACTGCCCAAAATATACCCCTACTTCCATCGCAAATGGGTTCTACCAAGCGGCCAAAGCCCAGCTGGAGCTATCAGGAAACTTAAAAACGTCTATAAAGGAGACCGTCTTGACGAGCCTCATGGGGCTCTATGAGACGGTCCTAACACAAAATGAGGAGGTCCAGGCGTTGAAGCTCCAGCTGGAGAAAGAAAGGGTGATGCGCGAAAGGGAACTTAGAATGAAAGAAGAAGAGTGCAGAAAAACCATAGAGGATTTGGCCGGGGGTATAGAAAAAATTAACGTCGTAGAGCAAATGCGGGAACTATACACAAATACTGAAACAATAAGAAAAATGATAGCCTATGACGTAATGAACAGATTTGACGAATACCCGCCGGGTAGGGCCCTCTGTGGCAATATCAAGAAAATTGAGGGCCTCGCTGGAGAATTAGGAACTATTAGGAAGGAGACTGAAATAACAGGAAAGAATGTAAAAATATTAATAGAGAGGAAAGAAAGAGAAGAAGGAAAGGTGGAGGAGACGATCAAGGAAGTGGAAGAAAAAGTAAAGGAAACGGGTAAGAAATTAGAAAAGACAGCAAATGAGATAGAAAAGGTCGGAAATAAGTTGGAGAAGGTTGGGGAAACATTAGAGGAGGCGGGAAAAAGAGCGGGGGAGCTCAAGGCCTCGACACCGTCGTATGCCGAGACTGCCAGAATCCCCAAAAGGAAAACTCAACTACCTCCCAAACAGCCTCAACATACCCTGATCGTCTCCTCCACTGAAATGAAAGATACGAGTGATAAGGTGATTGAAAGAGTGCGCGGGGCCCTGGACGCAAGGAAGACGGGGATACAGGTAGACCGGGTCCGAAAAATAAGGGACCAAAAAATTGTAATAAGTTGCGGAAATAAGGACGAATTAGCCAGGATGGAGGAGAGGATCCTGGCTACAAAAGAATTAAAAACGGAGCCTGGCGCGAACCGAGACCCTAGGGTCATTTTAAGGAACATGTTCAGTTACAACACTGAAAAAGACATCTTAGAGTCCCTGAAGAGCCAAAATCGTAAGTTGTGGCTGAACATGGATCCCGAGAACTATAGGGTCAAGGAATGCTACCGACGGCAGGCGCGAAATGCCCACCAGTGCCATGTCGTGCTCCAGGTCTCTCCACAGGTGTGGCAGAGACTAACGGATGCCGGCATGGTACACGTTGACATCCAGGGCGTAATCGTCGAGGATCAGTCGCCGCTGAGGCAGTGCACCCGGTGCCTGGGGTACGGCCACGGCCGCAGGGATTGTAAGGAGACGGGCGACTTATGCGGCCATTGCGGTGGACAACACCACATGGCCAAATGCCCCGCCATTGCGGAAGGCAAGTCGCCGGTTTGCAGGAACTGTGACCGGGCCGGGCATCAGGAGAGGGGTCACACCGCTTTCAGCGGCGACTGCCCCATTCGCCTGCGGTGGGATGCTATAGCGCGGTCGTCAGTGGCATATTGCTAAGGGCACCGATACGGAACTATTGACCGCAAGGACCCGGAACGGCACTGTGGCGATGTACCAAGCGAACCTCCAGCGGAAAAGACTGGCGACACAGGAGCTCGTCATGACAGCCCACAGGGAGGGTGTTGCTTTCGCCCTGGTCCAGGAGCCATACGTGGGAGCGGAGGGCCGGGTCGCTGGGTTCCCTGCCGTCAGGGTGGTGCAGAAGGAGACCGCCAGGGCCAAGCCCGTCAAGGCGGCGGTCATGGTTTTCGGGGATGGGCTGGAAGTTCTTACGAACCCACAGCTCGTCACCGAAAACATCGTGGCCGTCACTATTAAGACGAAAGTGTGGACACTGGCGGTGGTCTCTGTATACCTGGAGGGCACGGAGCCTATCGAGCCGTACCTACTGCAACTGCGGGACTTCCTGGGGCGGATAGGGACCAACAGGATCCTCGTGGGAGGGGACTTCAACGCGTGGAGTCCTTGGTGGGGTAGCGTTGAGGAGGATTGTCGGGGGGAGACTCTAAGGGGATTCTTCGACGACTCGGACCTGCACGTGTTAAACCGTGGGGTCGTTCCGACCTTCGACACTGTCCGGGGGGGCAGACGATACACGAGTCACGTAGACGTGACAGTCTGTACCCCCGGCGTATTAAGTAGTGTCACGGGGTGGAAGGTGGACGACTCCGTGACGAGTTCGGATCATAGGGCAATACGTGTAGGCCTGAGCCTGGAGGGGCCCACTGGGGAAAGAACCCGATGGACTACGCGGCGCTACGACACCAGGAACGCCGACTGGGATCGTTTCACCAAGGAGGTCAGGGATCAGTACTCATCACGCTCGCTAACATCTGAGCGGGTGAGTACTATAAGGGATAAAAACGCCTTGGAGGAAGCAGTAAGTAGTTACGTCGCCTGTGTAGAGGCAGCTTGCCTCGAAGTGATCCCTCCGGCACGACCTTTCAGACCGAAGAAAGGCTTTCCCTGGTGGAACGATGAGCTGGACACCCTGCGACGCGAGGTCAATACCAAGCGTCGCAGAATTCGGTGCGCAGCTCCCGGGCGTAGACCCTACGTCGTAGACGAGTACCTCGCGGCCAAGTCTGAGTACGAGTCGAGGGTTGTCAACGCCCAAACAGAGAGCTGGAAGGCTTTCTGTTCGACCCGTGAGAGGGAGTCTATGTGGGACGGAATCTACCGGGTGATGGCGAGGACCCCAGGTCGTCACGAGGACCAGCTCCTTGTAGAGGGGGGAGTTGCGCAGAGTCCTGAGCAGTCAGTCAATCTCCTGGCCCGGACGTTCTTCCCTGACGATGACGAGGGAGTGGACAGTGAGGTCCACAAAGTCGTCAGAGCCAGGGCGGAACTGGCCAGTGTGAGAACGCTAGAAGACAGGGACGACCCACATTTCACCAATGGGGAGCTGTTGAGGACTCTGGGCAGCTTCAATCCTAGGAAGGCACCGGGTCCCGATGGACTGACGAGTGACATTTGTGCGGCGGCCATTGCCGCTCGGAACGAGCTCTTTTTGAGCGTCGTGAACCGGTGTCTCGACTTGGGGTGCTTCCCAGCACCGTGGAAGGAGGCTGCTGTCGTGGTGTTGAGGAAGCCGGCAAAGTCTGATTACAGTCGCGCTAAGTCGTACCGCCCCATTGGACTTCTTTCCATCATGGGCAAGATATTTGAAAAGATGCTGGTGCGAAGGTTACGCTGGTATATCTTGCCCAGGTCCAATGGTCGGCAGTATGGCTTCACGCCGCAGCGCAGCACTGAGGACGCACTGTACGACCTTGTGCAACACGTCAGGAGCATCCTACACAGGAAGGAGACCGCCCTGCTGGTATCCCTCGATATCGAAGGTGCGTTTGACAACGCCTGGTGGCCGGCGATTAAGTGCCGACTCCAAGAGAAAGGAGTCCCCGTCAATTTGCGGAAAGTAGTAGAGGACTACCTCAGGGACCGGAGCGTCGTGGTGCATTACGCGGGCAGGGAAAGTAGGAGGCGGACCACGAAGGGATGTGTGCAAGGGTCCATCGGAGGGCCCCTGTACTGGAATCTGCTGCTGGATCCTCTATTGGACACTCTGGAGGGGCTGGGCGTGCACGTACAGGCGTTCGCCGACGACGTGGTGCTGGTGTTCTCGGGGCACAGCGCCACCGACATCCAGCGCGAGGCCAATGCCGCTTTAGCTTGTGTGCAGGATTGGGGTGAGCGTAACAAACTAAGATTCAGTGCCGAGAAGACGAAAGGGATGTTAGTAACTCGGAAACTGAAATACGACACCCCGATGGTGCACATGGGTGGGCAGAGCATCGCGCTGGAACCCGAACTCAAGATCCTGGGTGTCATTGTCGACAGCAAACTGACTTTTAATAGTCATGTTAGGTTCGTCTGCCGAAAGGCGACGAACCTGTACAGGAAGCTGTCGACGATGGCAAAGGTCGAGTGGGGGCTGTGTCCGGAGATCATCCGAACCATTTACGTCGCGGTGATAGAGCCCATTATCATGTACGGTGCAAGCTCCTGGGCCAAGGCTGCTGAAAAGATCTCTGTGCAGAAGGCCCTCAGCGTTGTGCAGAGGGGGTTTACACAGAAGATCGCCAAATGCCACCGTACGGTGTCGCTCAACGCGGCATTGATATTGTCGGGTCTCCTCCCGCTGGATCTCCGGATTTGGGAGGTGGCTCGGCAGTATGAGTGCAAAAGGGGACGTCCCATTCCTGAGCTGGACCGAAGAGAGCTGGAGGAGCGTGTTGCCTTTTGGGAGGCACCCCACCCCGCCAAGGAACCGGACATTCATTACGAATGCCTGGAAGATGTGCAGCCCGAGACTGTGGCTCGACTACAGCTACCCGATCATCTGATTTACACCGATGGGAGTAAGTCAGATGATGGGGTCGGGGCTGCATATACCTACTGGCGGTGTGGGGCCGAGATCAGGACCAAACGGATGCGGCTCGAGTCACTGTGCACGGTCTTCCAGGCGGAGTTGCTCGCGATCAGCCAGGCCACGGACCTGGTTATCCGAGCAAACCTGCAAGGGGCGGCTGTGCTCAGTGATTCGAGGTCCTCACTGGATTTGGTCAGGAACCCGGACACGCGCCATCCCCTCGCCGTCCATATTCGTCAGAATATTGCGGAGATAGAGGGGAAGGGCAGCACCCTTAGGCTCTTTTGGGTCCGAGCTCATGTGGGAATCCCCGGCAATGAGCGCGCCGACGAGTTGGCGAGGCAGGCGGCCAGGCAGACCAGGAGTGCCCCGGCCTACGACAGGTGCCCAATTTCGCACGTACGGAGACGGTTGCGTCTGGAGGTTATCCGGCAGTGGAACAGTAGGTATACCAGCGGACAGACAGCTGAGGTGACTAAGATGTTTTTCCCGGATGCATCGCGCGCACATAAGGTCCTGAGGAGTCTCGATAAGACCACGGAGTGGGCCCAAGTACTCACGGGGCACGGCGGCTTCGCAGCATACCTACACCGATTCAAATTAAAGGACGATCCTACCTGCGTGTGTGGCCTTGCCAGCGAGACCATACAGCATGTCCTGCTCGAGTGTTCGGTGCACGATCGCGACAGGTGCGACCTGGAAATTAAAACAGGGGCCAAGCTCACCGAGCAAACAGTTAGTGA
>OY856384.1:20184314-20189314 GCA_963693495.1 Malacosoma neustria | reverse complement strand
CCTAACCTAACCTAACCTAACCTAACCTAACCTAACCTAACCTAACCTAACCTAACCTAACCTAACCTAACCTAACCTAACCTAACCTAACCTAACCTAACCTAACCTAACCTAACCTAACCTAACCTAACCTAACCTAACCTAACCTAACCTAACCTAACCTAACCTAACCTAACCTAACCTAACCTAACCTAACCTAACCTAACCTAACCTAACCTAACCTAACCTAACCTAACCTAACCTAACCTAACCTAACCTAACCTAACCTAACCTAACCTAACCTAACCTAACCTAACCTAACCTAACCTAACCTAACCTAACCTAACCTAACCTAACCTAACCTAACCTAACCTAACCTAACCTAACCTAACCTAACCTAACCTAACCTAACCTAACCTAACCTAACCTAACCTAACCTAACCTAACCTAACCTAACCTAACCTAACCTAACCTAACCTAACCTAACCTAACCTAACCTAACCTAACCTAACCTAACCTAACCTAACCTAACCTAACCTAACCTAACCTAACCTAACCTAACCTAACCTAACCTAACCTAACCTAACCTAACCTAACCTAACCTAACCTAACCTAACCTAACCTAACCTAACCTAACCTAACCTAACCTAACCTAACCTAACCTAACCTAACCTAACCTAACCTAACCTAACCTAACCTAACCTAACCTAACCTAACCTAACCTAACCTAACCTAACCTAACCTAACCTAACCTAACCTAACCTAACCTAACCTAACCTAACCTCCGCGGTAGCGTATTGCTAAGGGCACCTCTGCAAACCAAACGACCGCAAGGACCCGGAACGGCACAGTGGCGATGTACCAGGCGAACCTCCAGCGGAAAAGACTGGCGACACAGGAGCTCGTCATGACAGCCCACAGGGAGGGTGTTGGTTTCGCCCTGGTGCAGGAGCCATACGTGGGGGCAGAGGGCCGGATCGCTGATCTCCCTGCCGTCCGAGTTGTACAGAAGGAGACTGCCAGGACTAAGCCCGTCAAAGCGGCGGTCATGGTTTTCAGTGACGGGATGGAAGTTCTCACGAACCCACAGCTCGTCACTGAAAATATCGTGGCTGTCACCATTAAGACGAAAACTTGGACACTGGCGGTGGTCTCTGTATACCTGGAGGGCACGGAGCCCATCGAGCCGTACCTGCTGCAACTGCGCGGCTTCCTGGACCGGGTAGGGACCAACAGGATCCTCGTGGGAGGGGACTTTAACGCGTGGAGTCCCTGGTGGGGTAGCGTTGAGGAGGACATTCGGGGGGAGACCTTGAGGGGATTCTTTGACGACTCAGACCTGCACGTATTGAACCGTGGGGTCGTCCCGACCTTCGACACCGTCCGGGGAGGCAGACGTTACACGAGCCACGTGGACGTGACAGTCTGCACCCCCGGCGCACTGGATAATGTCGAGGAGTGGAAGGTGGACGACTCCGTGACCAGTTCGGATCACAGGGCAATACGTGTAGGCCTGAGTCTGACAAGGCCCACTGGGGGAAGAACCCGATGGACTACGCGACGCTACGACACCAGGAACGCCGACTGGGATCGTTTCACCAAGGAGGTCAGGGATCAGTACTCATCGCGCTCACTAACATCTGAGCGGGTGAGTACCATAAGGGAGAAAGACGCCCTCGAGGACTTTGTTAGAGGGTACGTCGCCAGCGTCGAGGCTGCATGCCTCGACGTGATCCCTCCGGTCCGACCACCCCGACCGAAGAAAGGCTTTCCTTGGTGGAACGACGAACTGGACACCCTGCGGCGCGAGGTTAACACCAAACGCCGCAGAGTTCGGTGTGCAGCTCCCGGGCGTCGGCCCTACGTCGTCGACGAGTACCTCGCGGCCAAGTCCGAGTACGAGTCGAGGGTTGTCAGCGCCCAAACAGAGAGCTGGAAGGCTTTCTGTTCGACACGTGAGAGGGAATCCATGTGGGACGGTATCTACCGGGTGTTGAGGAGGACCCCAGGCCGACACGAGGACCAGCTCCTCGTAGAGGAAGGAGTTGCGCAGAGTCCCGAGCAGTCTGTCAATCTCCTGGCCCGGACGTTCTTCCCGGATGACGATGACGGAGTGGACACTGACGTCCATAAAGTCATCAGAGCCCGGGCGGAACTGGCCAGTTTGAGACTACCGGACGACACTGACGACCCCCATTTCACCAGCGGGGAACTGCAAAGGACTCTGGGCAGCTTCAATCCTAAGAAGGCGCCGGGTCCCGATGGATTGACGAGTGACATATGTGCGGCTGCCATTGTCGCTCGGAACGAGCTCTTTCTGAGCATCGCGAACCGGTGCCTTGACCTGGGGTGCTTCCCGGCACCGTGGAAGGAGGCTGCTGTCGTGGTGCTGAGGAAGCCGGCGAAGTCCGACTACAGTCGCGCTAAGTCGTACCGCCCCATTGGGCTTCTTTCCATCATGGGCAAGATATTTGAGAAGATGCTGGTGCGCAGACTACGCTGGCACATCTTGCCCAGGTCCAATGGTCGGCAGTATGGCTTCACGCCGCAGCGCAGTACTGAGGACGCGCTGTACGACCTCGTGCAGCACGTCTGGAGCACCCTACACAGGAAGGAGACCGCTCTAGTGGTTTCCCTCGATATCGAAGGTGCGTTTGACAACGCCTGGTGGCCGGCCATAAAGTGCCGTTTACAAGAAAAAGGAGTACCCGTCAACCTGCGCAGACTGGTAGAGGACTACCTCAGGGACCGTAGCGTAGTGGTGCATTATGCGGGAGAGGAAAGCAGGAAGCGGACCACCAAGGGATGCGTGCAGGGGTCCATCGGAGGGCCACTGTACTGGAATCTGCTGCTGGACCCTCTGCTGGACACTCTGGAGGGGCTGGGCGTGCACGTGCAGGCGTTCGCCGACGACGTGGTGCTGGTATTCTCGGGGCACAGCGCCACCGACATCCAGCGCGATGCCAATGCCGCGTTAGCCTGTGTGCGGGAGTGGGGTGAGCGGAACAAGCTCAACTTTAGCGCTGAGAAGACCAAAGCAATGCTGGTCACTCGCAAGCTCAAGTACGACACTCCGCTCGTGCACATGGGTGGGCAAAGCATCGCCATGGAGCCCGAACTTAAGATCCTGGGCGTCATCGTCGACAACAAGCTGACATTCAACAGTCATGTGAGGTTCGTCTGCCGAAAGGCGACGAACCTCTACAGGCGGTTGTCGGCGATGGCTAAAGTCGAGTGGGGGCTGTGTCCGGAGATCATCCGCACCATATACGTCGCGGTGATAGAGCCCATCATTATGTACGGTGCAAGCTCCTGGGCCAAGGCCGCTGAAAAGATCTCTGTGCAGAAGGCCCTCAGCGTTGTGCAGAGGGGGTTTGCACAGAAGATCGCCAAATGCCACCGTACGGTGTCGCTCAACGCGGCACTGATATTGTCGGGTCTCCTCCCGCTGGATCTTCGGATCTGGGAGGTGGCTCGGCTGTATGAGTGCAAAAGGGGACGTCCCATTCCTGAGCTGGACCGAAGAGAGCTGGAGGAGCGTGTTGCCTTTTGGGAGGCTCCCCACCCCGCCAAGGAACCGGACATTCACTATGAATGTCTGGAAGATATGCAGCCTGAGACTGTGGCTCGACTACAGCTACCCGATCATCTGATTTACACCGACGGGAGTAAGTCAGATGATGGGGTCGGGGCTGCATATACCTACTGGCGGTGTGGGGCCGAGATCAGGACCAAACGGATGCGGCTCGAACCACTGTGCACAGTCTTCCAGGCGGAGTTGCTCGCGATCAGCCAGGCCACGGACCTGGTTGTCCGAGCAAAGCTGCAAGAGGCGGCTGTGCTCAGCGATTCGAGGTCCTCACTGGATTTGGTCAGGAACCCGGACACGCGCCATCCCCTCGCTACCCATATTCGTCAGAATATTGCGGAGATAGAGGGGAGTGGAAGCACCCTTAGGCTCTTTTGGGTCCGGGCTCATGTGGGAATCCCCGGCAATGAGCGCGCCGACGAGTTGGCGAGGCAGGCGGCCAGGCAGACTAGGAGTGCTCCGGCCTATGACAGGTGTCCGGTATCATACGTGCGCAGACAGCTGCGCCTAGAGGTAATCCAGCGGTGGAACAGTAGGTACACCAGCGGACAGACGGCTGAGGTTACTAGGATGTTCTTCCCTGATGCATCGCGTGCTTATAAAGTCCTGAGGGGTCTTGGAAGGACCACTGAATGGGCGCAAGTGCTGACGGGGCACGGCGGTTTCGCAGCATATCTCCACAGATTTAAGCTGAAGGATGACCCAACCTGCCTGTGTGGCCTCGAGAGCGAGACAGTACAACACGTACTGCTACACTGCTCGGTGCATGACCGCGACAGGTGCGACCTGGAAATTGTCACAGGGGCCAAGCTCACCGACCTAACTATTAGCGAGCTGATGGCTAACAAAAAGACCAGGCCGCACCTGGAGCGGTACTGCATGAAAATAATGAAATTGTTAATGATAAGAAATAAGAGCAGAAGTCACTAGAATAAAATAAAGCGTAAACTACGTAGAAAATATAAACTTGAATTATAAATTGAATATATAGTAAAAGAATTAATAAATTAGGGCCCATCTGGCGTATGTACATATATATATATATATATATATATATATATATATATATATATATATATATATATATATATATATATATAAATACATATTGATATAAAATAATCGGTAAAATTAGCATTTAAATAAAATGTATAGAATTAACATTAAAAAGAAAATAAAGAAAGCTAAAATATTAATAAAAGAAAGATAAAAACAGGTTAAAAGAACGAAAGAAACTAATACAAAAAGAAAGATGTATTATTTAAAAAAAAAAAAAAAAAAACAAAAAAAAAAAAAAAGTAATAAATTAACATTAACAAAAAACAAAGAGAGAACATCAAAACGAACAAGCAGAAGCAAGAAGAAACAGAAAATACACAGTAATAAGTTAATTATACAATAATACGGAAGAAAGAAATGTTTAGATTAAGCT
>OY856384.1:19781814-20179314 GCA_963693495.1 Malacosoma neustria | reverse complement strand
TCTCACCCCCTTCTCTGCCGCACCTGGCCGGAGAGTGAGGACCACTACCGATGTCCTTGGAGGGCGAACTCGCCTCGCCTTCTTCTTGGTGGGCGGCGCCTTTGGTTTTGACGGTGCCCTCTCTGTTGGCCCTTTCTGGGCCTTGGGGTGGGCCTTGGGTTGCCCCTTGGCCTGTGCTCTCTGCTTTTGTGGGGGTCTGCCTTGACTCTTTGCCTGATCCCCCTTCGCCTTCTTCGGCTTTTTGGCCACGGTGATCCACTCCTCTCGGTCACCGGGCTCCGGACCATCTTCCTGGCCGCTCACCGGGGCCACCGTGGCAGTGGCGGGAACGGACCTCTCGGTAGCGGCGGCAGTTTTTGCCGTCTTTCCCTTGCCTGCCCTTTTGGATGGAGGGACAGGTAGGGGCGGAAAATTCCTGTCCTCCCGGAGCTCGGCTCTACGGGGGGAGTTAGACCGCTGAGGGGCTGCTGGTGTTGCTGCAGCCTCCAGACGCGCCTCAAAGGCCGCGAGGCGGGAATCCATCACTGTCGTCATCTGAGCCGTGATGGACTCGACCATGTTTTTGATGCGCGTTTCCGTCCCTTTCATGATGATGGTCTCGATTGAGGGATCTTCGACATCATCCGGAGGAGCACCAAGAGCTATCTTCAGCTCCTCACGCACAACATTCATCTCCAACTGCAACCGAAGATTCTTGGCCTCTAGCGACGCGATCTCGTCTGTCGCCGTTCGGCCGCAGAGTTCCTTGGCCGCTTCGGTCGCAGCTTCCGCCGAATCTTTAAGGGCCTTCATAAAAGTGCCCTTAAGGCCCTTTGATGTTTTGGCCACGTGTGCCACTACATTCATGGACTCGAAGATGATATCCATCAAGTCCCTGGAGGCCGACATTTTCTCAAAAGGGTCTTTGGCCGTTAACAACGGCCTCCTGTTGACCCTTAGATCGACAAGGTTCTTCATTTTGTCGATCACACCTTGTTCGAAGTCGAGCTCCATTCTTTCCCGCTCGGCTTCGTTGGCCGATCTCTTGGCTTTCGCCAGACCAACATACTCGCCGGTGGTGGGGGGCCTGCCTCTTCCCCTCTTCACCGACTCCCCAGACGGCCCGGCTGACTCAACGTCACGCCACTCCTCGACGTCACTAGTCTCCTCGACGGGCCGTAACGTCTGACTGGGAGTTCTAGACTCCCCCTCCTTCTCAACATTTTCAGGGTGCTTCGTGGCAGTACTCGAACCCCTTCTTCCCTTTCTCTTTGATGGTTCTTCGCCCTTCTCGGGCAACCTCTCCAGCACCACTTTCGGTGCCTGACCTCGCATAATGTGGGCCCCCCCAGAATACGGTAGGCCCTTGCCTGCACCCGAAGGCGCAGGGGGGGATTCTCCACCCTTTCGGGCGGTACCCCCCTGGGGTAGTACTTTTTCATTATGTGAACTCATCATTTCAACTTAGGGTTGTGGCGCTCGAGACCGGGTTTACCCCCCGGCCATGCAGCCCATCGGCGCGCCACGGGACCTTGAGCTTCGGGAGGGCTGTTATGGGTCCCCCAGCTCCAGCCCCCAAAGCTGGGGGATTCCGGACGGCGGGACTCGCATTTCCGCCGCGTGTCAGTCAGGCGTGGGTACGAACGCCAGACGACACCCCGGGACAGAACCTAGGGAGTCGCCTCGCGACGTAGCCTGCCCAGCAAGACCGACCGACAGCGGAGATGCTGTTCCCGCCCCAGGATCACTCTCTGTGCAGGCGCAGTCGAAATGGGAATGGTTTCGAATACCAAATCAGGGCACGGGACAGAACCCGGGACCCCAACCAGTATTCGAAACCAACCCACCGGGGACCGCGCCACGAACAGAGAGCGAAGTTGGGAAGGATGTGGGAAGTAGACGGGAAGAAAGGTAGGACTCCGTCGCCTCGGACGGGAGAGGGAGTGAGGCGACGGATACTCGGGCACCTCGGGTACGCACACCCGTGCACTCCTCGGACAGAGGAGCGCCCCTGAGGGCAACCTAACCTAACCTAACCTAACCTAACCTAACCTAACCTAACCTAACCTAACCTAACCTAACCTAACCTAACCTAACCTAACCTAACCTAACCTAACCTAACCTAACCTAACCCAAGCCTAACCTAACCCAAGCCTAACCTAACCCAAGCCTAACCTAACCCAAGCCTAACCTAACCCAAGCCTAACCTAACCCAAGCCTAGCCTAACCCAAGCCTAACCTAACGCCCGTGCGCCCCCCACAGTTGACAAGGAGGACGCACGTCGCTGGTATACCCACTAAAAACCACCCCAGTGTTCCTCTTCTGCCCGGTGCCCGAGCGGGTGCGATATGCTTTCGCTTGCGCCCCCCGCCCGAGCGCGCTGGGCCGGCCATGGTGACGACGGCCGGCCTCTCTTGTGTGTCGGCCGGGGTGTATGGATCTGACCCCGGCCGCCTCCGGCCTCTCACAGATGTGAGAGGAGAGCGCGGAACACGTCGCGCCCCTCTTCCGGCCCGCTGACCTACGGCTCCCCTAGCCGTCAGGCCGCGTGGCCTTGGCCTGCGTCGACGGGGCTTTCACTCTTCCCCGTCGTCGCTGGCCCTGGTGGGAGGGGGCTTGCTCCGATGGAGCTGGTGCCGCCTCACTCTCCCTCAGTTCTTGCTCTTGCGGCGGCGCAGAAGCCGCCGCAGGCGTCTTGGGCTTGCCCCCTTGTTTTTGGGGGAGAGACCCGCAGGCGCCTCCTCCGAGCCGGTGCTCAGCCGTCCTGCCCGCCCCCTCGCACAGGCAACAGTGCGGAGCGGAGGCGGTGCAGGTAGCGGTCTGGTGGCCAGCCTGACCACAGCGGAAGCACACCTTGCTGCGGTCGACTTTTGATGAGCATCGGGCCGCCACGTGGCCCAGCTCGAGGCACTTGAAACATCGGAGGGCGCGTGCGGGCAAGGCCCTCACTTAAGCTGAGGCACATCCCACCAGTAGTTTTGTGCCGGATAGCTTTCTTGCGGCCGCCGTCGGGCAGGCCACCACTGTAGTGCCGAGCCCGTCCGGTCCGGCACGTATCCCGAAGGAGCGGATTTTCTCCTCTGGACATTGGGTGGCCTGCGAGATCGCCGCCACCACCTCGTGGGCTGCGGTGCAGTCATCCAAGCCCGTGACCCTCACGCTCTGGGTCTTGATGGGTCTGGAGACTCTTACCACCGTCTCGTCCAACACCGAGCGCATCCGTTCGGCGAGGACATCCGCCAAAGGCCCGCTAGCCGCACCACCCGGAACCAAGAGCATCCGGGCGCCGGTGCGGGCCGTCTTCATTTTGACACCGCCTTTTATGCCGATGTCTGCGAGGCGAATCTTTTCTTTTGCCTTCAATGCAAGGTCGCATAGTCTTACCCCCTTCTCTGCCGCACCTGGCTGGAGGGTGAGGACCACTACCGATGTCCTTGGAGGGCGGACTCGCCTCGCCTTCTTCTTGGTGGGCGGCGTCTTTGGTTTTGACGGTGCCCTCTCTGTTGGCCCTTTCTGGGCCTTGGGGTGGGCCTTGGGTTGCCCCTTGGCCTGTGCTCTCTGTTTTTGTGGGGGTCTGCCTTGACTCTTGGCCTGATCCCCCTTCGCCTTCTTCGGCTTTTTGGCCACGGTAACCCACTCCTCTCGGTCACTGGGCTCCGGACCATCTTACTGGCCGCTCACCGTGGCAGTGGCGGGAACGGAGCTCTCGGTAGCGGCGGCAGTTTTTGCCGCCTTCCCCTTGCCTGCCCTTTTAGATGGAGGGACAGGCAGGGGCGGAAAATTTCTGTACTCCCGGAGCTCGGCTCTACGGGGGGAGTTGAGTTAGACCGCTGAGGGGCTGCTGGTGTTGCTGCAGCCTCCAGACACGCCTCATAGGCCGCGAGGCGGGAATCCATCACTGTCGTCATCTGAGCCGTGATGAACTCGACCATGTTTTTGATGCGCGTTTCCGTCCCTTTCATGATGATGGTCTCGACTGAGGGATCTTCGACATCATCCGGAGGAGCAGCAAGAGCTACCTTCAGCTCCTCACGCATAAGATTGATCTCCAACTGCAACCGATGATTCTTGGCCTCTAGCGATGCGATCTCGTCTGTCGCCATTCGGCCGCAGAGTTCCATGGCCGCTTTGGTCGTAGCTTCTACCGAATCTTTAAGGGCCTTCATAAAAGTGCCCTTAAGGCCCTTTGATGTTTTGGCCACGTGTGCCACTACATTCATGGACTCGAGGATGATATCCATCAAGTCCCTGGGGCCGACATTTTCTCATAAGGGTCTTTGGCCGTTAACAACGGCCTCCTGTTGACCCTTAGATCGACAAGGTTCTTCATTTTGTCGATCACACCTTGTTCGAAGTCGAGCTCCATTCTTTGCCGCTCGGCTTCGTTGACCGATCTCTTGGCTTTCGCCAGACCAACATACTCGCCGGTGGTGGGGGGCCTGCCTCTTCCCCTCTTCACCGACTCCCCAGACGGCCCGGCCGTCTCAACGTCACGCCACTCTTCGACGTCACTAGTCTCCTCGACGGGCCGTAACGTCTGACTGGGAGTTCTAGACTCCCCCTCCTTCTCAACATTTTCAGGGTGCTTCGTGGCAGTACTCGAACCCCTTCTTCCCTTTGTCTTCGATGGTAATTCGCCCTTCTCGGGCAACTTCTCCAGCACCACTTTTGGTGCCTGACTTCGACTAATGTGGGCCCCCCCAGAATACGACGGGCCCTTGCCTGCACCTAAAGGCACAGGGGGGGATTCTCCACCCTTTCGGGTGGTACCCCCCTGGGGTAATACTTTTTCACTATTCGAACTCATCATTTACGCTATTTGGGTTTGGCGCTCGGGACCGGGTTTACCCCCCGGCCATGCAGCCCATCGGCGCGCCACGGGACCTTGAGCTTCGGGAGGGCTGTTATAGGACCCCCAGCTCCAGCCCCCAAAGCTGGGGGATTCCGGACAGCGGGACTCGCATTTCCGCCGCGTGTCAGTCAGGCGTGGGTACGAACGCCAGACGACACCCCGGGACAGAACCTAGGGAGTCGCCTCGCGACGTAGCCTGCCCAGCAAGACCGACCGACAGCGGAGATGCTGTTCCCGCTCCAGGATCACTCTCTGTGCAGGCGCAGTCGAAATTCAACTACCAAATCAGGGCACGGGACAGAACCTGGGACCCCAACCCGTATTCGCAACCATCCCACCGGGGACCGCGCCACGAACAGAGAGCGAAGTTGGGAAGGATGTGGGTAGTAGACGGGAAGAAAGGTAGGACTCCGTCGCCTCGGACGGGAGAGGGAGTGAGGCGACGGATGCTCGGGCACCTCGGGTACGCACACCCGTGCACTCCTCGGACAGAGGAGCGCCCCTGAGGGAACCTAACCCAAACCTAACCTAACCTTTTTTTTTTTTTACGGGGTGGGGAAATCCTCATGGACTACCTCCGCCTGGGGAAAGGCGGAGGGGCGTGCCGGATTCTTAGCACCAAAACCACCACCCTGGTGTCTCCTCACACGTGCGCGCGGGGCCGCGGGAATCTAAATTCTTCCGCAGCCCCACACTAGTGCTGGCCCGGTCTGTCCGGGCCTCGTCTCCTGCACGGGGTAGTGAGGTGTTTAACTACCCCGTGCATCTCCTCAGAGGCGCGCGCCGAAACCCGCGCGCGCCCCTCACCTCGGGTCCATCGAATAGGGGGCGGGAACTTCCCCAAGTCTCTCGCCCCTGGACCTATTCATGGGGGCTGGAAAAGGGCGTTGTCCCCCCTTCTCCTGCGCCCGGTGCGCCTTCTGCTGCCGGGGAAGGGAGTCGACATCTCCCTCTCCCGTTCCGCAGTTTCCTTCTGCGACATTACGTCCTCACAGAAAGACACCACTGCGTCCCACGACTCTGCGCTACCGACCACCCTCCGCACTACGGCCGGCAGCGACAGATCGCCTCCTACTTCATTTATGAGGACACGGCGCTGCTCCTCCCAAGCTACACACTCGGCGAGCGTGTGTTGTGCCGTATCCTCCTCGCAATGGACGCAGTGGAGGCCACCAAACCGTCAGCGCACCCCAGCCAGTTGTCACGGGCGGGGATGAAGTACGGCTCGGCGACCACAGCCACGTGGATCGATCACTCTGCCATGCTCTGGAGTAAAAGATCCTGAGCTCTGGCACAGTGGTTGATGTTGCCCTGGAGGAAATGAAGTTGTGCCACTATTGACATTCCATTCCCTCGGCAACGGTCCTGGGCCGGGAGTCGGCCGCGGAGCTACTAGCCTGCGGGGGCAGCGAGGTTTCCCCGGCAGGTTTAGAGCTCCTCTTCTTCTTCTTCTTGGCCTTCCTGGCAGGCGCGCCACAGGCCCCTCCGCCCACTTTATGTCCCGCTGGCTTCCCTGCAGCCGAACATAAGCTGCAGTTGAGCGCTGCGGAACACTGGGCCGCCTTGTGGCTGGGCTGACCGCAGCGATAACAAAGGTCACTACGGTCAACCTCAGCGGTGCACTTAGCCCGAACGTGCCCCTTCTCCAGGCACCGGAAGCACCGCAAAGCCCGGGGCTGCAGGAGTTCCACCCTCGCCGCAACCCAGCCAACCAGCAATCTGCCGCTTAAGGCGATCTTCTTCGCCGACGTTATAGGGCACCGAACCCAGACCACGCCGAGTCCGGTGGCGTCGGTGCGTATATCACCGGCCCGCACTTTGTCCGGCGGACACTCTCCGCTTCGGGCAACGGCTGCCACCACCTCCTCAGAGGTCACGGAGTCGTCCAGACCAGCAATCCGCATCTCTGCGGTTTTCATTGGCCTGGAGACCCGGACGTCCTCAGGGTTGAGGACCTCCCTCATCTTGGCGGCCAGAGCGTCCGCCTTTTCGACACTGCCACTCGCAGCACCAGCCACCTCGAACAGCCGCGCGCCCGTGGCAGCCTGCCTGAGGGTGACGGACTGAAGACCAAGATCTGATAATTTGATCTTGGCCTTGGCCTCGGCAATGACCGACTGGTACGTTACACCACGCTCCGCAGCTCCGGGCTGTAGCGTGAGCGTCACAGCCTCGGAACGCGGAGCACGTACCGCCGGTCCTTTGCGACCGCCTTTGGCAGTCCGCCGCGCAGGCTGCGCAACCGCCTTTGCGGCTTGGCCGGGGGCGCGCGCTGTTGCTGAGGCCGTCTTGGCGGCTTTGCGGGCCTTCTTGCGGCTCACGACTGTCGCCCAGATCTCACCCTTAGACCCGGCAGTCGTGGGCTGATCACTCGATGTGGCTCCCTCCACGGGCTTTTTAACACCCTCCGCGGGCTTCCCCTTCTGAGGCGTAGGTCTCGGTGGGCCCTCAGTCCTCCGCCGTGTATCGGCTGCTAGGGGCGGACGGAGGTTTTCCGCAGGGAGGCGCCGAGAAATCGCCTCCATACGAGCATTGACCATGCTCCCGCACTGGAGCATGCAGAGCCGGACAAAGCGCTCGACCTCGTCGTCGGTATTAGTGCTTGCCGGTCTCGGTGCGGGAGCCGGGGCAACTACCGATGCGGCATCAGGAGACGTACGTCGCTGCTGCTGCTCGCTCAGCGCAGCGACTTGTCGCCGGAGGTCCTCCAAATCATTTCGGAGACGACTATTTTCCTCCTGCAACTTCGCGACCTCGTCTGAGGCCGTCCTGTTGAGGAGGATGCCAATCGCCTCCTTAATGTCCGCGGCAGCTTCCTTTAGACCGCGAGTGAACGTGCCCTTTAGGCTGCCGGATTTGGTGGCAACCTTCAGGACTAAGTCCACCCCGTCCAGAGCAAGCTGGCTTAGGGCCACCGCAGATGGTTCCCCCCTTCCGCCGCTAGAGCAGCGCGTCACTCACGTGCGCGTCGGGCCATTTGCGACACTTCGTCGGCCGCGACGGCTTTGCGTTGCTCTCTTTTGGTGGCGCTGAGCTCAGCCTTTGAGCTCCCTAGCGAGACACAACTCTCGCCACCAGGGTCCTCGGTGGTGAATCCCATGTCACTCTCTGCTTCTCTGGCCGCCGGAGTGTTGGAGCGCACGAACCTACCCTGTGCGTCCCTCCGCGGCCGTGTAGCACTCACCCCTCTCGAAGCCTGCCGACCTCTCCTCGCGGTCGGCAACTTCGGGGCCAGCAGGCCTTCCTCATCTGAGGACAGGTCCACTGACCCACTTCCCACCAGAGCAGGGTCGCGTGGACGTTTCCTAACGGAAGACGGACCACGCGGCCCTCCGTCATTATTTATTTTATGACTGATTCCAGTAATACTATCAGCAACAGGGGCCTGGTCGCCTACCCCTGTGCGTCCGTCGGTAACGGTAACGACGCGGCGGTGCACGTATAGTAGTTGCTCGTAACCGGCTCGTGGCCTCTTTCGTTCTCGTGAACGAGTATTACCATGTTTTACGCTCAATGCGCCTGTGAGAGCGGCGAGCTGTGGAATTGGGAAACTCACAAGATAAAACCTATTCACGGTGTAGTATGTGCCTTTATTACGCATTCTTATTGGGACTCTATAACACCGGGCGTAAACGTCTATGTTCTCGTTTTTTGTGAGAGCCGATCGTGATCGCGTTCGAATGATCGCTTTCATATTTACAGTGATAATGTTTACATCTCGGTTGTTAAATATCAACCCTTGTTGGACCAGCGTGTCCGACTCGTCGAACGTCGTAATGTACGATTCGTGTTGTGTATTATGATAATACGTATATATATAGGCAGGCCGCCGCGTCCGCATGTCTATCGCGTGACGTTGCGGTCCGTATGCCGTGTAAAAACGTTCATCGGTGGAGATATCATCGGTACTGCGAAGCGGCTGAAGCCGCGACGCGTCGAGAGCTCCCTGGTTGATCCTGCCAGTAGTTATATGCTTGTCTCAAAGATTAAGCCATGCATGTCTCAGTGCAAGCCGTAGGCGATACCGCGAATGGCTCAATATATCAGTTTTGGTTCCTTAGATCTTACTCAGTTACTTGGATAACTGTGGTAATTCTAGAGCTAATACATGCAATCAGAACTCTGACCAGTGATGGGATGAGTGCTTTTATTAGATCAAAACCAATCGACGGAGGGCTTCGCGTCCGAAGTCGTTAATTTTGATGAATCTGGATAACTTTTGCCGATCGCATGGTCCAGCACCGGCGACGCATCTTTCAAATGTCTGCCTTATCAACTTTCGATGGTAGTTTCTGCGACTACCATGGTTGTCACGGGTAACGGGGAATCAGGGTTCGATTCCGGAGAGGGAGCCTGAGAAACGGCTACCACATCCAAGGAAGGCAGCCGGCGCGCAAATTACCCACTCCCGGCACGGGGAGGTAGTGACGAAAAATAACGATACGGGACTCTTACGAGGCCTCGTAATCGGAATGAGTACACTTTAAATATTTTAACGAGGAACAATTGGAGGGCAAGTCTGGTGCCAGCAGCCGCGGTAATTCCAGCTCCAATAGCGTATACTAAAATTGTTGCGGTTAAAAAGCTCGTAGTTGCATTTGTGCGCCACGCTGTCGGTGCACCGCAACCGCGGTGATACTGACACGTCTTCGGAGCATATCGTCGGTGAGCCGGCGGTAACACGCCGTTTCAATATCAAAATCCTATCGCAGTGCTCTTCGGTGCGTGTTGAGGTGGGCCGACAATTTTACTTTGAACAAATTAGAGTGCTCAAAATGCTGCTTGAATATTTCGTGCATGGAATAATAGAATATGATCTCGGTTCTATTTTGTTGGTTTTCAGAACTCCGAGGTAATGATTAATAGGGATAACTGGGGGCATTCGTATTGCGACGTTAGAGGTGAAATTCTTGGATCATCGCAAGACGAACATCAGCGAAAGCATTTGCCAAAGGTGTTTTCATCAATCAAGAACGAAAGTTAGAGGTTCGAAGGCGATTAGATACCCTAGTTCTAACCGTAAATATGTCATTTAGCGATCCGCCGACGTTACTACAATGGCTCGGCGGGCAGCTTCCGGGAAACCAAAGATTTTGGACTCCGGGGGGAGTATGGTTGCAAAGCTGAAACTTAAAGGAATTGACGGAAGGGCAACACCAGGAGTGGAGACTGCGGCTTAATTTGACTCAACACGGGAAACCTAACCTAACCTAACCCAGTTACGCTCCGACCGTGTGCCCGGTCAGTCGATTTTTACCTCGCTCCGCGGCAAAAAATTCGAAAAAATAGGTGTTTTGATAGATAGAGCCTAGTGCGTGGTGTCAGTGTGTGCGTATTAATAAGGCGCATCTGCCTGTGAAACAAAAAAAAAGTGATTGAACACAAAAGAAAAAAGTTTAAGTGAAAAAACCAAAAAGCGGAACTTTGTCACTAAATAACTCGCGAACGCGATCGATGACCCACAGTTTTTCAAGTGTGGGTCCCTCTGAAATCGCTGTCTCAATACGTGAATATATCTAGTGGCCTTGCGCGAGTTTGTTTTTAAAAGTTACTGCGAAAAAACTTAAAAAACGTGGTGCCATTTTCCACAGTTTTCGATCAATCAAAATTTTAAAAATACGTAAAGGAAGAGGGCCAAAACCTTAGTGAATTGGCCAGAAAACATCTTAAAATTTTGCAAACTGAAGTGAGATAAAAAATTGGAAGTGGAAAATTTTTGGTGAAAAAAAAAAAAAAAAAAAAAAAAAGGTAATTTCCGTTTTTTCTGAAGAAATTCAGTGACGACACCAAATTTTTGGATTTCGACCAAGAGCATCCGCGCGAGAGGCATCTCCCGACGCCTGAAAATCTTAAATCGGACAAGAGCTTACGGAGCTGTCAACAAAAAAATAGATTCCTAACCTAAAAATTGCTCCCTGGATTTTGGAGCAATTAGATCGGGGTTGGGATCAGTTGGAGACTACTCTACGAGCAGCCCGAAACCGGCATCAGAAGAATTTTCAGTTAGGTAATTTTAAGTTAATTTTAATTAGAAAAAATATTTTTGACCCCTAATAGCTCCTGAACTACCGCCGACGCGTGGGATTTGAAAGTGCCACTTTGTGCGCGCAAATCCGTTCCATGCGACGGTATTAAAATATAATATAGGTTATAGGGAAAAATTCTGAATAAAAATTAAAAAATAAGTTTTTGAGTGATTTTCAAAATTTTTAGATTTTTTAATATTGAGTGATTAAAATTTTTTAAGCTATTAAATTAAATTAGAGTTTAAACTGTATATTGGTAAAATTTTTGCGATTTTTAGAGTAGAAGTTCAGGAATTATTTTATTTTTAGTGTTTTTATGGTAATATAAATTTAGATATAATAAGTAAAAATCCGGAGAGGACACCAGCAGACGAGTCTCACCGAGACCTATCATTTGGGCCCAAGAACGGCGAAATTCGGTTGGATAGGGGCCGAGACACAACGAATTGCCTCTTTTTGACTAAAGGCCGTCGCCATCTTGGATTTTTTGAAAGTTGTATATCTCGGTGAATATTTAGCCTAGAACGGTGGGATTTAGACTGTTGGTATTTATATTAGTAACTGCAACAGACCTGCGTTTAAAATACGCAAAATTTTTTTAGGACGAACTACCCCCACCATCGGTTGTAACAGGTGGAAAACTGTATCCTAGTCGAAACCCGGTCTCGCTAGGGTGAATAGAGCCCAAGTTACGGTGAAAACTCGCCGGACTTTACAGTTGGGCCGCCATATTGAAAATTTTCAGTGTTATATCTCGGCCTTTATTAGGTGCAGAGAGTCGGGGTTTCAACATAGGGTGTTGTTGGGGTATACTCTACCGGATTATAGAATAAAATAGGTCAAAAATATTTTCCTAAGATTAGTGTACAGGGACCTAGATCAGGCCAGGGGCTCCTAAAAGAACCCAGAAACGGGCCGGATCGGACCACTGGTCGAGGAGAAATTCAAGGCCAAAGTTTCGGCGGCGGCCATCTTGGAAAATTAAAAGTTCCCATAACTTCGTTAATATCCGTCCTAGGAAGTTCGGACTTCTTTGGGAGCAGCCCTCAGACCCAGGGGTACCTACTCGGCCCATTTACAGGTGGTTCTAATTTGCAATTTTTTTTATCCCGTTTCCAATTTCATTCGATGGAGCTTGCCGGGGCGAGAGTTTTGAGTCCTGTCTCGGGCCTGTGCGGGATATATTGGGGAAGATATAACGATTTGAAAGTCGCGAAGTTTTAATTGGACCAAAGTCGGAAAACTTCGGGCCTTTTATCTCCCTCAACCCTGAACGTAGGATACTCGAGTTTGGTATCGGGCAGCTCGGCTTGCTAAGACCTACCGAACTACACCCTCCCCTCCCCTCTACCTCCCCCGCTAAATCCTACTTACCTCTATCTCCTTGATTTTTCTTTTGTTTTCGGCACCAAGGGGTGTCGGGTAACTCGGGGCGACGCGGCGAGTCCTCCTGCCCCGCTTGCAAAAATAAAAATAAAATATAAAGTTAGTGGTTAGAGCGTAGTTAACTAGTTAAGGGACATAGAATTAAGTGTTATTGTTATTTAGTTTTAAGGTCTATTGACCAGACCGTCTCCCTATTGGGGACGTTATAGTTTATAAGTGTTACCTAGTTTTAAGTACCAAATTTGTAAATATTGACTGTGTACCTTATTGGGGCACATTCTTAATTCTATATTATATCTGTGATTGTCCCCCCTATTGGGGACTTTAAAATTAGGTATAATTGTGTTGTACTGTGTGTGACAGTCCCTTATTGGGACATCAAGAATCTATTTTTATTTTTAATATTAAGGTTGATCTTATTGTATTTTAATTTGAATTGTAATTTTACTAGTATTTTATTTTATTTTATCATTTTGACCGCCACCCCTATTGGTGGCGTAAAGATTTTAAACTAGGTTAGGTTTTATAATATATTGTCAAAAGACAACATGGCAACAATTGCCAAGAATGTTAAGAACGTGGTAGTCACACACGTCACAAGGAGAGAGACCAAGGACAAAACCAAGGAGGCGCTGGAAAGTGAGCCCCTCGAACTGACTAACAGATAAGCAGCGACCCCCGGAGAAGGCCTGACAGTTACAGCTTCTGCAAATAAACTGTACCAGGCTGCGAAGGTCCAGCTGGAACTCTCCGGGAACCTGAAGACCTCGATTAAGGAGACCGTCTTGGCTAGCCTCATGGGGCTATATGAGACGGTTCTCCGCCAGAACGAGCGTCTTCAGGAACTGGAGATCCAGCTGGAACGAACGCAAGGACAAAGAGAAAAGGAGCTAAAAGAGAAGACAGAATAAATGACGAAGAAAGTTGAAACGCTGACAGAAAGATTGGCCTTAAATGACATGACAGGACTCATTAGGGAGGTCATCACAAACACGGAAACCATCCGGAAGATGATCTCCCACGACATCATGGACAGATTCGACGAATATCCTCCGGGACGTGCGCTGTGCGGCAACGTCAAGAAGCTTGAGAGCCTGATAGAGGACATAAAGACAATAAAGATAACTACGGATAAGACAGGAAATTTGGTGGAGGAGACAATTAGGAAAATGGAGGAAAGCGGACACAGGGTGGAAGAAGTGTTAAGGAAAACAGAGGAAACAAAAGAAAGGATGGAAACAATAGAAGAGAAGGTTGGGGAAGTAGGAAAGAAGGTGGAAAATACCGAGAAAGCCATCGAGGAGACCGGTAGAGCCATGGTGGACTCCAAAGTACCTGGTGCTATATGTAATTTGGCGAGTTTGTAAAAATTAAGAGAGTAAATTTTTAAGATGTGCGCGACACCGACACCGACAGCCAGTGAGCAAATTGATGAAGTTACCTGATAACTGTCTCTTATCGTAATAACTCACCAAAATTCACACTAGTTTCTAACATATTCAATCTACAACACGTCTTTTATATCAGTAGTGTATGTGATTTGATTTTGATTTCAGGTGATATACGAGTATGGTGGTTGTAAAAAGAATAGCCATTTTGTGAATATTCGTGATAAAACTAATTTTCATCTTTATAAAAATATATTTAAGTACATTTATAGATTTAAAATCAATTGTCAGTATGTACTTTTTAATTTTATTAATTTATCATTACCTATTTTTACAAACAAGAGTTGTGGCATACGGAAGGAATTAAATCTTTAGCTTTTTTATTCTGTTACGCCAAAGAAGTAAAACTTCCTGCGTGCGTAGATACACATAAGTACAGACACGCTTTTTATTTCGTTAGGCTCACGTTACTAGGCGATAGTGGACTATGTGGTTTTTTTAAATAAGCAAGGTAAGCCGTAAAAGTCCTATTTACACCTGTCGCACGTTCGTTGTTGTGCTCGTGCGGAATATTCTCTTGCGCGAAATAACACGTCCAGACCAATAACTGTACCTTTCGTACCGCACCCGTAACAGGAAATGGTGTTTTCAGTTGTTTACACTTTTCAGTAGATGTACCAACCATTTGTGGTCACGATGCTCAACAACAATAACAATAGGTTTGTCCTGCGGTAGAGGCTAACGAATCATCTACTCGTATATTGTGTTGGTCGGGGTCACTCCTTACCAAAACATTTCAAAAGCTGTACATAAACACCCAGACTAGACGTTTCGACTAGTGTGTGAACCCTGCGCCGCGCAGTTCGTCACTTGTTAGCACGGTAGTGCCGAGTAGCACTTCTGCTCATTGAATTGCTCTGTGGCAATGATAATCGCGATGGTCCAGCTGCACAGAGATATGAATGCGCGCGAGTATGGCGCGATTATCAGTCGACACGCTGTTCTCGGACGGAACACGCACTGGAAGCGCACACACGGCACACAGTCACGTCACTATACACCTAACGATTCAAAGTTGACGAGTTACTTCAAAGAGTAATTATAATACTCGAAAACTATAGTAATAGAAGGAAAATAAGTAATATATTTCAAGTGTAATAGCCGGAATCGTGATAAATGAAGGAAAAAAAAAACTAAAATAAGTGTTAATAATTATTGAAATTATCAATAATCTTACAGGTATGTGATGTTTTCGAACTTATCTCACGTTCGTGTGATTGATCTCAATTAGTACACTGCATTTGTGACTAAAACTAACGAATTTTACATATTTTAGATGCCATATTTTATTATATAAATCGCATTTTCTTATGAACCTGTGTTTATATAATAATTAGTCAGGGTTTCCTTTGTCTGTAAAAAAGTGTAGCCCATTATTAGCGGTGATAAATTATACTATGTACAATCAGACACATACGACAGCATACCACATATCAATGCAGCAAGCATTAGTATAAAATGATAAAATAACGTGACCAGGAAATATGTAGCTATATTCTGGTGCCTATGCATTAGCCTTATTATATAAAAATATACATAAATACACATACGTATCGGACACAACAGAAATAATATGTTTTTCCTTTTGATAAGCAATGGCGATGTGACTCATAAATAATATATTTTGAATTTTCCATACACAGTGTACAAGAAGCCAAATTCGCCAGACGAAACGGTCTGCAAGAAGATACCACCCTACTCATATTGTATTAGATGCTTTTTAATTACCCGCGTTGATAATACGTTTGCGTTCGCGTTGAAGAATATTTCTTCGTGATTCGGTCCTTAATTTTATGAAGGAAAAAACGAAGATGTTCATTTTTCAGCCCACTGTCTCATCGCTTAGTGTCTGGGCCGACGGACAACCTCGACAACTACAGGAGTGGCACTATCCTTGATGCGTGAATCAGCTGTGAGAAAACGTGGTCAGCTTTGGGCAGAATATTGTACCAAAAGTAGAACGCCACCTAAAGCCTGTATTTCACCTCTGATGCGTGCCATGATCATCATCATCCTAGCGTTAAATCCTGGTTCCAATCTAAACTACCGCTTCGGTGCCCAGAATCCGCTTTCCAACTTTTTGTATTCTATTTCTTACGCTCTTTATTCCTGGTACTAAGTTCATTGGCATGCATATAATTATTTACAAGTCATAGCAGCACTTTTTGGGCCTACCCCTTCTGCCAAGGCCCAACATTTGTCCCCACGTACGTGAACGGTTGTCGTTAAACGTGGCCATTCAAGCAAATGCGACACTCCTGTAATTTATTCGCAATGTCACGATGTCCGATCTGTCCTTTCAACTTAACCGACATCTTAGGTTTACAAATAACACTAGTCGTTTCACGCCATTTGACGCACGCAACAGCAATGTCACCAGACGCGTGAAATACAAATCCGAGGTATTTCACCTGGTTTAGTCGCCGTCTATGCGTGTGGATCCCAATGTGGACAATGGGATCCCAAAAGGCACTTCTCCGAAAAGATTCCAAAAGGTTTCCTTATCGGCCAGCATCACTACAACCGACCGGTAGTGCGGAGATGCTTTTCAAGTGGCTAACTGTTCAATCCATTAGCACCTTCACAACCACAAGGTGGTCGCTATAGCATTTTACCTCCAAGATGTCGTTCAGGAGCTCCCCGTAAACACTATGGCGCCCCATGGGCCCATTCATGTACACCCATGACTATCAGCTTGTAGCCTTTCTTAATGAACCGGGATCGGCTTGCTTTCCACTGAGTATCCTACAGGAACGCCGCTGCATGCAGAGTACAGTAATCGACGCCCTCGCGCGTCCGATCAGCGTGCAAATGTTCCAAATTGTGAAAGGGAGTTTCCTTTTAGATTGGACTGACGCCTTTTGCCGTGCTCGCCCAATGGCTCGGCAGCCCTTGTCCACTTGTCCACTTGTCACACAAGTCGGACACAGTGACCATTCCTTTTCGGGTCCTGACCAAATAACAACCAGTTGGCTAATTTTGGATTTGCGACTGTCGTCCGACTTCCCGACCTCGAAAGGTGTCCTTTCCTCGCTGCATGCAAGCTAGTCGATTGAATGGTCCATCAGCCACCTTTCACGATTCCCCTGGATTGACATGGGGTGACCCTATTCTTTTAAACGACCGAGACTATCCGACTAAATTTGCGAGTCATGGTACATTATAGTTATTACTCAGATTTGTAAACAATCACCGAAATATGGAACTAATGACAAGCGCCAATGATTGCCCAGTGATTAAACTTTAGTAAGTATGTGTTCGCACTGGCACCACCACTGGTATCAGCGACGGATAGCTGGTACTCGTCCTGGCTGGCTCCGGAGTGGACACCCTCCACCAAACGGTCCCGAAGTAATACTTCAATATAGATGTAAGATGTAGATTTACTAACGTAGACGTTTGGTTTGTCACTAATTCAAACATTTCAAGTAAAATGAAGGAAATTAAAAACAGTGTATTCTCACAACAATAAGATAATTAACACGTACGAATGGATCCGTTTCATTTTGGGATGTAAACACGCTAATGAAATAGAATCTATGCAAATACAAGAAACTTAACAGTACAATGTTAACTCTTAAATTACTGCGTTTCCACATATAAGAAGTGCGTCAAAGGATGTTTAACATCGCATTTTATTGGGTAACAAGAAATAATTACAATAACAAATTGAAGCGATATTAACATATCTTGTTGATTAATTAGAAGAATATTAAGCAGTGAATAATGATAATAAGTGAATATCTTTGTTAGATACAACTTCAATACGGGCTATAAAAATAGAACAGTAACGAACATTGAGGTGCACTACAACAAAGTTCTAGCAGATAGAGTACTGAACGTGAAGTACTAAGTAAGATCAATCAATTCTTTTCACCTACGGAGAATAATTATTAATTCTATACATATTATACATTCATGGCAATGAAATGGCAGATGAACTGGCAAGAGAGGGCTCATCTAATGATTTTATGTTCCGACTAGTCTCGTGAAAGCCACATTCAGGGATTTTGCAGATCGCAGTCAACAACAACACTGGCTGACTAGAATCGGTCTGGAACACTCCAAAAATTTTTTGGGATCCACGTACAAAGCACGAGGATCCATCTGGAACATGAGCAGGGGGCAAATACGCTACTTGCTTGGGGCCTGTACTGGGCACTTTGGAACCAACAACATGCTCATGAAGATGGGTCTAACCGCGACACCTATGTGCTGGTTGTGTGGGGAACATACAGAACGCATGGAACACCTACTGTGTACATGCGATGCATTGGCCAGGAAGCGAATGAATCTTTTGGGGGTAGGATATCCGACACCGGAAGACTACAGGCTCCTATCTCCATATCTCATTGTTAGGCTCATGAAGCAAATCTTCAATGAGATTGGAGAAGAGTGATTGCTATCTAGGGGAACACAAAAGATCCCATTGGGTCGAAGTGTCCGAGATAACTCTCGGCCCCAAAATAAGATAAGATAAGATACATATTATACACTCTGTCGCTAAGTTACGTATGTGCATAATATCTGTACATCAAGTTTCGTCAAAACATTGGCGGTAATATTGCCCAGTCATGTAATTTAGGTCGCTAACGAGGGACATTATAAATCACACTTTATTTGATTATTATTCATTGTACATTTCTACAAAATTATCGAGTTACATTGTGTGTATCAAAACATCAGCGTAATTATTAATAAAAAATGACTGGTAATAATAATTTCGGCAATCGGATGTCTTAATTTCAACTTTTATAGTACACATAGTTCTGTACAACATAAATCATAACGATTTCCAATGAAAATTATTGTTTTAACAGGTATCTGTTGAAAATCTGTCGGTCTCATTGCAATTGAATGCGAACTCGATGGCCTCTTTTTAACTACGAGTAATAGAATTATGGAAGCAAATAGGGAATATGAAATCCCATTAGAGAGAGGAATAACAAAACAAAAACCCATACGCATTTCAGCAGTAAAATAGTGAGATGGCGCCCCGGCCTGCGCCGCCCAGCCCTGCGCAACCCTTGCTGCCGCAGTTCTACGCGGGCAGGGCGGTCTTCATCACCGGAGCCACTGGATTCATGGGCAAGGTTAGTCGAGCGTTATTTCAGCCTGTCGTTGTTGTCGAAATTGCGACGAAACAACCCTAGATACGTCGTACGGTTCCAAGCTCCTCTGGATGGCAATCACCCTTGGCGTAGATTCCTGTCTGTTGTTCCTCAGCAATGAAAAAAGGCAGCATCGACTAGAGGATAGGGTTGACCAGGCGCCAGGCGCTAGGTGGTGGCGGCGGCTGCCATTCACTGCATAACTAAGTTCACGAGCACACAGCTTGTTAATTGGCCGATGATTGCTTAAACATCGACCCATTTTAAACTGTATCTATGATGGTAAAAAATAAGATAATTAAATTTATTAATAAACTGATTACTCGCTTTTTCCAAATGAATCACTTGGAGTTATCGAAATATTTATCAATTCAATCTTATCCGGTATTCATTTCGGTTTAAGACATGTATAAATACTCGTATATTTATATAGAATATAAATTAGTGAATCATCGCTATAAACTCAATGCAATCGACTCGTTCTCATGTTTTGAGGTTCCACCTTCTGTCGAATTATAATATCCAACTAGCTCATAGTTAGTTTAATTTTTACTTTAAAGTTGCAAGGGATGCCGTGACCCATTATCTTCTTCTAGGCGTCTTTTAATGCATGCGTCTTTTAATACATGAAGAATGAGGAATAAATGGCTGCTCTAAGATATTACGATTTTTGTTTAGGAAACTAGTTATGACGAGAAAATCCTGCTAACATGCTCGTAAACTTAACATAAACATCGCTATGTTAGATTAATGGCTGCCTCGATTTGTTTTGACTTGTTCAAGTGTATGTACACATCGAGATGGCACTGTACCTACTGAGTAAAGTAAACGCACGTCACTCGTCACGCGAATATCCGCCGCATGAGCTATTTTTTATGCGTTACACAGGACGAATTCCATTAAAAAATCCTATAAATAAAAAATATAACCATGTTAATGAATGTGCCCGTTACTAAAACCTCGTTAAGGTTTCGATGTTACGGTTGGAAGCTACTTGCGTATATCCTTCAGCTTGATCATCGTCGTACCCTTGGTAAAGTAGAAAAAAAGTCCTCCATAGCTGGAGTCAATGTCATTGTATTGCAGTACCCTTTATCTACTAAATGCAAAAATCAAAAATTAAAAATAAATTAATTTTTAAGACTAAAAAATCAAATAATACAGATAGAAATTCGACTCGATGACATCTTCTTAGGTTGTAAGAATAAATAATGTTAAAAAATATCGCTTATTTATGTTACAACTCCAAAATAAACTATAAGATATATCCAAAAAATTCTGCCTAAAGTCACTATTCCACGCGGACAGAGTTGCGGGCACGGCTAGTATATTATATTTGACATCTAGACACCTTAAGGCCTCAGACGTCTATGTATACAAAGTCGGTTATAAAAATTCAACCTGTATGTCACGCGTACGCGTATTTAACACATCTATGTTAACTTGGTCCACCTCATATTGTGTACAGTATTACTTTAGTGACGTCACGGATCTACAATCTGTGTACTTAGGTGATGCAACGTGTATATGGAAGTACTTATTATATTCAATAATACAATGTTTATCTATTTAATGTTCACAAGCGACAAATATACGTATGACAATGATTAATTTTAACACCACCATCCGGTCGCTGCATCGGCATCGTTTGCGCTTTGGTGGCCGTGCCTGCCGCGCGCCGTGCCCGCCGTGCCCGCCGTGCCCGCCGTGCCGCGCCGTCGCTGTTGAATAGGGCCTCAGGGTACAATTTCAAAGCGCCTCGTCGCGACTGACGACTCTTCCTTCTGATCAAGAGGGGAACCTGGGTGTTGCCCGTTTGCCTGTAAACTAACAGAATAATCGATTATCGTGAGTGGCACTTACTAAACAACACACAGACAGGTCGGACTGGACACCGATATCAAAGACATGTCATGGTTCAATTGGTTTTAGGCTGCATCGTCCAACCGTAAAAATCTAGTGCGTAGCACATTGTACGCGAGTACACTTCCGTTCCTAATAAGGGTTCCTAATTGATATTGATTACAATTATTGTTGCCTTATATGAACCTAGCGCAGGTTATTAAAAAATGCTACGATACATTTGATGAGGAAAACTATGTCCATTCTAAAACTCAGCAAATCAGCTCATACACTTTTTAAACTACAAAGTATACAGCAATAGCCGCGTACTGACTGAGCGAGCAGCCTCGCGAGGCAGCCGCGCGAGGCAATTCCTCGGTCTGTCAGGACGTGCCTCGCCCGAGGCAAACGCACGCGCTGCCTCGCCCGAGCGTGCCGCGGCCCAAGCCGAGCGTTGTCGGTTTTTGTCGATGCTCAAAGGTGCCTCAGTACTCAGTAGGCTTGCCGCGCGCACTCAAGACGATTCTGTTTTACCTCGCTTGTTTAACGAACACGGAATCATGGATAAAGAACAGTGTCTCAAATTAATACAATTATATGGTGAATATAGACTACTTTGGGACGTGCAATATCCTGATTATACAAACAGAGGACTTTTTCTTTTTGTTTTTTGTACAAGTTGATGAATGAAAAAGGCAGCGGTGGCGATAGCCTTCCGAACGCACGACCATGAGGTCGTGCGTTCGGATCCAGTCTAGATCATGAGATCTGGAGCAGAACTAAATATGCGTTACGCCCGCGTGTCCTCTGTTCGAGTTGTGAGTCTTATGTGAACGTTCGGACTCTGGCTCAGCCTCGCTCCGGCTCGGCTTTGCCGCGCGCGGTATCCTCATACATATTTAATACAGACCGAGGCTGCCTCGCGCGGCAAACGTTGCGAAGCAAACGTCTGAGGCTGCCTCGCGAGGCTGCTCGCTCAGTCAGTACGCGGCTAATGAAATAAAACATACAACAAATTTATTATTATAGATCTTCCCTAATTGAAGGATAGGATAAACTTAGCTTTATTATCATATTTATGAACTGTGGCCTATGTACGGAGTCTGTTCTGTGCTGCTCCACTAAGTGTAGCGCAAAGATTAAGTGTAGTGACCGGTTTATACTTAATATTCTACAGCGTATATTTCTTTAAAAATGAGTTTCCAAAATGAGTAAAAATGATTATTCTAAGCGTTTAATAAGGTGACACGCTGTTATCATATTCTCCGCCAAGTGCACAAAATAAAGAGCGCAAGCTTTGTATGAGTGGCATAGTAATCCTTGATAAAAAAGAAACAATTGCTCCACTGACTTGTTAAAGTTGCTACAACTTATTTAAAATAATAATGGTTTTGTAATTGCGTTGTTCCAGGTGTTGGTTGAGCGTTTGCTGTCTACCTGCCCAGACATAGGCAGCTTGTTCCTGCTGATGCGGGACAAGAAAGACCTCTCTCCCGAGAAGAGGCTCGCCTACCTCAAGCAATCACATGTCAGTACAGCTAGGGCTTCAAATCCTTTACATAGTAATTAAATTCAGTTATAACAAAGTAAATCATCATATGCAGGGTTGGCTTTAGAGCTTAGGCTCGCTCTAGGCGCCAGGTAGCAAGGGGCGCTGAAAAATCCAATAAACAATTTGCACATAAAATAATATAACATTTTGAGGGCGTCTTTTGAAAGACGCGGGTAGTGATCTGTTTCATTCCTATTTAAATTACATGGCCCTTTTGTGCACAACTGAAAACAGAGCTTCCTAACTTTATGAAAAATAGCATTATAAAATATTCTATAGCATTAAAAGAATTTCGTTATACTTGATCCACAATTCTCAACGAAATTACAAGACAGCTAATAATATATCTATTCAAGTTAGTGAATGTGAAAGCAAAAGTACAATTTCTGCCAACTAAGAGCCCCGACTCAGGGGCGCTTAAGACAATATCGCTGATCAAAGGTTAGGACCAGCGCTAGTATTATGCATTGCTCGGAAATATGAACAGGTGCTTTGTAAATTGTGTACTACTTCCCGCTCCAACATTCCCAGGCCGCATAACCCGCAATTCGCGGAACAGGCCTAGTGCCACGTAGCTCTAAAATATGTAGCACGTGAATGGCAATTTATTATTCCGTGTTTGGATACGGATATTTAACTATCTTAAAATGTTTTATACAATTTGTAGGTTTTCGATGGCATTCGCCAGAGATGCCCGCATCAGCTGGATAAACTCGTGGCGATACCAGGAGACGTGTGCTCACCCGGCCTTGGCATTCACCACAGGGACATGGCCCAACTGAGAGACGTGAGTTTTTGATCACAGTGTCAATGAATAATTGGGAGGCACTCGTTTCGACGAGTTGTGTGCACGCTAACCTGGTGAACCAGGCTGATCCTTTTTAATATATCTACATATTTGCCAGGCACCGGCACTGGCTATAGCTGCTAACCTATGTAATTATAACTTTGCAGGTGTCAGTGGTGTTCCACTCGGCGGCGACGCTGAAGTTCAACGAGCCTCTGCGCGACGCCGTCAACCAGAACATCCGCTCCGTGATCCGTCTCATGGACGTGTGCGACACCTTGCCAAATATGCAGGTCAATCTTTATTACGTTATAATTCATTCGTTATTAAAGTACCAATGTCGTTTACGGAGATTGGTGGTGAGTGATGCCAGTATTATATTATATAACTTTATTTATTCTTCTCTTCCCAACATTGATAATTTATGCGTTTTATCACAGTATTTGTTTTTTAAAACGACATGGAGTGGAATGGCCACCTTATACAAGAGGAAGAACAACGTAAATTAATAAAAATATCAGAAATTAAAATGGTTATACACGAAAGGCGAAGTAAATAAAAAAAAGTACATGTGTGTGTACTTAATATTTTTTTAAATATTGTTGACAAATTTTTATGGTGAGGGGAAGTCTCTTCATCTCTGCCTAAAAATAGCTAAAGATTTCATCCCCTATCCCGCAATCTGTATATTGGCTTAAACAAAAAAGACGAAAGCGTTTTAATTTAATTTTTATCAATATATTATTATTTTATTAGTCACATGATCTACTAGCCCTACGAGTCAGATATTTTTATAAACGCTATCAAAGGATGAAAAGGAAAAAAGAGGCAAAATGTTGGCCAGGCCATATATACATTAAGTTAAAAAAATGTGTAAGTTGTGCGATGTGTAAGAATTGAGGAATGGAGGAATGGTGCAGGTGTTGGTGCACGTGTCGACGGCGTACAGCAATACGGAGCGGCCACACTTGGAGGAGCGCGTGTACTCGCCGCCCGTCCAACTGCAGCACCTCCTCAACATTACGGAGCCCGGCGCCCTGCCCGACGACGTGCTTGCACAGATCACTGCCAGGTGCACACTCTTTGTGATCATTCTCAGTGCGTAATGTAAAATCTGTCAAAACATGAATCTGTATAACAAAATATACATAAAGGTGTTAAGGTACGATAAGGTGATAGTTACATAAAATTGACATGTAAATTTTACGAATAGGTCAGGGTCAAATCCAAGTAAATAACATAGTAGAGCTTTTATTTCCTTGTGCGCGAGCAAAAACTCAAGCAAAGCGCGTGGGTGAGATTAGGGGGTTTACGCGAACTTATTGCATGCAGACGTACTGATGGCGTACTTTTTTTTTAATTTCTGTAGACGGCAAACAGGCTGACGGCCCGCTTAGAATTTAGCAGTTACCGTCGCCTATGGGTGCTTGTAACACCAGTCGCATCGCGAACATGCAGCTATCGCATAAGAGTACAGGAACTTGGGGTCACTAATGCCGGAACACAACACAAGGTTATTATGGCGGCAAACTTATGACCAAAGGTGGTCGCCATCCAGACGGACTTGAGGCCCTAGCACGTAGGCCGACCCCGGCCGCAGAGATTAGTATTCTTTCTCCGCATCTGCACGGATAAGGGACGGTTCTTAATGGAAAGGGTCCCATTGTCTGTTTTCATGCAACGCCAGTAAAAAAACTAGGTACCCTTAAAAGAGGATAATGAAATAGGTAAAAAATGAAAAGAGATGAGCCACAGGAAATCATACTCAAGCCAAACTATTTAGACATAGTTGGACGGCTGCGTCGTGTCGTTGCAGGTACATCGCCCCGAAGCCCAACACGTACACGTTCACGAAGGCGATGGCGGAGACGGCCGTTGCCGAGAGGCCCCATCGTACCTACAACGCCGCCATCTTCAGGCCCAGCGTTGGTAAGCTTAGTATATGTAGCTATATACATCTCAACAATAGACAATTGTCATATTACCACAGTTTACCAAATCTATACGTGAGTTAAAATCTAATCAAATATTTTGGTTGTCTAGGAGGTTGTACGAGCAAATTATTGTATTAGCAAATACTAAGAGATTGGACGATGTCAGTGAACTTGATTTCAAAATTATTTATTATTATAGACTAGCAGGCAAATTTTCAGAACATTGAATTACTTATATGTTTTTGAACATTATTATTTATCCGTTGCTCTCCAATGAACTTTCTAAATCGCTTGTCTTTATTTTGACGATAGATTATCTTGGGGAAGGAAAGAGTTGAAAGAAGGTAGAAGATGAAGGCAGATAAGGAAATGGAAAATCGGTCCGGGCAAAAAACTACTTATACTCGTAGAAGCTAAACATTTTAGTTATACTAAAAATGAAATTATATTTGTGATGCAAGTACCCACTTATAGATTATATTATTAGTGGTTTCTTCGGTGCGCGACCCTTACCCCGGGTGGATCGAGAACCTGAATGGGCCGAGTGGCGCGGTGGCGGCAACCGGCAAGGGGCTGCTGCGCGTTCTGCGCTGCGAACCCAACGCCAGGGCCGACCTGATCCCCGTGGACATCGCCATCGACACGCTCATCGCCGTCGCCGCGCACACCGCCGTCCACCCGTAAGTACCCTTCACAAGCAGAATGCATACCCCTACACGCCATTTCAATTCGACTATAATAAGTACCACAATCCACTAAATGCTTGACACATTTACAAGTATTGCTTATGCTTAGAGGCAAGGAAGAGCCCTTTTTACCACTAAACAAACTGAATACTATCAGTTCTGGTGAGGTGCTGGTGTACAACTGCTGCTCCGGAGAGAACCCGATGCCATGGCACCAGTTCAAGCGGCTGATGCTCGAGGCCGTCCGGCGGCATCCGTTCGACGACGTCCTCTGGTACCCCTGGGGCATCATCACCAACAACAGGTACACTTCGAACCACTTCTTCAATGTTTGCTTTATTCTTTTATACCTTTGTAACAGGCGTGTCATTTGTCTTGCAGCGTGGTGCACGCCGTGTCGGAGTTTCTCTTACAGAAGGTGCCCATGTACTCCACGCATTTCTTGATGCAAATTTGCGGATTCAAGACACAGTGAGTCTAGTTTATGACTTTCGTAAATATGTCCTTATGTTGTTTTTTATTGTTATTGCCGTATTCTTAACACATTTATGGTTGCAGATTAAACTTGGTGCGTGTGTATCATCGCCTGCGCGCGATGGACGAGGTGCTCGGCTACTTCTCGTCGCAAGAGTGGTCTTTCGCGACGGACAACGTGCGCGCGCTCAAGGACAGCCTTACGCCTCAAGATAGGGCCATCTTCAACCTCGACCCCCACTCCATCGTGTAAGCAACAATATCAATGTAATATAGATGCCAATAAGTGTTATGCAGTGCTTCACACTAAGAGATACACCATGGGGATTATTCAAGAGGTTTAAACTATGGCCAATGAACAAGTAGCGATATAAACAATCTCTTAGAACAAATTCTTTTAGCTATAAATTACTAGCCAATATGTCAGATTAACAAAAAAAAATCTACTTAATTTTCTTATAAACCAGTGTTTCAAAGCACCAAAAAATTCCCTCTGTTGTTTACAGTATTAATCGATCAAGGGGTGCATTTTCAATGCAAGAGTAAAACACCCAGGTGTGTATTTCAAATGTTTTAATTTAAAAAAAATGAAAAAAATTTGAGTGACATTTTCATGAAAAATTTTTTTTTTTATTTATTTAATTGATAATTGAATTTATTTAATTTTTTTAACTTTAGAAATAAAACGTATTTCTTTAATTTATGAGCAACAAGTGGCAGCTTAGTGGTATTGGTATATTTCAGTTGGGAGGAGCACGTGGAGAACTTCGTGAAGGGCTCCAGGAAGTATCTGCTCAAGGAGAAGGACGAGAACATAGATGCCGCGAAGCAACGCATGCATAAGTGACTATTAATTTTAAATTACTTGATTTTAAAGTTATTATCGTGAGGAAAACAAATGTTACAGCCAAAATTAAGGGATGAATCTCAAGCCATGCCGTCACCACTGTGCCCCGGCCGAAGTGATTGATCCAAAAGATGTACTGGCTTGACGTCATAAAGGGTGCGAGCTAATGGACTCACTACCAGGAATGGTGAATGCTAAATGAGGAATAAACTTGATCTGTAACCGGGATTCACCTGTAACATGCCGACTTTGAAAACAAAAACTAAACTTTTATGTCCCATAAATTATAAAATGCACATCAGATGAGAACTGCGTAAGCGATACTTGCCCATCCCATGAGGGATTCGAACCACATGCACATCCTATGGGTTTGTCTCCGAATATTCTCGAGCCGAGCTTTCGAGCTTTACCAAATTGTATGAATTTGCAGGTTGTACTACATCCACAAGGCCGTGACGTTGGCGCTGGTGGCGTTCGTGTGCCGGATGCTGCTGCCCTCGTTCCTCTTCGCCACCCGCAGAATACAACATCTCCTTTCTAAATACAAGGCCTACTGCTTAACACAATTAAAATGAGTTTTACCGTATTATAATTTTTTTTATGTCTAATGTACAAACTTGTAACTACATAGTAATGAATGGGGGGGGGGGGGGGGGGAGAATAATATTACAACAAGTATCAATGTCAAATATTTTTCATTCATATCTTGATGTTCTCTGAGGATTTGATTGCCTAGGGGGTCGTGGGTTATCTTGTCGTCCCGAATCTGGGTGCTTATATATGTATAGCATAGCGGTTAGTATCCGTTGTGTAGTACCCATAACACAAGCGCCTCTTTGAGACTAGATGGCGCTCTGTCAATTGTCACATTGTATTTACTCATATTTATTTTGATTAAGAATATAATATTTTGGGTTTTAAAAGGGGATTTATTTGGTTGTCATTGGAAAATCCATGTTACTCGTATATTAAACACAGTAAAGCAAACCATGTTTGAAATTTTTTATCTTAATTTTATTGTTTTTATCTTTGTTCTTATTTTAAACTTTTGACAAATGAATTCATCAATCAATTGCTTATATATTTTTCACAAATTAAAATCTAAAATGTTTAATTTATAAATAAATCTATAAAACTAAGTGCGTAATTTCTTTTGACCCACAATTAAAGTACACGAACGAATATTAATTTAAAAATAAATCGTTTTAAATTAATAGTCCAGTCAAATAAGGTTTTATATCAAAATTTTGGCACTCAACTATAATTTTTTTTATAATGTAATTTTTTATGATACAAAAACAATATGTAGAGGTTTAATGATTGCAACCACCAGTAAGGGTTAAAAAAATTAAAAGTGTTTTTCTGCAATTAGTTAAAAACGGAAGAGTTAGAAAAAAAGTTCAAATAAAATGTGTACAGCTATAATATAAAATTTTACATGAAAAAGGTTATATGACTTTTTTCCTCTGGCCAAAATTAACCTAGTCAGGGAGGGAGGTTTTTAAGGTTAAGGGATGACCGTAATTTAAAAAAATCGAAGGTTGTAGAAAAAGAAGTGAATTTTCATTTTTCTTTTTGTAAACTGCTTAAAAAATCTAATCTGTAATTTTAGAGATACAGATTTTTTATTGTTAAATAAATGTTTGAATGCTTAAAAGTTAATATTTGTTGCCATATTTAGATTGTTCGTAAAATTACCTTAATTTTATGTTTGAAAAAAATATACATTTCGACAGGTGTGAATTTATTCAGATATAAAAAATTTAAAGTCCTACACCGTTGTATCAAGTCCCCAGTTAAAAAGATAGGACTACAAACTTGAAGTTGACTAAGAACTTGTGTGACGTCACAAACGTTAAAACATAAATACGTGTTCTTGTTAACTTTGGTCATTAAAATCATTATATAATTTGCCAGGACTTAAATTGGTTGTGACAGTGTTAGTGTCGTTTGAGAGTAGTGGATTCTTGAATTATCCCAACATTTAAGTGTTCGTAAATCGGTTTAAAAAAGTGCAGTTCATTGCCAAGAGGGTAGATTTAAATAAAAACTAGCCGTTCCCGCCCGCTTCGCTTCGCTGGTCGAAATACATTAAAAAGTAAATATAAAAGTGCGAATAAATTTATTTTGTTATTTCTAGATTATTCCAGAAATTTTTAGAATTTTCTAGATCACTTCAGAAATTTCTAGAACATTCTAGTCCGATTACAACAATTGAAACCATTTTAGAACTTTCTAGATCATTTCAGAAATTTTTAGAATTTTCTAGACTATTTCGGATCAATTTTATCAGTTGCACGCATTTTGGAGCTTCCTAGATCATTTCAGAAATTTTAATAATTTTCTAGACCATTTCGGATCAATTTCATCAATTGCACACATTTTGGAACTTTCTGGATCATTCCAGAAAGTTTTAGAACTTTCTAAATTGATTACATCAGTTGCACACATTCTGGAACATTGTAGATCATTCCCGAGATTTTCAGAATTTTACAGAAGTTTACATTAGTTAGAGAAGACAGACAGGTAGAAGGGACGACGTTGCGTAAGCGGCGCGGCTCACCCTTCTTGCTCGGGGGCTCGGATACGACGGATGTGTCTTACGAACTCTAATTGTTTTCGTTTTTCGTCATTTTGTGTTGTATCGTTTAATTTAATTAATGTCAATAATTATGTAGGTGGTTTTTTATTTTCTTTTAAAATTAAATAAACTTCTGCTCTTTAAGAACATATATATATATATATATATATATATATATATATATATATATATATATATATATATATATATATATATATATATATATATATATATATATATATATATATATATATATATATATATATATATATATATATATATATATATATATATATATATATATGATTTCTATTATTTTTAATACAACGCCTATAAAAATTGCTATGGCAAAGTGTTTTACCTGCGGTAAATTTTATTTAAAATTAAAATTCGGTAAAATTTCTGCATCTGGCGTTGCTTCATGTAGTAACTGCCCTCTTATGTTCCATAAGGGTTGATTGCACTCCCTGAGTCTGCTAATGTACCTAAGAATTGGAGCTGCCCCGAATGTATGAAAAAGGTCTGTAAGAGTGATAATAGCGCAACACCTAGTACAACTTCTTTAACATAAAAGATTGTATCTCTGTGTGTTGAAGTGCCACCGCTTGTGGGAGATGAAACTGAGATTCAGGCATTGCGACGTGAAATTGCAGAATACATGTATGAACTTCGTGAGTTCCGCCAACAGATGGTGGAATTTCATTCCTCTGTGGCAGGCATAGGGAAACGATTGTTACACTGTTTAGTTTTCCGTTTACCAATAGTTAATGGTTCTAAGGCTTTAGCGTTAGAAGGAAGAGAATTTGATCTCATCCACATTAAGTCATGCGTTCAGTCTGCTGGTGTTCGATGACATTGAGGTTTGTTGTTTCTTTGGTTGTAGTATATTGTTTTGTGGTGATGTCGACATATCCCTTTTCCTTTTCTCATTGTTGGTATCATTCTTTCCTTTTATTATGCATATTAGTCAAATTTTAATTATGCGATATTTCCCTTCTTATTCTCTTCTATTAGTTGTTTATGCAATTAAATTTTCTTCATTTTCATAACTTCAGTATTTTTAAGGATTTTATTTTATAAGAAAAAAATAGCAAAATAGGTCTAAGTGTTTCGTTTATAATATTTGTTTATAAAAAATAATTTTACTTTCTGGTTTCGGATTCAATCACCAAGTAACAAAAATAACCTGATCTCTGATTCACCGATAAGGGGCCATCCATAAATTACGTCACACGTTAAGGGGGAGGGAGGGGGTCGACGAAGTGTGACAAGGGGGTGGAAGGGGTCCTAAATTTTGTGACGTCACATTTCCAAACCTACGTGTTAAAACACGAACTTTGCACTATTAACGAAATACTAAAAACATTTGCAACTCTATCTTAATTGAAAATATTTGAAAAAAAAATTTAAATGCGAGATTGTCGCATGTTGTGATGTACGACGATCTAGCCTTTCGCGATTATTACGAGAGGAGTTTTTACCACCACCTGTTTTAATTAGTCAGACGTAAAGCGGGTATCTAACTGTATAAAAAAATTACGCCGAAGGTAAATTCATATAATACTATTTTCGGAACTGTTGTTTGAATTCAATAATTTCTAAATGTAAAATTGCAAAATATATGACGTCACACTAGGGAGGGGGGAGTCTCACAAATGTGACCAGCTGTGACAAGGACGGGGGAGGGGTCAAAAAATTATGAAATTCGTGTGACATAATTTGTGGATGGCCCCTAATGCCTTCTGACCGTGACCACCTGTTATCGGATAGGTCATTCATCAGGTAGAACCTGTCTAATGTACTCCAGCTATAAAAAATGATAATCTATTAATTGGCCAATGTGACGATGGCAAAAATTTAGACATACCTAGTTGTCAGCTTTTTAAAGTGACAAAATTATGCTTGTGTGAGTGATATTACATCTGTGTAAATATTTTTTGATTGCTGAAGAACAGCCGACAGGCTGAGGCTGAGGCTGATCCACTTTATGGCCCACTTAATAGTAAGCAATTACCATCGCCTATGGATGTATGCGACGCTAGGGGGCACCACGAACACGGTGCTATCCTATAGGGGTACAGGTTGGTTATTATGGCGGCAAAGTTAAGATCAAGGATGGTTGTCATTTAGACGGGCTTGGGGCGCTACCCCGTAACCGTAGCTAGGGTTGTTTTGTCGCCTTTTACGACAGGCCGACTGCACGGAGGAAACTTTCTCGTAGACAGAAATATCTGAACTTCAAATTATTAGAAATTAAGAATAAAAAATTCACGCGTAAAGCTAAGTTTATTGACAAGGAGCTTGACAAGGAACCGACAAATTTTATTCACAAAATACGTTATCTGTTTTCGTGTACCCGCATTACGAGCACATAGTTTGACAAACATGTTGCTCAGTGGAAATACCTTTAACCGATTAATGACTTAATTTCAATCACTTGTTTTACGTTGATGACTCACCTGGTAACTGTTAGTAATAGTTACTATTGATACGTCACTAAGACAATCGCTAGTTTTAATTTCAAAAGAAATAAGTCTACTACATAAATAATCTGAAAAAGCAATTTGCTTTGTAAAACTTTAATATATCGGATCTTTAATATACCGAATAAAATCATCGAGATGTATATTATACCATTATCTACATACTCATTTTTTAATAATATATTTAAATGTGATTAATCGTACGGCGTGAATATTATTACTTTTTAATGGTATTTTGATTTTGACGTGCAGATGCGGAGAAAGAATACTGACCTCTGCGGTCGGGGTCGGCCTGTTGTAAAAGGCGACAAAACACCCACCCTAGTTATGTGGTTGAGCCCCAGGCCCGTCTGGATGGCGACCACCTTTAGTCTTAAGTATGCCGCCATAATAACTTTGTGTTGTTCCGGCATTAGTGACCCAAGTTCATGTACCCTTATGGGACAGTAGCGTGTTGCAGATGCCACTGGCGTTGCAAACACCCATATGTGACGGTAACTGCTAAGTTCTAAGTGGGCCGTCAGCCTGTCTGCTGTCCTACAGCAATAAAAAATACCAGCAATGAATGCGAATGAGCGTCTCAGTCAAAGATTTCAACTAGGAAATGTTGAATCTTCACATTAAACACCGCACTAGTATTATTATAATTCAGGCGTTTAGGCGTACCTTAAATGGCGACACCAGCGTGCCGCAACGATGACGCACGTAGTGGACAAGGTTGGATGAAAAATAAAAACGAATTCCCAGGAAATCTAATATTTTTATTTTATTATGATTCTTCAAGTCACCGTACAGCTTCCTGTGTTGTTTCAAAGAATTGGATTTACGTATTTATTTTACCAATATCAAGAATCGGATTCGGTTAAACGGTACAAACTATAGACTTTCGCAATGTCAGGCCTTAGCATTGTTATAAAGTACTCTCAGAGGACGAAATCAGTATGCGCCTGTCTATATGGGAGCCGTTCCGTGACCCTCCTTTGCCGTCTGCAAATTAGTAAAATATTCGGTTCCTCTTATCAAGGTTAATCTCATATTCTATCTGGGACAACGTAGCCACACAATCGTGAATTAAACTTAAAATTAGTAATTTATATCTATACACAAAAAATGAAATCAATATATTGAACGAGACTTTTGCCTTTTGCATTGCATGTTCCACATATTGCAATGTAACGCATACACATTATGCTGATACAATGGTCGATGCCAGGTGACAGGACAAACTACAAAGATAGCTGCTTATTAACTTATAATATTAACTTGTAATACTTTTACGCGCATAAGAAACCTAAGGAATCGCCGACTCGTATCGTGGTGTGCATTCACATATGCATATTGCACGGAGGAAGGTGCGTAATGTAGATTTGATCATGCAGAACCTACCTTAAATTTATACAACATTTGCGAATATTGTCCTACTCATTAGTATTCTATGTTCATGAATTATTTAACATAGATTTGTCTCAGCTGAGGCAAAAGCATGAACGTGTACATACGGTTTGGTAGGTAATTAGGGGGGATTCACATATTACGATTTTGTATTTTCCTCTTCCTGATATATTCCGTATTGAGAATTTAACATATATCTATTTAAAAATATGTGACTAACAGTATTCTACGATAAAGGGGAAATGAATAAAGATCAAAATTGCCGCTATTTTGAACATATAAAGTGTAAGTACAGATGCGAAAGAGTATTCGAAACAAAATTGTGACCTATGGAAACCTGTTTTGGATATTTACCCCGCACGTAAGTCAGTCATACGTCATCTTGGAGTTTAAATCCCATACAAATCCGTGGATCTTGTGTTACACTTGGATGGGCGTCGCGCTCCATTGACTATAAGACAGATCCACGAAGACTGAAGGTGGCGGCTGGGGGTTTTAGTGGATATGCCACCGCGACCACCCTGCCTATATTTCGCTAGACAGTTGAGTGGTAACACTAGGATGAAGAATTCCACGTCGGCTTCCGCCCAGAGTTCCAGCGCGAGCGCGACATTAACAAGGTACAGTTTTCCCCGATCTAAAAATATACGTGAGCTGGCAGGAAGGAACTGAGTATTACCGAAGCCGAACCCCAACCCTTTAGCATAATACAATCTGAAGTTTTTATTCTTACAGCCATTAGTGCACGTGAAGATAGAAAGTCGCGTGAGGGGTGATGATTGGTTGGTGTGGCCTTTGGTTGGTGTAGTTCTAGCCAGAACTAAGAACGGGGCTACCTCACCAATTACCTAGGGAGTCGTAGAGGCCACCGTTGGATTATTATTTTTGCTGACTAAAAAGCACCTTTCGCTTTTCTTTTGGGATTGGGGACACAGATATATGTATTTAAAGTAAAGGAGAAGTCATGTAGGTACGAGCACCGATGCAAGCCGCCAATTCCTGTGACAGTATTTAATAGTGGACCTCGGGCCCCGAGGTGCTGCAGGCTTTGGACACAAACAGCATCAAATCATTTGAATCATGATGAGTAAGTAGCATATAGCAGTAAAGATCCGATATTAATAATAACCGGGACCCAATATGGGCATTTAACAAAAAGAAATAGTAAATACTAAATTTACGCGAGAGCAGACTTTTACCGTAACACGTTTCACAAAGAAACAACAGTATCTTCAATCGTGCTCTTTGTGAACCGTGCTTCATTGTAAAACATTCTCAGAACTAAAATTTGAATTTTTGGAAAGAAAATTTAAACCTCCAGCTTATGGGTCTCGTGCGGTGAGCAAAGACCGGTGGTCTATTTATTCCGTGTTCATCTATTTCAGTCGTTTCCCGTTTTTCTATTCTTGTTTACTTAAATTCAAGGCTTGCAGAATCTTTGTATAGCTTCTGTAGACCGTCCTTTTTATTGCCAAGTCTTCAGGAAAACGTCCTTAAGGTAAAAATGTTTATCACTGCGAATATTACCATGCCCTTACTTTACTTACCTCAGGGGTTTCCCTTAGTAGCCACAGAATAACAAGACACAGACCTGAAATAAAAATACAAAATAATTCCTTTAGCCGTGCATGGATTTGAGCCTTGTCCTATACTTGTGTAGTGGTGCTGGAATAAAATATGGTTATACTATGATGCATGTCGATACAAGGTGCCAAAACTCGGGCGCATATTTTGGCATACTTGGTTCTTTTCTAGACCAATAAGGTTAAATATACAATAAATGCGTGAATTAAGAACTTTACATATAAAAAAAGATATTAAGAATATTCCACGGACGAAGGAGTATGAAATTCCGCACATTTAAAGTTTGTATAAAGAAGGAAAGCATAGAGCTAGAAGAATATGTTTTTGTAACGTTCCAGCTGTTAAGTCGGCCGTCTGCCTATCTACTGTTCGACAGTATTGAAAAAATATATCTAATTATTTGTACTGATAAATAAATGTTCTTAGGACATTTGACAAAGTTAAAAGAAAATTGGAATTGAAGAGGCGCGCAGGCAATCGCCTGGCAATCGAACACATGTGTTCAAACTGCACTAATCTAAGCCATGGGTTTATCCAAAATACCGGCGTGCATACGGAATCATTATTGGTTTGGGGAGATATCGATAACGGAAGATTCTGCTGAAGATTGAAGGTATATGGGGTTGCAGATTGCCATATTGTTTTGCTGTGATTTTCTAAAATTTTTACCAACAGAAATTCTGTTTATAAATGAATTTTGACTACTAGTAATATATAAATATAATATTTACAGGTGTTTGGTTTTATATTTGAGAAAATTAGTAAAGATGAAGCTTTGAGCACATCGCCCGCTGGGGTCAAATGTTCAAATGTCATTTTGTTCATGTAATAAATCAGAGAGAGATGAGAGGGATGTCCATTCTGATTCCAACAGTTCTGCGCGTTGTTATTTTGTGGTAGACCGTAGGCGTTTCTGAATGAAACGGTGAACAGTTGAACAGTTGAACAATGAACACTGCCAAGTGCCATTGACGACACAGTGTTCGCGCCAAGCGCACTGCTGGTGGTCGCGCGCTCTCTCAAATACAAACATTGTTTTTTACTACATCGCGAATTATTTCATAACAAACTTTGAAATAAAGGGGTGTATATTGTAAAAAATACTCATCAAATAAGTAAAGAAATACCTTAATAATTATATAAATATTGTAGATGAAAATATCCAGTATTACCAATTTCATAAAAACAAAAGGTAAACTCAAAATATTTTTTATTTTAGAAATTTACAGTTCTAACATTTAAGTATTATAAAAAATAATTAAATAACAATTCAGCATAACTTTATTAGTAGCGTTAAATATAAAAACACGATTTTAAAATACATTAAACGATTAAATCGCTAAATATTAAAGTGAAAATAGAGTTAGTGGATTGTTGAATGACAATTTCTAATTGCCGGCAAAAAGCTCGTCTCGGAATCGTACACTTGCACATAATTATTTACAAAATATCTTTAGTCATAAATAAATGTTTTGAAATATAAAAAACATTCATGCATTTTTATTGTACATTTTCGAATAGATATAATAATCTCTTTAGTAAAATTAATTTAAGTTCCAGTGAAAAGAATCGCGTGACAGACATTAACAGTTTTTATTGCTTGGAGATAGTAAATATAATTAGGACGAAGATTTAAATAAGGATAAAGTAAAATATAAGCAAAGTGGTTGTAAGAGCGAGCAGTGATGAAAGGGCAGACCAAGAGGTTCGTGGACCACAAGGGGCAGCGGTACCAAGTGCAAGTTCAAAAGAAGCTCAACGAGAACATCAGCTTCTTTGATTTGGTAAGTAAAAAAAAAAAAAAATCTCAAATCTGTCAAATGTTACTGAAAAAGTACGGTTTGGAAGGAAACCTTATTTGCGTGTCAATAATGGTGAGTGATATTTATAAACAACAGTTACATACTGTTAGTGGAACATAAACATTAAAAATCTATGCTATGACGTCACAACATGGCGCTAAGTCGATCCTATTCTTATTTGAAACGCATTATACACATTTCTACTAAGCGCATTTCTCTTTAGAGCATGCATAATATTAGATTGCGCGAAAGTGTGCACAAATATACAATCTAGTTGGTTTTGGGGAGAATTTAATCATTTCCCATGAAAAGGGGAAATAACGCTTTTTCATAATAGGCCTTTTTGCAACACGTGTGAGATATTAAGTAGATAGATAGATATATAGATAACTCTTTATTGTACAAAGAAACACAAATACAATCATAAAAATAAAACATATGATTGATTGGCGATAAAGGGCGGTCTTATCGCTAAAAGCGATCTCTTCCAGACAACCCAGACCAGGATTAGTTCTTTGATCATCATCTGTGGGTAAACAAATTTACATTAGGGAGTAAAAGGATAAAGTTTAGTATCGTTTGGCAGGAGGAGAGGGGTGGAAGGTAGTGGGGGAAGTGCAACCCCTTCGCCCTTACGTAACAAAGCATAGGCACCCATGGTCACCTCCGCAGCCTCGGTTTGCTGGTCATAAAATGGGTGTACACTAACTTTGGCTTGAATCTAATATCGCTTGGCCTCCATGGTAGGTAGTATATCGAAGTCCAGGATATTACGCGCAAAAGTCAGTCGATTAGGCAGAGAAAGCCAAAGTCGTCGGAGAAAATCACAAAAGCCCTGCGTAACACAAATACCACATTCACGCAACTCGGGAAGAAACGGAATAAATCTATACAGGGGCTGTCCATTAATCACGTGAGGCTCGAAAGGGGGGGTCCATAAAAAATTACGAAATATCACAAGGTTGTAATAATATATCACGTGTATTTATTTTTTCGGCAAACGCGTACAAAATCGAATTTAGCACTGTGCCAACAACTGACTTGCAAGATGTTTATCCAGTTATTGGTGTTGAAGAAAGTTTTGCTAATCCGTGGTCCGAGGACACTGTACATTAAATTATGTTCATTGTTCATGTATTAGTATAAAAAAGTTTTTCGCATTTCCTTCATTATTTTTATGTCAGTCAAAAACAACCTGCAACTATTCTGTCTACCTCTAAACGTCATTATTGTAGTCTTTAATTTTCTATAATAAAATTAGATAATACTTAAAATAAGTTCCTTTGTAGGTACTAAAAATACACGCGATATAGGGGCGAGGGGGAGAGTAGTCTTAAACATCACCACAAAAATTCAAAAAAACATCACGTGATTAATGGACGGCCCACAAATAAATAAAATTGGAGGGTCTGTTTGTAATATTAAAATTACCGCTTTTTTCTAAGTGCATTCGGACGTATACACGGTACATATACCAAAACAAATTTTTTTTCAATTTTTGTCTGTCTGTCTGTGTGTTTGTTCCGGCTAATCTCTGAAATGACTGCACCGATTTTGAAGGGACTTTCACTGGCAGATAGCTGATGTAACAAGGAGTAACTTAGGCTATTTTTATTTAAAAAAAAGTTTTTGTAAAAAATGGTCAGTTTCGGAAATTTTATATTCCAATTAGATATTAAGTTGACCTCAGATTTATATCATTAATAATATGAAATAGGGTTTAGCTTAGGCTGGACTTGGTAGGTTCGAATGTATGTACATATTTAGGAGGCGCATGGCGTTACAGTTGCATTCGATAATACTGACTGTTTGCATATTTCAATTATATTTTAGGGTTTTATAGGGTTTGTAATCCAAAATAAACCATAAGATTTATCCAAAAATGCTGCCCAAAGTCACTATTCCACGCGGACGGAGTCGCGGACACAGCTAGTTAAAAATAATGACAGTGAACATTAGAGATGAGCAAAGCAAGACCAAGACCAAGACAGTCTTGGTCTTGCTTAAATACTTGTAGTCTTAGTCTTGCTCAAATAATCTGTCATTTATTACTTACTTCGTTTTGAAAAATTTTCAAGGCTTTTTAGAGATATAAGTTATAAATGATGAACAGTTAATCTCTGTAATTAATTAAGCTTTATTTTACAATAATCAATAAATGTTACCGTATCCTATTAGTTTAAATAGTTATATATTATTATATATAATATACATTACTTATACGCATATATAGGTATTTATTATCTTTTATTTGATGACCAAGAATTGATGCACAATAGCCATCGAGCCGACTCGTTATTCAATCTATTGCGATGCTTTAGTATCACAAGAGATGCTTTCGAAAATAACCTCTCAGCTGGGACAAATGTAGCCGAAATTGACAAAAAATCTCGAGCCATTTTTGCCAAAATAGGATATTGAACATTTTTAGCATTATCACCGCCAAAGTCTAGCATTTTTTCCTTTTATAAAACCAACTCTGCTGTTGGCAGTCGTCAACTGACCGCGCGCGATCGTGATCGAAAATAATTTGTAAAATGTCTAAAATTCTTGTAAACGTTTTCCTCGGTATTTTAAATAAACTGTTTTAAATAAACGGTCTTAGTCTTGCAAAATCGCAAGACCAAAACCAAGACTGCAAGAACAAGACAGGTTTTGCTCATCACTAGTGAACATGACGAGCGGTCGGCCTTTTGAGTCGGAAGAGCCAAAAATTACAATTCATAATATTTCAGTGATTAAAGAGCCAAAAAAAGTTTTCTTCCCACTAATAAATTGTACTTGCATAAATAAAGATTTTCGATAAAAAAAAAACTAATCTAATCATTAGAAAAATATATATTTACAATTTTACAAAATTAACAATTAAACATTTAGTTGCAACACTAACTTACATACATTTAATCACGCCTCTTTCCCGTTTCATGTTCCGTTTCAACTATCATTTTACACCAAAGACAATAATATACTGGTACTGTTTTTACCTTGTTTGTACCTTCATGTCCGTGACATTGCGGATAAATTGCAGGAGTGTCGGCTCCGATGGTACGGCCACGTTTTACGCCAACCGGATGCTTACGTGGGAAACAAATGTCTGGCCATGCCGCTTCCGCTGGGCCCCGGCAGGAGGGGTAGACCCAAAAAGTGCTGGCTTGACGTCGTAAAGGGTGATATGCGTGCCAATGGTCTCACTACTAGGGATGCTGAAGACCGTGCGAAGTGGAGAAGAAAAAGTCGGAAAGCGGACCCCGGGCGCCGAAGCGAGAGTTTGGGCTTCAACCGGGATTCATCGCTGAGTTGATGATGATGATGATCCATTGCGCTTTTATTTTTATGACGATTTACCAGTATCCTTAATCTTTAACCTAACCGGAAGTTGCAATTTGGAACCAACGTTACCAGGAAAGAACGACTGCTAGAGTAACAAAACTATTCTTGTTGAGTGTTCAAGATGCGCACAGGACACAAAAAGATGGCAATAACACCAGTGTTAAACAAAGATCTAGCGGATTTGTGGCTTATCAATATAGGCTTAAGTTAAAAGAGAGTGCCGCGTATCCATGCGCTGATCAGAGCGAGGAGTCCGTACAGGATCTTTTTCTGGAATGCCCTTTGCATGGCCGCCTCAGGTATGAACTGGATGCCACTACCGGTATTCAGCTCACTGAGACCACTATTACTGAGCTTATTGACATTCATAAGGCCAAGCCGTACATGGAGCGGTACAGCGTTGAAGTGGCAAGATATGTCCTACACAGAAATTATACCCGCTGATCGCGATCAAAATGTAATATACCAACATCTCTATCTATGATACATGAGTCAGTGCGAAGATGGGATATACGCTATCTTGACTATGAAAAAAGAAACTAACCGAAAGTTAGATCGTTTCCAAAAGATACATACATATAATCACGCCTCTTTCACGTAGGGGTAGGCAGAGACCACTTTTTTCCACTTGCTACGATCCTTACATACTTGTTTCGCTTCGTCTACTTTCATTATTCCCTTCATACATGCTCTTCGGTTTAGGGTACTCTTGACCTGGCCTTTTTTCAAGACGTCCCTGATCTAGTCTCGAAACGTCCGCCTAGGTCTACCCCTTCCAAAACTTCCATTCACACTCGCCTTATACACTTTTCGTCAATCGTTCTTCATTCATTCTCTCGACATGGCCAAACCATCTCAGCATACCTTTCTCAATTTTTATCACAAAATCTTCTTTCAGACTACAACGTTTCCTTATCTCACTATTTCTTATCCTGTCACTCAGTTTAACTTCTATCATACTTCTTAACGCTCTCATCTCAACTGCATTTATTCTGCCTTCATGTCTCTTCTGCCATACCCAACTTTCACCTCCGTACATGAGTGTCGGAACCAACACCCTCTCATGCACAGCCAGACGAGCCTTGTTAGACACCTTCCGACTGTTCATAAAGGAGTGCAAAGCTCCATACACCATGTTTCCTACATTCACTCTTCTTTCAATATCACTTTCACACTTTAAATCTCTTGTAAACATTGAACCCAGATACACAAACTCATTCACCTGTTCAATTTGTTCATCTCCAATCAGGATATTGCAGTCTGTCACTGCTTCATCTCTTTCAAACACCATCACTTTCGTCTTCTTTACATTCATCTTCATTCCCTTTCTAACAAAAGCTTCACTCATAGCAGTTACCATCTCCTGCAACTCCTCGGCCGAAGACGCAAGTAATACTTGTGTTTCCAAAAGATGATCACAGTATAATATTGATTAATGAAAAACAAATTTGTAAATCAACTTTGATGACGTCTAAAAGTGTGCCAGCTTTGACGCAGAGTACCCCTTTCTATTCGAAGCGGGGAATCACGTTTTACCCCTGTACTAACTTAGGATTCCTGTAATTGCACTTCGGCCGAATGATATTCGCAGTTAGTTCTAAATTAACTGGTCCACGTATTTGTCGGCAGCGAGTGAAAGGCCGCTTATTGTCGCCGAAATAGGTTATATTTAATTCTTTTTTCAATGATACTAGTACAAAAACTACGGATATGAAACCCAGTGTCACATTGTCACGATTTTTAAGATAATTCACGGTGTTCCGGTTTATTCCTGTGTTGACAGACCATTGTTTCCGCCCAAACAGATCATTTATCTAATTTATTGAGACACTCAAGTTTTTCATTGCTATGCCGTATCCTTGACAAAGTTACACGATTTTTGTACTCCAAACGGAAAATTATCAAAATATTGGCGAGTAAATTGGTTCACTTGTTTTTTTCCTTCTATGTTTATAATAATAATGCAGTTAGTGTAAACGTAGTTCATGCTCTGTTAAAAATATTGCTCAGGAAAATATGTATGTATATACATATTGCCCAATGCCCAGTAAGAGAACGCGCGTCATCTAAGGTCAACCAACGGCCAATCTTCTTTTTTGCAGTAAGACAGGGACGGCCACACGTCCGCGGGTTCGTTGTCCCTTTTTATTAAACAGATATGCCGGTCAGACAGGATTTCGCAATCAGACTATCTTATTTTTAAAATGGACGTTTTGTGCTTACGGCACAGGTTTAAAAGCAATACGTTTAAGACACGCCTTCGATGGGACAATTATTTTGTACAGCTTTGTATGATGTGTAGCTTTAGTGTATAGCTTTGTACTGATGAAACCCTCCTAATGCCACCATAATACTTTGGGTGGGGGACGATAAGAGTGTGCTTTTTGTTTGTTCGACTGCTTCAGCACTTCGTCACTTCTCGTTGCTCGCGTCCTTTTATTATATTATTATTATTTTAAATGTAGGTATCAGTATTTATATCACTATTTCTAGTTTTCCGGTCAGAGATTGTAATTTATATGTGGTCCAGTTATTGTCAACAATTGGCACCGTGCGTCTATCAATGTAATTTATAGAAGATCTGAATTCTTGAGACCTAGAGCCTCAACCCAATACAAAACCAAAGCGGCATACTTGCTCGACTTAAGCCGTAGAGCACAAATAGAGAAAAGATGCGTGATGAAAGATCTATGATAGTGCAAGCTTAAAACTCTTCAGGTTTATTTAGCGTTCATTGGTGGCCATTGATCATAATAACCTGCCTGTTTGTATTAAATACTTGCGGTAATATAATATTTGTTGCTTCCTGCATTCCCACTTAACATTTAATAGCACCAAAACAACATGAGACAAACCACAACACACCTATACTCGTAGGTGGATCATATTGACAATCGTTCAATAGAAATAGTGAATAAACAATCCAAGCCGGTCCCGCGGCCACTTCTGAGGACGCTGCAGCTCTGTGCAGCGGTCAAGTTCAAGGCGCACGTTACTGGTTTCACACATGAACACAGGTTTTGCATTACGTCTGTCTGTTACCGTAATCGCAATTTAGCCGCGTGTGTTGCAGCCCTAGCTAAAGGCACAACCATTATGTTCCAAAGGTCTTCTAAATGACGACAAATCGATTCATCCTTCTGGCAGCGCCATTGGTTTTAGGATTTGATAGATCAAGGATGCTAAAACTTCGTCGGTTATCTTACGAGCCGCATCCCAGTTTAAATTACCTCCAAATACTTCAAATGCTGATGAAGGAAAAAAATATTTGGCCCAAGTAGCGATTGAAATTAACGAATTTCGACTCCGAATTTCAGTAATCATCTGAAAATTATCTGTGAAACAATAACGTATAGACCGCAGTGAGGACATCTTCATGTGTTGAAGTACCTCTGCCGAGATCTTAATTTTTTTGAAACGTTTTGTCTAAACCTCTTCATCTGAAGTCAAAAGAAGTAAATAAGAAAACATTTTATACATCATATTTCAAGCTTTCAAGCAATGAACAGCTGTTTACAACCGTACCGTACATAGCAAATTTATCGCAAAAAGGTAAGTAACGGGCGAACGATTGGCTTTTTGTATTTCCTTATAAATAATTCATAGATTCTCTAATTATTTGAAATATCTTCCAGTGGCACTGGGAGGGAAAACAATATCACTAGATAGAAAAAAAAGAGTTGAAAAATGCGTTGTTATCAATATTTTCTAAACTTGCGTATGTATGTATTTTTTTTAAATTAAACTTTTATTCACTTCTCTAGTGCTTCAATCATGTCGATCATGGCGTTTATATTCTAGGTAAATTCCTTCTTTTCCTCGATCACTGGCGTATATCGTGGGTTCGTGTTCGTGGGAATCCCGTCGCTGGATACAAATCAATACAGTGTTGCATACCGGCATACGCGTCACATACCTCATATAACAATATGAGTCATAGGTTTTTTGCATGTGCTTTTGCTTACTTTCACATTAGATAAATAAAAATGAATACGTGAAAAATAGACTGATGATTGACATGATCAACACTATATATAAATTTTAATAATTTAGTTATTATATTTATATATAACATTGTTTTAAGTAAGAATTTGCAGTACAGCTGCAAGTTGGCACTGCTATTCTCTATTTTTGTCTACTTATATAAACTGGCACTATTGAGTGACGTAATAGGATGATAACATACTATTATATAAATAAAGAACTGTTTCGTGTCTGTGCCTCTCCTTGTGCCGTCAGATGAACTGGAGAACTAGATGCTACTGGTAATGATGCAAATGTTTGGGACTGAAGTGAGGCCTACGAACACAAATGGAGGAGGGCAAAATGGTTAATCCTAGCTTCTTTGAGTCCGTAATCCATTGCTGTTGCTATAGTTTCACTGGACAATATTCAGCGTGTCCTTTTGCGTCGATGTCTCTCTAAACTCTACCTTTTCTCGACTAAGAAGGCACACGAAAAAGGTTTAAATAGGTATGGCTCATTTGACCTTTTACGCCGCCCTACTTAGTGCATAGAGGAACGCGAGGGACACCTTAGTGACACGGTAGCCATATTCTTAATAACAATTAAAAGGGACTATGGGAGCGCAATCTATAAACAATCTGTAGGAAGATTTCAAGAGAGCATAATTATTTCCTCAGACATCGACCGAGACCTTTTTTCATTACTAACGTAATTAATATGGTAATTAATGTAATATTTCATGACATTGACATTTCTTCCTTTATCATTAAATTTAATACAATAGACTCATTAGAACAGTAATAAATACATATCTCATTGAAAGATATCGTTCTTTTGATGCTTAAAAGATGACGAAATCTTCGCTGGCTATTAAATAATATACGGTAAACACTTAATCGTGCTTATATAATGGTTTTAATGGAAACTAAATTTATTTTAAGAAAGTGAATCTATTTTTCCGTATTCATTGACTCCCAACCTCAGGGAAGTCAACCTCAGCGTGAATACAGACTTAATAGTCACATCAACTGGGTAACATTACAATATTACCTGCTTACAATATATTATTATAATTGATATGTATAAAATAATTGTCGCATATGTTTCCATTACGAATGATTGCATTCTCGTTTGTATTTATATTGCATCCAGTTTATCTTTTCGGAATTTGTATCTATTTATTTATTGATTAATGAATATATAGTTGTTCAATTATCGCGCTCCAGTATTATTTGCATGCTACTCTGTCAATAGCCGATATCAGTGGCGGGTGGAGGGTGCGGGTAGTAATCACGACGACGCGACGCGACATGACTCGACGCGACGCGACAGTTGTTATGCGCTTGGGGCGTTTGTCTGATACATCGGATCTCACAAATAAACCGGTTTCAATGCGTAGCTTTTTCAACTTTCAACATAATTAAGAATTAGCTATGTTTGCTATAGTAATGTATGATAATTTGTTTTTTTGGCAACATTGGGATTACGGTCACATACTGCTATCGCTGAGATGATGATGACTGCTGTCGTATTTTTAAGTCGTTTTATTGGAAACAGAGTTCATTTTATCAAACGTGTTAGATGCCTTTTTTTTTGTTTCGGGGAAAAACCTCTCTTGACGGGTTCCCCCCGCCCAGGAGGACCGAGGGATATGTGGGACTCCCAGAAAGATGTTCAGCCATCCGACTACCCACTGAAAAACCCCGCTGTTCTCCTATCGCCTACGCCCGGGCCTACGGATATGTGGCCTGCCGATCTCGTGGCCCGGGCCGAAACGTGTTAGATGCCTTAATTTATGGATCTTTAACTATCGTAACATCATAAAGTGAGTGCAGAATTATTGTTTTTGGTATATTTTCTGGTTGAAGTTTTTCATTTCATACTGTTTAAAACTACTTTAATTTTAATTTAACGACTACCCTCAGTGTTCGCTGCATAAATATTTTTAGTGTGACCATCTTCAAAAATTTCGGCAAATTCTGAATTTATTTAAAATAATAAAGTACATATCAAAATAAATGAAGATGGATCATTGCCAAAAGGGCACTAAACCGTTCTCAATCTGCTAGAAAAGCGGTATGTAATATATGTAATTCCTGGTTTCATCATCAATGCGTGAATCACAGCAGTAAGCGTCTTTGCTTGATTGGATGCTGGATGTCCGGACTGCTTAGATTCCACAAGGACGCAAATACCATTTATTGACTACAAGCAAAAGTGGTTTCAGCGGTACCCCTCACAGAATATTTGTTAATAAATATCTCATTCCGAATACTAACATATTAAAAACATGTACAAACAAAGGGGCCGTTCATAAAATACGTTCGCATACGGGGGGGGGGGGGATCTTGCTGAGTGTGACATGATGTGACAAGGAGGGGAGGGGGGTGTACGGCAACGTGACGTTCGCCGTTCATTATTTTTCGACATGAGCTAGCTGTATGGCGCGGCTCTAGCGGCGTTGCGATCCGTCACAACTGGTTTCTTTGTTTTTCCAATTCTTAAATAAATGATCACTTCTTAAAAAAACAATAAAAATCCACTTGAGAGAGTAACGTTTCCACGTACCCTGCGTTCTCGATTCAGTAACAAATTAAAATACTATTGACTTGGGGAGCGGCGTGTTCGGGGCGCGTCTCCTGCGAAGCGCGCTCCCGGCTCGAACGCTGCATGGGGATCAAACGAAGCGCAGCCACGAATGGCAAGAATACTTTATTTGAGGACTATCGGCTCCACCGGTGAAGCCGATCCTATACTAATCTACTACCGTTTCGGAGTGCTTGTAGCTGGGGCAGAAGAAACGGCGAAAGAAACTCCCCCGCAACACATCTATTCTACGTGTATTTGTGTAGTGTGTGGTTGTGTGCGTCTACAGGTTATGGGGGGCGGAAGGCGTCCCTAAACCTATTGCGTCGGGCTGGTCCATGCCGGACTGGGGGGGGATTGCGTCCGCGAGAACATTCGCTTCAGCGTTCTTGTGATGGGGTCGGGTCCGTCCATGAGCACGTTTCGTGGGCGACGACGCGCGTGATTAGCTCGGCAGTTGGGCGTGTAATTGACCGCCTCCACCACCAGTGGGTTGGGGTGGTGGGGAGCGAGGCCGAAGAAGGATCTTGAGAGGGAGGCCATGTACTCCTTCACGGGAAGGAGTTCCAGGTCGCGGTGTAGATTAAAATACTGTTTCTCATGTATTTATTATTATATTAATCCTTTATTCGCTATTTTGCAGTGAACTAATACAGACGCTTTTTTCACATTTCTCAATTTAATACTATTTATTACGTTAATTACTTTATACTCATTATTGCTGAAATTTGTATCTCCTGGATTTAATAGTTAAGATATATATTAGAAAACAATGACATCGATAAGAGGTGAACTCTATCAAAAATTTATTTAACACTTGTAAAAAGTGTAATCCGGATAAAAAATCAACGAAAAATCCTTGGACGTCTGATTAATAGAAATATTATTTATTATTTATGTTCGTTATAAAATATATTTATTGGTTTATTTAAATTTTATTATAATAACTAAATAAATATTTTTAATTCTCAAAATTTGTGTACTATCATTTGAAATTTATTATACTTAGGAGAGGTTTCTTAGTTTTTGTGACGAAATATTTCTAGGATTTCCAAAAAAAGCTGATTTTAGCGTGACGTATTTTATAAACGGCCCCAAAGAAAAAGAATTGAAGTACAATTATCTATATAAGAAAATATGAAAAATCAGCCGCTAACAATTTTGACGAGATTGGCTTCGGATTTAGAAAAACTGTAATACGAGATTTGGACAATTATTAGATTTTTTTTTATTGTTTTAAAGTAATTTTTAATTATTTTATAGGTTGTGAATTATATACATCAGAATCATATTTCACACACACGTGTAGTGTTACAAAGTTACACACAAAATACACAAGTATGCAATTATGCATGTCCATTTTTCACTCACCTTAAATATTCATCTAACAAATGTAGGACATATCTTAATTGTCTCTTCTTGTAGTTTCCTGTGTTGTATCGATGTATATGTATATATACAGTAAGTAACTGTGTCAAATGCGTCATTCGTATACGTATGAATATTTATATTTTTCAACAATGTATTTTTAATCGTTAAATACATTTTATCAGGGTCAGAGGATTGAGAACGTGGTCTAATATAGTCTATAACAATTATTTATTACTTCAAATTGAATAACTGAATCACGGTTGCGTGATGGTATCTTGGATTTCAAATTTACGAGTAACAGTTATAATGTATTTGGACAGGATAGGGGCGGGGCGTCTTTGGGTGGTGGCGTTATGGTACCTACGGGCTTCTTCTAATCTTTCTTGCTTCCATCGCGATGCCTGGAATTGTGAAAATATTCAATGTATCTGGGTTGAATATACCTGCTGGAGGTCTTAGTTGTAATAAAAATTTACATATTATTTTGGCATATCTTACTCCCGATCGAAACCGGACGTCTCGACTTTATAAGTACTTTGTTGACTATTTTATGTTAGCAGGCGATTTCAACTTACCTTGTCTGGGGTGGTCTGTCCAAGGATCAACGTACATTAAAAAAGGTTCGATCGAACTTAAAAAAATGGCTGCTTATTTTACAAATATACCGTTTCTACAACATCAATTAATTTTTTTTTAAAAACACAAGAAATAATATATTGGATTTGATATTTTGTAATTTTGCTATTGACTTAATAAGACCGTTTTTTCCTTTGGTTCCAGAAGATGAATTTCACCCACCTTTTGAAGTTGTTACTAATGATCTAAAATGTTCCAATCTCACTGAAAATCGCACCACTAAATTATTATTTCATAAAGCTAGCTATTCCGAAATAAATCATGTGGATCAGTGTGCATGATGTCGCTGACTTTTTTCATAGTCGCCTTGATGAAATTATTGACAGATTCGTTCCCAAAATTTTGCGTACTGGCAAAAACAAGCATCTAATATAGTTTTCCAAATCACTTATACTTGTCCACATCATAAAGGGAATAAATAAATTGCATACTCTTTGGAAGCGTTATCATAACCTTCGAGATTATGATGATTTTTTTTGTTAAGGTCCAGACAGTAATCATATGTATTATATATAAACTGACGGACTCATAAACTGCATCAAAGTTCAGGATTACTTTGAACTGATTTTTTTTAATAAGTATACAAACTTTTTAGATTAAATTATATAAATATGGAGAGACTGGCTCTTAATCTCAAAAAAAGGAAAATTTAAAAATAGAACTGCAGTAAAACAAATGAATATAGCCGGGAAAAGAAAATTTAGGGCGCCTTCAAATTAGCCGCAAAGTGTCGCGCTGCAGCAGCGCGGCTGCAGCGCTGCGGCCGCGCGGCTGTCGTTTGGGTCGAGTATCATAGTGTTGTATACACGGACGAAGAAACTCTGCTCTTAGTGTTATGATTTTTCTCGTCATATTTTTTGCGAAAAATGCCTAAAGTGAAATCTAAATCAATTATAAATTTTGTTAATCAGAATTATGATTTATTAGCAACAGATGCAAAATAAAAATAGAATTTTTTTGGTCACATATTCTGTCTGTTTGATGATTATTTCTTATGTACAATTAATGCGATTATTTTAAAAAAAATAAACAACATTCTTGTGATTATATTATAGTAGTGTATTTTGGTTTTAAAAAAAACCCTAAAGAAAACCGGTTTATTTTCAAAGTAATCAGTACATACCGGTGTTGAAAATCGTAATCGATTTACATCACTAGAACTGATGCGTGGCCGCAGCGCGGCTGCAGCGCTGCAGTCGCGCTGCTGCGGTGCGACACTTTGGGGCTAATTTGAAGGCGCCCTTACTCGTAGTATCAGATTTGCGTGTTATTTATAGCAAAGTTTTAAATTGATTCTCATTGATTTTTTATTCTTTTGTCAATTGAATTATAGTTACCAGCAGAATTGTTGGGTTAGTTTTTTAACTCATCGACAGTTTTTGAACCATAATATGGATAAGTCTTCCGAACAAGCGGCTCAAATTGTAGCATTGGTGCGGGATGGCTTGGATCAACGAACGATTGGTAGAAATTTAAATTTAAAACAGTCTACGGTTTCTAGAATATACAGAAGGTTTGTGGAGACAGGTTCTCGACTCGAGCAACCACCGGTTGTGATGACCGATTTATTGTTTCAACTTCCCTGCGAAATCATTTTCTCACGTCAGTTAACAACAAAACAGAGCTTAATGAAGAGCGTGGAGTAAACGTGAGTGCACGAACAATGAGAAGAAGGTTAAAAGAAGCGGATATCACCCCTTTTAGACCAGTAAATGGTCCAAAGTTGTCTGTAGCTCACAGACAAGCTCCCTTAAGATTTGCGCGTGATCACCTGAATTGGACAGAAGAGCAATGGGCCTCCGTATTGTTCACGGACGAGTGTAGGACATGTTTATTTGGTGCAGATGGTCGCAGAAGAGTCTATCGTCGACGTGGGGAGCGATATGCTCAAAGTTGCATTGAGGAGCGTGTTCCTTTTGGAGGCGGTTCGTGTATGGTCTGGGGTGGCATATCGATGAACGGGCGAACAGAACTTGTGTTCATAGACATGGTCCGTCAAAACGGTAATAGAGGGGGTTTGACTGCACATCGCTACATAACAGAGATCTTAGAAGATCACGTGGTGCCTTACATGGGATTCATAAGCGAAAATTTTACTTTAATGCAGGATAATGCCCGGCCGCACGTTGCTGCACAAGTTCGACAACATTGCGAAGAGGTTGGGATACGTACAATGAATTGGCCAACACGCAGCCCGGATCTTAATCCCATTGAGCATGTTTGGGACAGTTTAAAAAGAGCTGTATATGCGAGAAACCCTTTGCCCACGACAGTGGCAGCACTAAGAACAGCACTTTCAGAAGAATGGGACAATATTCCGCAAGATCTTTTAATAACCCTAATAAAATCTATGCAGAACCGATTAGAATCCGTAATAAGGGCACGTGGAGGTAATACACCTTATTAAAACATAAATAAACCCTTGCATAAAGTTTGTATCAATAGATAACAATAGTTAAAACCAATTTTTTAATTAAACCAATTTAAATCTGGATAGAAAGTTTGCATATTTGGTTAAAATAATTATCTCAAAGTCGTTTATTACTTTGATGCAGTTTATGAGTCCGTCAGTATATATATATATATATATATATATATATATATATATATATATATATATATATATATATATATATATATATATATATATATATATATATATATATATATATATATATATATATATATATATATATATATATATATATATATATATATATATATATATAGCACATGGGTTAAATATAGCAATTATCCGAAAGATATGTTTTACAACCAGTCCAAGTGTGTTTGTTAAGAGATCATCTGATAGTCACAATGCTATGTTTTTGGAGAAAATATTCGGCTCATTTAATCATTTCAAGGTTCAAAGAGATGAAGTTTTTAAGGTAGTGACAAAGTGCCACCTCTTTTTTACAATTGCTGTGCAGTTAACCTCTTACTTCCAATTTAAATCCTTTTTAATCGCTATGTTTGGAGGTACATTTCCTAGGTGATGGAAAATATATTATACAGTCCCAGTTTACAAGTAAGGGTCAATAGGTCAAATTTCAAACTATCGATCTACCTACATAATAAATGTTATTAGTAAAGTTTTCTAAAGTTATGAACTCACGATTATATCCTTTTCTATGCTAAAACATTCCTCCACAGCAACATGGCTTTTTAGGGGTAGATAAGATAAGATACTTTAATTGTCAGAGCTGTGTACATACAGAGATGGTTTACATTTAGATTGTTTCAACAGTTTACCCCTTAGGGTGTACAATATTATTATACACGAATATATTATTTCATGAATTATAACATAAAAATCATTAACTGTAGGTAATTATTCAAAACATTAGGTTATACATGAATTCAATGTCAAAAGATACCAAACAGAATACATTTTAAGTGTAAATAATAAATTATAAGGATAATTCTTACAATTAATTCTTACAATTTGTCATCTAAATATCTTCTTTTGTAATATGATTTCTCAATTAACAACTTCTTGAGATGATATTTAAAAATATTATTTGATTGTAGGTCTAGAAGTTCACCAGGTAGATGATTATAAATTCGTGGAGTCATACAAAATATACTTTTATTTAGGAAAGCTGTACTATTCATTGGACAGCATATGTTATTTATATATCTAGTGCTTTTAAAAAATCTAAATAGATGTTTGTTACTTCTCACAAATTGTATGACTTCAAATATGTATAGAGATGGAAGAGTTAGTACTTTTAGTTGTTGGAAATTTGTTTTACAACTATCTGTAATTTTCAATTTAAATATAGCTCTTAAACATCTTTTTTTGTGATCTGAACACAATTTCCTTATCAGTAGAGTTACCCCAGAGCAGGATGCCGTATCGCAAAAGTGATGTGACATAGCCATGATAAGCTGTTACTACCGTAGGTGTATTAGATACCCTTGATAACATGTATAATGCATAGGAATATTAATTAAGTAATTAGTCTCTTACTCAAGTGCTCGATATGACTTTTCCAATTTAAATTTGAATCAATATGAAATCCTAGAAATTTTGTATTTTGTACTTCTTGAATGTAATATCCCTGGTGTTCAATTGTAATGTTATTGTGATTTAATGTCCTATTCTTAAAAATCATAAAATTTGTTTTTTTCAAATTAATTTTTACATTGTTTGTATTTAACCAATCTATAATTATTTTTAATTTATAATTCATACTATTCTCCATTGATAAGTCATTGCCATCTTGAAATAATACTGTGCTATCATCTGCAAATAACATCATATGATTGTTTATTATTTTGGGATAATCGTTAATTTAAATTATGAATAATAATGGTCCCAACACACTACCTTGAGGCACACCAATATTTGTCTCTCTAATTTTAAATAAGTACCTTATTTCTTTTTTACGTTTTGGACAAATTTTGCTAATAAGTGTACGCTGTCGTCTATTTCTTACATAAGATTCTATTAAATTTAGAACATTTCCTCTTACGCCATACAAATTCAACTTATGTAATAATATTTTATGGTCTACATGGTCAAAAGCTTTGATTAGATCCATAAACATAGCTCCCGACATAATTTTCCTATCAATGTTTTTCATTGTCATATCTAAAAAATCATCTATCGCCATATTTATGTTTTTGTTTTTTGTAAAACCCATTTGTTCTACCGCAAATAAATTTTTTTTTTCATAAAAGGAATACAAATTAGCGTAAATTACCTTCTCAAACACTTTTGATAGCACTGATATGAGAGCTGTAGGGCGATAGCAGCCCATATCTTTTTTATTATCTTTCTTAAAGATCGGTTTAATAATAGTAAATTTAAGTTGTTCTGGAAATACACCTCGTACAATACACAAGTTGATTAAGTAACTTAAAACAGGAGATACAGATTGACCGACAGTTTTTAAAATATAAGTAGTGATGCCATCATAACCCGTACTATTAGTGTTATTTAGGTTTAATATTATTTCAATAATGTCATTGGATACCGTGGGATTCATAAAAAGTGATTTCTAAATTGAACAGTCTACTATTGTGTGATCGTTGCTGGTGAAATATAAGATTTTATGTTAGGATGATGTATTTGATCGACAAAAAAGTCATTAAAGGCGTCTGCGATTAATTGTAGATCTTTTATTCTCATATTGTTAACATTAATTTCATCTATGTCAGATTAAAAAAAAATATTTTGCTTTGATTCATTTATTACACTCCACGTAGCCTTACTTTTATTTTTTGCAGTAGAGATATAAAATTCATTCTGTGCCTTTTTTGTTAAGATAATCGCTTTTTTTAATCTTTACGAGAGTGATAAAAAGAACTCTTTATTTTCTTTAGATTTGTTTCCCCTATATTTCAATAATAATTTACGCTTACAGCATTCTCTTAGTCCCGAATTAATCCATTTCACTAGTTTTCTAGCTGTTACTTTGATTCTTATAATTGGGAAACAAAGATTATAGAAAAGCTTCATTAGTTTATAAAATTTATAAAATGCTATATTAGGATCATCACATCATATACTTCAGTAAAAGTAAGTGCAGTAAGTGCCAAAATTTGTTAACATTATCATTACTGTAGTCGCGTTTTTGTATGAACCAGTATCTTAAAGAAACAACAGGTTTCACAGGGCACATTAATAATTGTGCAGTGTGATCAGAGATAGCGAGTTCTAATATTTTGCTCAAACTGCCACGTATATTATGAATAAAATGGTCTATGCAAGTACCAGATTTTAACCGTGTTGGTTCTTTTATTTCTAATTTAAGATTAAATGCCGATAACATTTGAATTAACGTGGAGCTTTCATTAGATTTCTTTAACGTATTAATGTTTAGATCACCACATAAAATTATTTTGTTTTTCTTGTACGCAATGTATTTTAAAATTGTCTCTAATGTTTTAAAAAATATGTATATGTAGATCCTCTTTGTTCGTCTTGGGCGGGCGATAAATACAAATAATATACACTTTATGTTTAGATAACTCCTTTCCAGAGAATTCTATTATACCTTCTTTTGACTGTTTGGCAATATAAGGAATATTTTTAAATTGCAATGTATTTCGCGATATTATACAAGATCCGCTATGGCGGTTTTTCCGGCAAAAGTAAGATGCTAAAATAAAATAATTTACATGCAGATGAGAAATATCAGTTGTGTTCATGTTGCGTTCTGTAAGGCAAATATTATCTATATCATGGATATCATTACTGTCGTATGACTCTAAAGCTAATTCTATCTGTTCAGATTTCGAAAGTAGCCCATTAACATTCTGATGAAGGATTCTAAGCTTGTTATGGACGAAAACATTCTAATTCAGTTTCTCCGAGATCGCTTGTTTGTGTAGCTTTATTTTGAACGAAATCATGCTTATTCATTTCATTAGTACATATTTTATTTTTGTATTCTATATAGTTAATATTATACTCGATGTGTAAAATGTGTCTAAGAGATAGCTTAACATATATGTATGGCAAACAGACTGCGATATGGGATACCAATAGAGAAACCCATGTCAATATATTGAACATTACAGAATTTAGAGCATATATGTCTCAATTTATAATTTAGTACAGACTCTTGTAAATATTTATTATACGGAACTTCACAAAATACTACATTTGTATTTCTAGTTGAACATAAGAAGTGACTAACGCAAATTTTGAAAATACAAGGCGATCTGTCGTGAATTCCAGTAAGAACTATGATAAAGTCTTTTTCGTTAACTTAGTTATTTCGCAAATTTCAGGGTTCAATACATCTTGATTTGTAGCCCCAGGCTTCCAAAAGGATGTAACTAGATATTTATCTCCAACTAATCGTTGAAGGTTCTTTTGAACATTTCTGCCTTGATCATCCGCAATTACAATAATTCTGTTTTTCTTTGTCTCCAAAGTATTATTCCTCTTTGTATTAATATCTAAATCTGGATTTGTATTTGTGACAAGGAGGATACAGCATTTGTTTTATTAGTATCAGCATATGACGATAATTCAGACGTTTATTTACTTATCAAATTAGTAGATCCCATTTTACTTAACGTATTTTCTTGATAAGCTTCATTAACTGTACAATTATTTATTATTTGATCAATTTTGGACGGATTAATATTAGAAGTTTTCTTTATATGTCGTTTTGTACGAGGGGTTCCCATTATACCCATATTTATTCCTTTATTGGTTTCGATAACTTCAAGTGCTTTATCTAAGTCAGATTTTAGACGAAAATTTTCATAATTTAAATTTTCTATTTCTATATGAGCATTAGCTAATCGATTATTAAGTTCACGAATTTTTTCCTGAAGCTCCGACAATGCCTGACTATCATTAAATGACGTATTGGCTAGGCTAAGCATTGTCGCATCAAGAAGAGAACTTTCTGGATTTGATACATCATTAAGTGAGCTAGAACGTTGAGGAACTCGACGAATGCGATATGTTATGTATTTTTCGTCACTCAAATTTAATATTTTCTTAATATATTACTAAGTATAATGTGAAAATACCTTATTTATAAATCACTATGTATCCGAACGATGACAAAATATTGTCTATGTTTACCAAGCCATATAGCAGATTGACTTGTATCTCACTAATAGCAGTTAGGCAGTCGTTTTGGGTGGTTATAGATCAGACTACATTAAAGTTCCTTCGGGTGGTTCGTAATCCTGGCATCATGTCTGATCAAATGAAACTGAGTTTACTTGATTGTAAACTCAGTTTCACTGAGCACTACAATTATATAGTCAGCAAAGCTTATCATCATAATCTTGCGTTCGTAAATAAGGAATGGCCAACCTTTTTCTGACATTATTTGCATGAAGGTATTGTACTATTCCTACGTACGAAGTGTACTGGAAGAGTGCACGGTCTGGAACTCCCAAAATGCCACACACAAGCACTCGATTGAGCGCAACCAACAAAAAATTTTAAAACACCTTAACTATAAGAGTGCCACAAAAGCTAATGATTATATAATCTCATGTAAATATTAAAAAATACTGCCGTTTGAGGAACGCCGTTGCATGCTCCATGTAGCTTTTTTGCATGACACATGTAACAGGAAAATTGACTCGCCAGATCTTTTAGAAATCCTATTGGCCTTAAACGTTCCAAACAAACGCACTAGACATACATGTCTACTTCATGTTCCCTCCACATAAACAAAATATCTTCAAATTAGTATCGCATGCCGACTTACTTCTAATTATAGTATAACAAAATGTTCTCTGACCTCGATATATTTTTATATTCTAAGCCTACTTTTAATATATATATATAGGTATATATAGGTATAATTATGGAAACCAAAATAGTTTTATCGAGTGTTCAGCTATCAATTTCTTGAATAATATATAAGTATGGAAGCATTAGTCTTGATCAAAATAAAATGAAGTCTTTTTTAAATAAAATAGTTTCAACTTGGCTGACTGTTCAAAATAACGTGGGAATTACTACGCGGTGCATATGGACTAGTGACACCATGAAAAATTCATAACCGATTTCAAAGATTAAACATTAATATGTTGTAGATGAGATTATCCTATTTAAAACTTACCGTGATGGCAATATTTTTGAAGGACTGATCTGTGGTTCTATCCTTTGTTATGTAATATTCTATTTTACAAACAGGAGCGTATCATGGAGTGGAATATGCTCCAGTGCCTTTATCTTCCAGTCATTCATGTGACAGAATTTATGACCTGACTAGGTATATATATATATATATATATATATATATATATATATATATATATATATATATATATATATATATATATATATATATATATATATATATATATATATATATATATATATATATATATATATAAATTATTTATACTATCTAGAAAAGGCCTATGTGGTGAGGAATGAATTGTGGTCAGCATTGTCCGTGAACAGTGTGAGCAGTATGCTCATACAAGCATTGCAATCTCTTTATAGGGATTCTAGTGCTTGTGTAAGGATAAACGGGGCACACACTGAATGGTTTAGTATTGAAAAAGGTGTTAGACAGGGATGTGTAGCGTCACCGTGGCTGTTTAATCGTTCGTTGATCTAAGCCCTCCCGCACCAATGCTACAATTTGAGCCGCTTGTTCGGACGAAGTATCCATGTTATGGTTCAAAAACTCTCGATGAGTTAAAAAACTAACCCAACAATTCTGCTGGTAACAATAATCCAATTGATAAAAGAATAAAAATTCAATGAGAATCAATTTAAAACTTTGCTATAAATAACAAGCAAATCTGATACTACGAGTAAATTTTCTTTTCCCGGCTATATTCATTTGTTTTACTGCAGTTCTATTTTTAAATTTTCCTTTTTTTTGAGATTAAGAGCCAGTCTCTCCATATTTATATAATTTAATCTAAAAAGTTTGCATACTTATTAAAAAAAATCATTTCAAAGTAATCCTGAACTTTGATGCAATGTTTTCATTTTATAAGTGTAATTTTTTTTATGTAAAACAGTATAATTATTATTATTGTATTTGTATATGATATATTTTAAATAGTAATAATTCGTAATTGGCAAGATATTAAGTTTCAGTATATAACTACTATTTATATTAATCGGAACGCTGTGAATTATGTAAATCAATCAAATAAATAATATTTTTTCCCAATTAGTGGTAGTAGTTCCCGGTTTGTGGCAAAGTGTGGCTTCTGATCAAATTTATTAAATCGACTGCGTTTTCTTTCTTTTACTCAATTAGATGTTTAAATATTTTTGATGTAACACAGGTATGTGAATCCAAAGAAATAGCACTTTCGCTTGTCAAGTGGAAAGTTTATGGTAAAAATGTCCAGAAAATTGTTCGATCGAGTCTAAACCTAGTGGATGCAATATATTGTACCTACTGTAAGTGCTTTTGCTATGTTTAATAAGTTCTAACTCCACTTTAACAAAGGCTCATGCTTTTTGATTGCTCCAAGCTAGTACTAATCATAAATACGTAAAATCAATTCAATAATTATTTAGACAACACTTAATCATTTAAACGATAAAATGACATTATATTTATATAAAAATTACATTTATATGATTAAAAACATGCGGGGGCAGGGGCTGTCTTTGGGGACTGCCGATAGAAGTGAAAACTAAGTAACTTGTGAATTGTTTCGTCGAGCTATTAGATTATTACTATCGGCTCATAAACAAGTGTTTATATGATCAAGGATTAAAGTTTAAATTGGTCACTAACACTTCTTTACAAACCAAAAATTGTTCACCCAAAAAGTGCTCAACGCGCCAAAAGAAGTTTTCATTTCAAAAACGCAACTGTATTTTATTGTAATAAAGCCGCAATTCGAATAGATATGTATAAGTAATGCAATGCAATCATTTAAAAGTTACATTATGAAATAAACCTTAAGTCATTATTAATAAGGTTGGTATTACTAGAGCAAAACTCCCTCCGTCTAACGAATTTTCGATCAGGTCACGTGGCCTGACGCGAGTTTAACATTTTTTACCCATCTCAATAAGTGCACAACGCCGCTAAAGAAGTTTTCACTTCAAAAAATTAAGTAAGTAAATCTTTAGAAAAACAGTCTGTATTTAAACACCTGAAGTCTCCACCGTTATTAAACGAATAAAAGTTAAACTAATTTGTTCCATTTAAAGGTATTTCAGGCCTAGGGTGTGTTCAGTATCGCCTTAATAATAATACCTTTGGTAGTACAAAGTGTTAAATGTACTTTAGTGATTTTACAGGAGAGCCATTTTAAGATTTGTTTACGTTCAATACCATATTCTTCTGCTATATATTATTTTGAAATCATTAAGAATAATAATTAAGAATAATGATTTCAAAATAATATATAGCAGAAGAATACGGCATTGAACGTAAAAAAATCTTAAAATGGCTCTCCTATAAAATCACTAAAAGCACATTTAAAACCTTGTACTACCAAAGGTGCGATATATAACTGCTATGAATTATTGTACAAAATACGATTGTAACGAGTATACCGCTCACAAGTACTCCGAACACCGCTTGAAATAATTGTATAGGTAGGTATATACATATGTCTAAACAGTTACACTCACACTTGTATAATGAAATACTTCTATCACATTACAGATGACAAATCGTTAACTATATTGTGCACGTTTTCCTTCCTTGTACAATTTAGATGCGCCAATATTCTGCAGCGCCTTTCGCTATTTTATTATCATTCACATTAGTTTATTCTAACCAGCAGTCGAGCTAATCGATCACTTACAATAGCGAGTAACGACCTCAAGGCGAAGGCTTTTAGTACTCCCAGTGCACTTTATACCATCAATAAATTGGTTAAATGAAAAATTATCCCGGTTTGTATCTATTAATCTTGACCTAACCTCTTTTAATTTTTTTATTGCTGTAGGACAGCAGATAGGCTGACGGCCCGCTTAGATTTTGGAACTTGGGTCACTAAAGCCAGAACACAACGCAAGGTTATTATGGCGGCATACTTAAGACCAAAGGTGGTCGCCATCCAGACATGCTTGGGGCCCTACCACGTAGCTAGAGTGGGTTGTTTTGTCACTTTTTACGACAGGCTGACCTCAGCCGCAGAGGTTAGTATTCTTTCTCCGACCCTGCACGGATAGAATTATTTAATAGACAAACCTGAGAACTGTGCATGAGCAGTTCTCACAAGAGTTATGACAGCCTAATTAATAGGATAGGAAACAAACAGATCATAACAGTTAAGCTACTTATGGATGACAGTGATATTATTTTCCTTATCGGATGTACCTACACCGAGATGACCAACGTCGTTATCATTTTAAATAATTTAAAAAGACATTAACCTATGTTCACGCTAAAGTAGTTTTACTTAAACAACTTTAAATATGTATATGATACTATATATTATACATATATGTCACACAAATAATTTGAAAATTAGGCTCATTGTTATCCACTCCTTATAGTAGGAAAATTTTTGTGTGAAAAAACCATAGTAATAAAAGTTTGTAATCTGCAATTACGTTCTTGTAAAACACAGAATATAATATATTCATTTGTGAGTCACAGACCGGTTTGAAGGCATCGCGCGGCCGCGGGCGCAGTACGTTAAATGCCTTGCGGTGTACCACTAACAGAACAACACTAAAACGCCAAATTCCTCCAAAATAGATTACTATTTACTTTTTATCTAATGCATTCGATGACACTTTAATCGTATTAATGTCTATAATGACATATTTTATTTCAAAAATGCATTTACTGACACTATGAGCTGAAGTTGGGCTGAAGCGCAGCGGTGTCCATAAACAGGCTTCATGCAGACCTATGTCACCAAGTGAAGTGTTTGGAGCATTACCAAACCTTTGCAGCACTCTTCTTCCTGCCCTTAGCCCAAACCATGGGGGGTCGGCACAACGTTTCCTGTCCTTCCTCTCTCCTCTATTAGCCGTCATCTGATCTTTCACACTTTTTTTATTCATATCATCTTTAACACAATCCATTCACACAATCCACGTTGTTCATATAATAGAGCTGTTAGGTAACATTGTAAAATGAAATATTGCTATATTCTAGACAGAGGTCCAATTTATTTTTTCGAGTTATAGAGGGAAAATGCGTAATTAATGTGCTAGGAACTTAATAATTATTATTTCGACTTACCGAGGGTTCAGATTTGAGGCAATGGAAGTTCAGGGGTTCGTACTCGTAGGGAAGGGAACAATATTTCTTCGAGTTGGAGTCAGAGGCGGTGGTGGGTGGTGGGTGGTGGGTTTGCCTTTGCCACCACACCACACCAAACTTTAGGATGCTTTAAGGTATAATGTTTTCCTTGAATAGGAAAAATCCCTTTCATTGCATTGGAACCAAACCATTATTAGATTATACTCCTATACTTCCTCGTATACTTTACAAGTATACGATTATCGATAGATTATACAACAATGAAGTTAACAATTTAAATGTAATATTGTTAATGATTTAACGTGCAGGTGCGTGTCGGACTCGCAGGTATATCGGATACCCACCCACTAAAACCTATCACCTACCAAGGCTCCTCTCTATCGCGGAGGGCCATCCGCGGGGTGCCGGGAAATACTGCGAGCCGACTATCGCCACCCCGAACAGCGATGGCTTGCAATGCCGACCAGTAGCGAGAGCAGCATGAGCAGTTCAATTCCCCAGGCCTCTTCTGCACCCGTAGAAGGTTCCCCAAGGTAACCGCCTGTGACCTCGCGCTATGGTGGCCAAAGGTCGTTCGCCAACCTTCGGCGACGAGTGCCGCTACGTGGGTGGGAGGGCCGTAGACGTAGACCCAGCCGCTCCCGTCCCCTTTCCGCCGCTTATGTTATAGAGTTAAGTTAATAAATCGAATACTATGTATTACTTATTGTATTCTACGCTAAATTGGATCAAGCGGTTTAAATGTTTTTAAACCGCTCTATTATGCTAAGTGATATCACCTAATGGCAGTTGATCTAAGTCAAGTGAAAAATTCTGACCCAATATTCTAACTTAAGCTCGAACTAAACAATAACTCTAAGGTCAATCAATAAATAATCCAATACTATTCAGGGTTGACCACTTTGCGTGTTTCGTTGAACCATCGTTCATTAATAATAGTTTACAATTCTTTTGCTTTTTTTATCCAAGGGTCGATTACATGCGACCGTCATCAAGGTGATACGAGTACATATAAATTTCATTTGCGATTCCATTAAATCTTAATGAGATTTGCATCAATACCCTTTGAATGCATTTTACTGGCCCTACTTCGCTTGTCGGTTTCTTCTTTTCCCGGGAATACTTTATATCCTTTCTACGTTGCCTTTTGTGTGCGGTTTATGAACCAGAAAATAATCTGATAATATTGCCACCTTTAAGTGTAAAAGAGAGTTGTTGAGATTGTGCTCTGCTCTGTTGACCACTGGACATAGTCCTTTACAAGTTTTCTGAGGTGCACGTGAAAACATATACTACCAGTACTGTCCGCTGGAGACAGTAGAACAACACTGGAGTTAGTGAGGGTGCACATGTGCATTGTATGCGATTCAAGACCCAACACCGGGTGTGCATTTCCACCTAAATAAAGATCTCCCCAAGTTTGCGCCACAAACATCCTGGCTTTTGCTGCTAATGCATACATCGCAGCATGCATGCATCAGGTCATCTGTCAACCGTACTGTGGGGCGTCCTACCGAGGCGCAAATTGCACTCGAAAACTTGTTCACTCCAGCGCCTCCTCCTGTTCACTCCAGCCCTCGGTCCTGTGACAAGCGTGACCGACCTCCGCCACTTCAAGCTTGCATATTTTGCGAACTATGTTGATCATTATGGTTCTCTTACGGTTCTTTATTTCGTTCTATATTTCTGAGGTTTTGCATTGTATGGGCCAGTCCCACCGCCAGTTCCACGTTTCGGCACCGCGGCTACATATATAAATAATCGCTTGATATCAAGTAAAATTATGGTAGAAAAGTAAGCAGTAGTAGTAAAATACTTGTGAAATGTATATTTTTATGAACTCTAAGCTGTTACAATGACTTCCTTTGACACACTTTATGTTGATTTGCTGAAGATCACGTCAAGGTCGTGGGAACAGACCAAAATGCAAAATGCAAAGAAACAACAAAACAACCTGATAGCCTTATAATGTCAACTCGATCGTGCCATTGTGTTATTGCTGTGAGAAGTGCCATTATTATATTTGATTTCAACGGAACCGTTGGGAAACAACTTACTTCTACTTGCTTTCAACGAAAACCACTCAACCCCGCGGGAAATTATTTTTTGATTCCCATGCTATCCTTTGCATTGAACTTGCTCGTTGAGGTTCATCGTTGCCAATCACACTGCAATGCCTATTTTCAAACTAAGCCGATTTTGTTTGCATCAAGAGAGAGATACATGGCGAATATCCATATCGCCGATTCCAGAATGCCATCAAGTATGTTCAAATTACGGCAAATTTATTCTCCAGACAAAAAAACAAAAATACTTATAATTTATAGACTTTTGTCGTGTCCAAAACTACTTTAAACATGATTCATGATTAGCATTCGAATATAATGAATGTGGGTGAAAGGGTCTTAATTCCTCCTCTGGGTCTTTTTTTTTTTTGAAGGACAGGAGATGGCAGTGGCCCCTGATTAGGGCCTGTGAGTGAGGTCGGTCTCCGGAGTAGCCGGTTTTGGTTGTGATCAGAGTGATACGCTCTGTTGCACGCGAGCATTATTTAGCAGTTAAGTATCTGTGGAAGCTTGATTAAGGTTGACGGACAATATCTTTATTATGCTCACATTGAAACAATCACCGCTGATTAATATTACTGCATGCAACTGCATCCAACATATTGAGATTCCGCTCAATCCACAATTAGCAAAATAAATACAATATATAAATGCAATTGTATAAATAGTTTTAATGAGATGACATCGTCATTTATTAAAACATGTTTATCAATGCGAATTATTTATTGGGATGTTGGTCTGTTCAATGAAATAAATATGCCAAAATAAAGAACTGCACATGGGATGAGGTTGAGACGTTGCGTTCGCGTTGCTTGCTGCCGATGATCGTCTCATTTTGTTTAACATTACAACGTACAATGAATTTAAAAATGCTACAAATCAGCAACCATACTATTGATTATTGAAAATAAATATTGTCAATTATCATGCTCCTCGTATTTCTTGGCTATTGTAGTAACAATAGCCAAGAAATACGAGGAGCATGATAATTGACAATATTTATAATTCTTAGTAAAGAAAAGAATATAAGAAAAGGAAAACGTTAAACACTTCCACGTTCTCTATAGGTTAAGACTAATAAAATGTATAAAGATTTAGATTTTGATTAATATTGTAGATTAGCGTAATAAAAGCAGAACTTGGGAAATCCATTCTCTTTACTTTATTAATGAAATCAGTCGGAAAGTAACGGTGACTCGGCCCCAAAATGACTACATATTGTGTGGTGTGTAACGTTGTACGTATAAACTATCACAAACAGATTACTCATATTAAATACACATAAGGAAATTAATAATTTATAGTTTTTTAATTTACTGTACAGGGTTATAACAATGACTGGTTTAACCTCTTTTTTCGTACATTCAAAAAGTATTTGCAAGATTCACAAAAGGCGTATGCTAGAAGCTAAACATGCATGTTGTTGTTTCAGTGGAGATACGCGAGCGTGCCAGAAAGGTTGGCCACGATATGGGGAGTACTGTTGTCATGGGTGTGCTCCATGGGCCTCATCTGCGCCGTCATGGCGTATGGCGAGCTGACCGTCCTCTTCGTGCAAAGGCACACGGCGGCGGCGACCGCTTCCAGAAGCCCACTCCTCAGGACCATGGGAGGAGGGGAACCACTGTAAGTGGATTGGCTTGGCTTGGCCATCCTCGTTTAGACTACGTTGAAATATTTTGAAGGCAATGGGGAAATGAATCTGTTCCAGGCCTGCCGGTAACAGGACAGTTCATATGGATGCGCTGGTGAGAGACTCCATCGCCTTCGCGCTGGTGAGCGCCGTCATCATCCTCGTCACGCTGGTGACGGCAGCCGCCGCGGTCACCTTGGCCAATTGGGCTGCTGCCCGAATGGTACCTATCACTTTTAATATCTATCAAATATTCACCGTCATCACATTATATCTATTTATTTGTTCAAAATAATTGAGAGATATTTTACATAAATCTTGAGTACACATCGAAACAATATAGGTATTCAATAATTGAGCGAAGCCTATAATATAAACTAGGAATCAATATAAATATTACTATACCTATTTAGTTTTAGCACATAATGAGAATTTGATTAAATAATATATTACTTATAATAGTGAACGCAAAAGATCGTAATTTTAATTGTTTATCGTTGCTTTTTAAAAGTGTGATAGCTGCAATTCGGCATTTGCTCTCATTGTTCTTTGTTAGTTCCAATATGTGACATGCACTTAACATGGAAGATTGTCCATTTATCTATTTTGTCTACAAATATAAAGAGTATTGAGTGTTCATATTATAGTTTGTGATAATATATTATGTGCAGGTGACGAGGTTACGATTGCGGCTGCTTCGGTCGGTGTTGTGCCAAGAGATCGCCTTCTTCGATACGAACACCACCATGAATTTCGCATCTGCCCTCACAGAGTACGTACTACTTACTCGTATTTTATGAAAATTGTCTGGCATTCATATTCCCGTTTTCACTATTTGAAAAGGTTAGATAAATAGATGGAGAGATAGATAGATAACTTTTTTTTTATTGCGTAGGATAGCAGACAGGCTGACAGCCCGCTTAGAATTTAGCAGTTACCATCGCCTATAGGTGTTTGCAATGCCAGTGGCATCGCAAACACGCTGCTGTCCGATAAGAGTACAGGAACTTGGGTCACTAATGCCGGAACACAACACAAGGTTATTATGGCGGCATACTTAAGACCAAAGGTGGTCGCCATCCAGACGGGCTTGAGGCCCTACCACGTAGCTAGGTTGGGTTGTTTTGTCGCCTTTTACGACAGGCCGACCCCGGCCACAGAGGTTAGTATTCTTTCTCCGCCCCTGTCGAACATGTAAAGGCAGTGTGTTCCAGAGTCGGGCAGCCTGCACGGTTAAGGAATTTTTATAAAAAGATGTAATGTGCACAGGTGTCATGAGCTTGCGATATGTACAAGTGCGCAAATTAAGGGAAGTAGAAAGGCGAAAGAAACTAAAGCGTTCCTTAAGGTAATGAGGACAATTGGGAGAAAAAAGTATGTTGTAAAGGAAAGTGAGAATGTGAGTATACCGGCGAAACTGAATTGGTAGCCATTTGAGCTTTTTAACCGAAAATCAGGAACATGGTCATATTTGCGCATTCTAAAAATGAACCTTATTATTTCTCTGCTCTAAGGTTAAATCAAGATAGCTGGCGTCAGCGTAGTCAAGTAGAAGGGACTCTGCAAGCAAAATGTTGGTGGCAGTTGCCAGAAAATTTCGAATCCTCCTCCACTGAGATCACTATCTTGAAAATAGAAACATCTTGCGATTTAGTTCACAGATATGGGGTCTCCAAGAAATAGGAATATATGTACCATCAAAAAGAACTTATAGTACTGATGGTCACTGAATTTTTGCCAGGATTCTAGGACTACCGATGACTATCAATTTCATTTTAGTTAGATTCACGGCTATACCAAACTTTTTGCTCCATTGAGATACACGAACCAGATCAGAGTTTAATCTGTCAAAAGCAGCATTGATTGTGACTAGTTGAGTTTGAGTATAGATTTGCAAATCGTCTGCATAGCGGTGATAAGATGAAGATAAATTGTCAGTGATAATGTTTATGAAAAGAGAAAATAATAAAGGAGATAAAATGCCGCCCTGTGGGACACCGGCAGAAACACACACACAGATACATTGCAACACGATGAATAATTATCGTCAATGCGTATTCTCTGCTGGCGGCCATACAGATAACCGTGAAACCAGTCAATTACCGATGGAGAAATGTTAAGAGTGCGTAGAATACCAAGTAATAAATTGTGATCTACACATCGTTAAATTTATTTTTTATTTATTTAATTATTTATACATGACATACAAATTTTAAAAATAAAAGTTACATATTACAGCAGTTCATGTACAACAACTAATTTGACCAGAGAAAATCACACTGGCCCCTGAACTAGTGAATACTGTATCTCAGTGGGCCAGTATTTTTAACATAAGTACTAATAAATAATAATTTAAAATAAAATATTAATGAAAGAAGAAGGGAAAGAAAAATATAGATACATATATTAACTGAAACAATGATTGTATGTGAATATAATGTATGTAAGTTATATATAAGTAAAATGTAATATTATATTTAAATAATAATTGCTTTGATAGTCTCTTCTGACTCTTGATAATTCAGCTCATACAAATAATCACTCAAAACTTTCTTACACCTACCAATGGGAAGTTTGTTTAATTTAATTACTTTACTAATTTCGTTATATAATTTAGGGCCCAGATAATCCGCGAATTTCTGCGCAAATGATGTTTTGCAGCGTGGAATGTTATAAACAAGGTCTTGCCGTCGCTTAAATATAAGATTAGGTGGTTTCACGTGGATATTCAAAATTACTGATTTTATAAACATTTTTCTCACCGACAAGACTTTATTTTCTTTATAGAGCAAAGTAGTAGGATATAACAAGCCTTTATAGGTCATCACTTTTAGTAAAGATCATTAAGCTCTTTCGATAACTAACATTGAGGTTTTTGATGTACCACCCCAAGATAATATTCCATTCCATAGTTTAGTAGTGACTGACATAGGGCATAATAAATACTGAACAATAGCTTAGGGAGACAAACATTTCTTAGTGTTTTAAATATGAATATAAATTTTCTTATTCAATTACTAGTTTTACTGATATGTTTTTTCCAATTTAAATTTTTGTCTATTACAACGCCAAGGTATTTAATACTATTGACACAATCAATAGAGTAGCAATTACAATTTAAATTTGTAGGTCTTCCACATATGTGGGATTTTATATTAATTTCATTAAAAAAGAGGTTGGGAATTTTCATATTGGTCTATAATTATGAATTGAATTTGGGTTACTGGACTTATATATAGGGATGACAATAGAAATTTTAAGTGCATCGGGAAAAACTCCTTCTTCGATACATTTATTGATAATGAGTTTAATAGGGGACACAAAAATATTTACATTACTCTTTAAGAGAGTATTAGAAATATCATCCCACCCACAAGATCTTGTGGATTTAAGATTCATAATATGTTCTTTAATATCAACTTCATCAACCGGCAATAAGACAAAATAATTCGCAGGGACGCTTGAGTTTTTTGAATGGAGTTGCAATTTTAAGAAGTGTTCATCTTTCTGTATTCTTGTAAGAATACTAGTGGCCAAATTTTTACCAACATTACTGAAATATTTATTTATATAATCAAGTGAAGCTAATTCAGTGTTTTTAATTTGTACGAGATTCAAGGAAGATTGTTTTTTATTAGCATTTAAGTTACAAACTTCTTTTACCAATTTCCATTGCTTTTTTGCATTATTTTTATTTTTACTTATTTCTGACGTATAATAATTATGTTTTAGTGTCTTTAGAAGCTTACAAGTATTTCGATACCGTTTGTATGTAATTTTTAACACCTCATTTTCCGGATCATGTCGTAATTGTTGATGAATTTTATCTCTGTTTCTCATACAACGACATAACCCAGGAGTAATCCAAGGCTTGAGGTTATGTTTACGCCTAGATAGAACACGTTTATTGGAATGTTTATTAATAGTCTTTGTAATAGTATTTAAAAATATGTTGGTCATAGAATTAGAATCCATTTCCATTAGTCCAGTATTAGTCCAGTTTATTACTTTTAATTCCTTTATTAATGCATCAAAGTCCGTTACTTTATAATTTGAGACGTTATTTTTGTATAAATGCACTGATAAAATCAAGCACTGACAGCACAGTCAACGTACTTCCATTTGATTCCGAATGTCGTCCGTAATTTTAACTAGTGCTGTTACTTTCAGTACAGTCCAGATATTGTCCATGACACAGTTGTCATGGACAAAATCTGGACTGTACAGGATTCAGAAGAGAATGTTATGTTAAAAATAAATTGTTTCTGAACTAAGCGTATTAAAACTTTTTGCAAGGAATGGAAGAATGAAAATTGGACGAAACTCTGAAAACGATGAAGGGTTTAGTGTTTTAGGAAGAGGTATCAGAGGATATTGAGAAATTAAGGATGTGGGTAAGAACAGGTATAAGGATATCTTGAAAGAAATTATCATATGGCGACTGATGCCATCACTGCCGATAGCGTGTGATGTGATAGATTTTACTGCACTCCCAACATCAGCTTGCTCGCTTGGATGCGAAGGAGCTGGAAATAAAGATTAAGAGTCTTAGTGTTCCTGACCCAGTTACTTGGTCAAGAGGTATTCATAAGTGGCAATCTTATTTTATTATCTTGTTTAAGTCGCTTGTGGTCATCTTCCAGTGACATGGACAAGCTGCGAGCGGGAGTTGGGGAGCACGTGGTGATGACGTGTTACTTGGCGGGTACGGTGGTGTGCGGGTGCGCGCTATCCCTGTCCTATGGCTGGCAGCTCACCCTCTCTGGCATGGCCATCGTGCCATTGGCGATCCTCATCGCTGCGTTAGTGGCTAAGGTAAACAAAATACCTAAAATCACTTTCTAACCTAGATACGCGAGTCTTATAGGACGTACTTAATTATTGGTTTTTTATTTTAGTATCAGACAAAATGCTCGGAAAAGGAAGTGACTGCATATAGTTCAGCTGGACGTATAGTGGAGGAAGCACTTTCGGCCATCAGGACGGTCAGAGCCTATGGAGGGGAGGAACTGGAAGTACGAAGGTATAGGATTGACTTTATTAATGATCCCCGAGATACCTTTCTTTAGTGTTAAATATTTTGATACTGCATGTGGATCAAAATTAATATAACAAATAGGCTACGATTTACAAAACGCGATAATGCTCGTATGCAAAACGGTGAATGTAATGAAATATTACTTCCAGGTACACAGAAGCCCTCGTCCCAGCGACGAAGCAAGCGAGGAAACGGGGTTTGTGGGCGGGGGCGGGCTCCGGCTTGGGGTGGCTTCTCACTTACAGTTTGAACGCTATAGTCTTTGCTTATGGGGCCACCCTCGTAGTGCGGGACATGGATCTGCCACCAGAGGAAAGACACTATGATCCCGGTGTCATGGTCATCGTAAGTTGTTATACAAAATTACGTTAAGCAACCATGATATAATGAAAACTCAATTAGGTACGCTTCTTCCTCCTGCCCTTATCCTACATTATCTGGGGATGGGGGTCGGCCCAACATATTCTCTCCTTTCACTCTCTTCTGTTAGCCTTCATCTCAACATTTCGCCCTTTTTTGCCATATTGTCTTTTACGCAATCCATCCATCTTTTTTTGGTCTACCTCTACTCCTGTGTCTATCCACTTACATTTTTATCATTTTCCTTGTTACATACGCTGCGCATTACTTGGCTAAACTACGCTAGTCTTTTAAGGTTAAACTTTTAAGGTTTTTAATAGGCTCCTTCCACCTCAGCATACTCATCTCTGCTGCGTGTAATACCCTTTCGTCCCTCCCCTTTGTGGCCCAGCATTCCGATCCATATAATACGACAGGCCTTATTAACGGATTTATAAATTTTATCTCTGAGTCTAAGTGGTAGGTACTCTTTAGTCACAAATTGTCCCTGAGACCTGTCGCCATTCTATCCATCTTGCATTTATTCTGTTTTTCACATCTCGGCCCACCTCACCGTCGTTCTGGATTAATGATCCGAGGTAATTGGGGCAAAGTCGGATATTCCACTTATTCTTAACTCAATTACGCTTATAAATGCTAAATAAAAATTGATCAAAGTTTTGTATAAAGTACAATGGTTAATATCTAACATTTTTTTTAATTAGATGAACGTTTTATTTGGTTTCCAGGTTTTATTCTGTACATTTATATCCGCTCAAAATATAACGATGTGCCACCCCCACTTGGAAGTGTTCTCTCGCGCTAGGGGTGCGGCCAAAGCCCTCTTCAAGATCCTCGAAAGGGAGTCCGCCATCAATGGCATGGATGACAGAGGAACTAGGCCTCCGCAATTCAGAGGAGATATAGAGTTCAACCAATTGTACTTCAACTATCCTTCGAGACCCGATGTTAAGGTGAGGACTGAGGTGTTCACAAAGATTAATCGAATGTCATGATTTATGAACACAGTTATCAGAGTAAGCAAAAACTAAACATATATTTTATAGGTTAGGTAAACACCAACCATGGTTAACTCTTTAACTTTTAAAGTCCCAAACTTATCATTTCTTTTTTAATTTGTTCAGTTTAAATCAGAAACACCCTTTATCGAAATATGTTAATATTTAATCCCTTACAGGTACTGCGGGGTCTCACATTGAATGTCAAAGCTGGAGAAACAGTCGCGCTGGTGGGGGGCTCTGGCTGTGGCAAGTCCACTCTTCTCCAACTGTTGCAAAGAATGTATGAGCCTGACAGCGGCAGCATTACACTGGATGGCCATCCGCTTAATCACTTGAATTTACACCACTTCAGGACTAGTATCGGTAAATTCAAAATTGTTTGTGTAAACAAAACAGATTTGCATCAACTTTAGGGGATTATATTTTAAATACTCGAGCTCCTTGTCGCCCTTTTTTATTGCTGTAGGACAGCAGACAGGTGAGAACCCACTTAGAATTTAGCAGCTACCGTCGCCTATGGGTGTTGTAACGCCAGTGGCATCGCGAATACGCTGCAGTCCCATAAGGGTATAGGAACTTGGGTCACTAATACTGGAACACAACACAAAGTTATTATTGCGGCATACTTAAGACCAAAGGTGGTCGCCATCCAGACGGGCTTGGGGCTCCACCACGTAGCTAGGGTTGTTTTGTCGCCTTTAACGACAGGCCGACCCCGGCCGCAGAGGTCAGTATCTTTCTATTTCTCGTCCTACCTTAGAATTTCAGAAACGTTTTGCATGCACCCCGATTTAACGGATTAGGACGATATTGATTTCTAATTTCTTGTTGTAATAGATTCGCAGATTACTTTGTCCAACTTACTATGCTCTATATCACCAAGTTTCAAAAGGTACCGTGAAATGTTATCAATCTTTTTGTTTCGCAGGTGTCGTTGGGCAAGAGCCAGTCCTCTTCAGTGGAACAATACGTGAGAACATCACCATAGGCTTGGAAGACGTGTCCGAGGAAGACCTCATAGCTGCAGCTAAGACAGCCCATGCTCATCAATTCATATCTAAACTTGCTAATGTAAGTTTTTTTTCTTTGCTCAGGTTGTTTTGTTGTTATGTAGAGAACGACAAATACATTTATTATTTTTTAGCATTAAACGTGTTTCAATACTATTGCTCGCCTCAAAGCTGTGGCTTCATGCATTGTCGTATACCACAATAATTTATTTCTATTTTGTCAGGAAGTAAGTAATAGTGAAGATTACAAAGAAATATTTATTCGTAAGGTATAATCTAAAACCTAAGTTTTAGTAAAGCTACTCGTAAAATATAAATATGTTGATCGGTAGCCAAAACCATTAAAACCAAACACTGTATAAAAATACACAAAAAAACAGAGTAAATTACGTACAGGTATATGTTAAGAATAAATTAAGAAAAATGTTAAGATGAATTTTGTTTCGTTAAAAAGGGATATGAGACGATGCTCGGCGAGCGGGGGGCGCAGCTGTCCGGCGGGCAGAAGCAGCGGCTGGCCATCGCCCGAGCCGTGCTGCGACGGCCTGCGCTGCTGCTACTCGACGAGCCCACCTCCGCACTCGACCCCGCCGCGGAGAGACAGGTACTTCTTTATGTGCAGGATTAATCATAAAATAGGGCTTTGTGGTCCTAGCGAGCGAAAATAATAGGGCCACTTCATTTCCTTGATTAAGGGCATACGGGGAGCTAGCTAGTGAAGGAAAAGCATAATCAGGATTTACACCTTTTATAATGAAATTTTACCACATTATAGCCGTATATTTTCTCACGCCTCTTGATCGTTCTTGCGATGTAACAATAGCTTTCTTGTGGCAGGTCCAAGCTGCTCTGGATGCAGCTAGCAAGGGCAGGACTACTTTAGTCGTTTCACACAGGTATGTCTATATTTTCACTATCACGTAAAACTCAAAAGAATCCTCGTCTACGGGTCGCGTATAGAGTGATTTTTATCTCGCTTCGTTTCAACTGGCTAATGAGGTTGGCTCGGCTCTCACAGATCATGATGAAGAAATTGAGTGTTGGTACTCTGTGATGACGTACGTTTGTGACTACGCCCTTAAAACAGTGTTCGATTGCAGACTGTCAACAATCGTGAATGCTTCGCGCATCGTGTACATGGAACAGGGCGCGGTGCTGGAGCAAGGGACCCATTTGGAGCTACTCGAGAAGAAGGGCATGTACTGGAAACTCGTACACGAGGATTTAACTAGCAAGTAAGTTTTTTCTGTTGCAATCATTCGCCTTTTACTGGTACCGAGAGGCACTCGGTTGTAACTTAAATTAACCACTCGATTGAAGTAGAAGATTTGGCTTTGAAGCCGATTTATATGAATTTTATAACAAACAGGTATCTTATTTAATATTAGCGAAACGACCAAACATAATTATTCCCTGCGGTAACAAGTTCACCTGTTACTTATGATTATATACAATATTTGTTTATTGTAGGAGTATAGCAACTCTTCCGACAGCTGATGCAGATGACGACCAAGTATTCGATAATAATGCAGATCATTTCAGAAGATCGTTCAATCGCAGCTCAATCAGATCGCACAGTGGTAAACTTTTTGAATTAATTCGAACGTATGTTATTATAATAAAACTTTGATGTTGTGGATATTTTATTTTACAATTTAACGTCTGAAAAGTATTTCCATTCCACATTATTAATCATGTCACGTCAAAAAGACTGCTAACTGATCAAAATTAGTCCATATAACAAAAATAGCAAATCGGCAAAGCCAGTGCCAAACACACAGTGCTATAGGCATTTATTTGTAATTCTTACAGAGTCCATACACCGCGAAAGAGTGTGGAGGAGCAGCCGGCGCTTGGGCTCCGTGTCGTCGGCCCACATCCCTCCCGCTGTGCCAGAATACACTTTTGTCGTAAGTTATTTCTCTATACAGTTCCATTTTTATGATGTGAATCATAAATTGCTTTTGCATTTTCGATGCACATTTATTGGTTGGTAAAAATGAGCTTCATTATAATTTAAATGTAATTAAGGAACCCGAGGAACCTCTGAAGGAAGAGTCAGCTCCGTCGGCATCCACTATGGCCCTCCTGCGGCTCAATCGCTGCGAGTGGCCCCTCTTGGCTGGTGGAGGGGTGGCCTCGTTCCTCGTGGGCGCCACCATGCCCGCGTTTGCGGTGCTCTTTTCAAAGCTGTATGGAGTGAGTATTTTATATAAAGACAATTGGTTGACAATGAGGTTACGAAACTCTGCATCGTTGGGTGACATTTTCTAGATGTTCTCGTCATCAGACCGCGATGAGATATTGTCGCAGTCTCAGCTGTACGCCGGCCTGTTCGCGGGCGTGGCCGCCCTCTGCGGACTAGTGAACTTCGCCCAGACGTGGTTGTTCAACCTCGCCGGTTGCAGACTCACCGGCAGGCTACGGGAGCTCACCTTCACAAATTTCTTGAAACAGGTAAATATTTGAGTTTTATCAACAACACACAACAGAAGAAGGCAATAAAATACAAGAATAATTGAAACAAACAAGTTGTTTTTCTTTCGTTAGGAACAAGGATGGTTTGACGAGCAGGCGAACTCAGTGGGAGCTTTGTGCGCCAGACTGGCTACAGACTGCGCCGCCGTGCAGGGAGCTACAGGTATGTGTCTTGTTTACTTTATTTCTTCGTCTTTTCAAGATCAATGATGGAGCTGAGCGATGAGTTCACTGGCTACGTTTCATTTCCAGGAACGTGCTTAGGAACGGTGCTGCAAGGCATCAGCACGATGGTGATAGGCGTCGGGCTGGCCATGGCTTTCTCCTGGAAGATGACTCTCGTCAGTCTCCTCAGCGTGCCTTGTGTGAGTATAAACAAAGTTTGTTGTTCAATCTGTCAACCTACGATAGCCATTAGATAGAATATCAAAGCTACTCGTAGCTATCACCGCCACCTCAAATAGAAACCACAATGAATACCTTTCGCGTTTGAAATTAATCAAATTAAATTTGTCTGAGAGGTTTCTAATTGTTCAGGTGATTGGTGCAATATACTTGGAAGGCTACATCACGAAGCGGTCCGAAGTGAAGGAGAAGCGCGCTATGGAACAGGCGTCGAGAATAGCCACCGAAGCAGTACTCAACGTGCGTACTGTGCAGAGTTTAGGTATGGCTTTGCTATACTGATTTCAATGGACTTTTTAATGGAATAGTAATTTTTTACAAAACATGGACATTGTACTACGTAGACTAGATCTAATTGGAATTGAATGACAAGGTGAAAGTAAGAAGACTTTAGGATGAGAAAGAAGGCTCTGAAAATATTGAGTTTTCTATAAATTTAATATTTATAGTATTTTATTTTTTTAGAACTATTTACAAATTTTGTACTACTTTCTATTGAATAAATTATTATTATCATATTATTAACGTCTTCAACAGGCATAGAAAAAACAATAATATCGCGGTACGAGAAAGCCTTAGATGATGCTTCTAGAACCGCAGCGCCCGCTTCGAGGGTCAGGGGTCCGGTGTATGGGCTCTGTTTGTGTGCCCCTACTCTGGGGTACGCAATATCACTTGCTTATGGGGGATACCTGATCGCCAGGGAAGGGATGGACTACGAGTATGCCATACTGTGAGTGCCTTTTAAATTTATCAAATTGTAATACTGTCTATCTTTATTGAGGATAAGAAAGAAGGCCAAAATGTTGTCAGGGTGTCGGAGGCGCTGATATACGGCGCGTGGATGCTGGCGGAGGCACTGTCGTTCGCGCCCAACTTCGCGGCGGCGCGCCGCTCCGGCGCCAGGATCATCCACGCGTTGGCCAGGGAACCCACTATTGTCACTGAGACCACTGCCACGGAAGATCATTGGGTTATATTTTATACCTTATAATAATATCACAACTTGTTTCCAATCATATACTATTTTTACAGAGTCGATTATGTCCATAATAAATCATTGCATGATGGTTGTAACTACAATATTCTTAATACGAATTTATATTGAAAGCTGTATTAAATTAATAAGTATGTGGAGTGTAAAATACTATTTAAATTTTCTTTTTAAAATATCATTTGAAAGAATGTAATAAGAAAGAAAATGACTTTTATTTGTCACATTAATTACAGAAGTAAAAATTAAAATATACCCACATAAAATATGTAAATGTTGATTAAGATAAATAAAGTTGTCAACTCATTAACTGGCATTAGGCTGTGCGGTTACGGAACCAGCGCTGGTTTTCAGTGCCACACTGCCACAGTGCCACACTGCCACCTTCCCAATCCCATAAGCAGAGTGATGGCTCAACACGTTAATATGCTTTAAAATTCCACCTATCATCATTTATGTTGTCAAATTGCTTAGAGGATACATTCAGGCGCTAAACCTACGCTTGTTTTCACTTCACTACAACTTAATATTGTTCTCTTTCTTCACTTGCATTTCATGGTTCGTGTTTGGGGTTTTTTCGTAGTTTACGGTAACCCCGGTTTTAGCTATGTTGTAGTATGTAATAGTTAACACTAAACCACTATGAAGTTTAACTGTTTATTATATATAAACTTATTATTATATAAAGTTAGGTATCTGAGTCGCACCTTTCGTAATGTTAATAGTAATACTGCACACGTTTGTGCGTTACGGAGGATTATTTACGACTGCTTCATATTAATTAATAATTAGGTAGTACTTACAGTACGTAAACGTATTGAATAATTTTGTACGTATAATAAAGCGACCTGGAATATTGGCGCTGCGTCAATAATTTTAAACGAATAATTCAGATTTTTGTCATGTGATGGTTACTGTTTTGGGATAGTTATATATATTTAGTTATATAAATAGTTTTGCGGATAAATTGAAGGAGTGCCGGCTCCGGTGGTACGGCCACGTTTTACGGCAACCGGATGCATACGTGGGAAACAAATGTCTGGTCATGCCGCCTCCGCCGATCCCCAGCAGGAGGGGTAGAACCAAAAAGTGCTGGCTTGACGATAACGATAAAGGGTGATATGCGTGCCAATGGGCTCACTACCAGGGATGCTGAAGACCGTGCGAAGTGGAGTAGAAAAAGTCGGAAGGCGGACCCGGGGCACCGAAACGCAAGTTTGGGTTGCAACCGGGATGAACGCTGAGATGATGATGACTTATCTTATATCTTTAAACGGGCAATATATATATATATATATATATATATATATATATATATATATATATATATATATATATATATATATATATATATATATATATATATATAATTGGCATCTCGGAATCGGCTCCAACAATTTTCATGAAATTTAGTATACGGGGGGTTTCGGGGGCGATAAATCGATCTAGCTAGGAATTATTTCTAGAAAATGTCAAAAGGTGGCGTTTGAGTAGTCCCAATTTAAACTGAAAAATGACTCTTCCTGACCTCTATCGGCGAATAATAATACTATTTTTTTAAATTGCTTTAACGACACAACAATACTAAAGCTATTCCAGCAGATGGCGTTGTTAAGTAACACGAAGTCAATGAGTGTTTGCTTTGAGGTTAGACTAAGAAAATCAATTGTTAATTTCCAAAAAAAAAAATACCGAGCAAAGCTCGCTCATCCGGATATTAGTACGTAAATCGCTGTGGGAGCAATTTTGGCTCTCGTACAGTTCGTTCTGCTAACTTTTTAATCTCTTCTGCTTTGCATGTGTACTATGCAATACTAGTAACCTTAGGTTATTGTAAACACTGATTTTAAAAAGTATCACTGGTTAGGACCAGTTCGTATATTGCATAATTGTTTATTTTTAGTATTTTTTATTTATATTTCATTGTGTCCCTCGCAGACGGCGTCGGGCGACGTGAGTTTCGCAAAAATACACTTCCGGTACCCAACACGAGCAGCGATTCCCGTTTTGAAAGGGTTGGATCTAAAGTTGGAGGCCGGGAAGACGTTAGCCCTGGTTGGCGCAAGCGGCTGCGGGAAATCCACCCTCATGCACCTGCTCATGAGGAGCTACGACCCAGAACATGGTGACGTGGTGAGTAGTCAATTTTAATATAGAATGTTCCATCAAGCCATCCCACCCCTTTTGGGCAAATTCACGTCCACGAATGAAAAGACAATGATGGCTTCTAGTGGTGAGATTGTTACTGCTGAAAAGTAAAATGTTGGTGAGACTACTTACCTATGTCATGTCAATGCTTCATAACGGTGTTGTTCACGACGCGACGCGAGGTGACGATACTTTACGGGCTTTTACAATAAATATATTATCTCTGCGATCGAACGGTTACAGCGTTGTCTTTTACGAGCCATTATGACTCGGAGGTTCCGATACTTTTGTAAAATCTGAAATTTCCCAATATTGACGACCTCTATGGCGTAAAGGATAACGCACTTAGGTACGCTTGCGGAGGTCACGGGTTCGATTCCCGTCTCGAGTCTGGGTGTTAATGTATAATATGTATTTATATTTGTTATTTACAAAAAACAAGTATATAAGTAGTTAGTAAGTATATGAAGTATATTATGTATAATGAAGTATATATATAAAGTATATAAGTATTATTTAGTATTCAGTTGTCTAGTACCCATAACACAAATGTTATGCTACTTAGTTTGGGACTAGATGGCGCTGTGTGAATTGTCACAAAATATTTATTTATTTTATTTATTTATTGAATAATTTATTGCACAGATCATGTTAAAATTACATAATCTCCCAGGAAGGGTGTCAATTCTTATTTTTCATGTATAGATAACATGTTTTGATTTAAAGTTTCTAGTTAATCAGAGTAGTCAACTTCCATATTTGCTAGATTTTTCTACATTATTTATTCGGTTACAGATGTTGGATACAAAGAACATAAAACGGGACTTGAGTTTGAATAAACTGAGGGCCCAGTTGGGGCTGGTGCAGCAAGAGCCAGCACTCTTCGAGCGCACCATCCGGGAGAACATCGCCTACGGGGACAACCGCAGGGACGTGCCGTTGCACGAGGTCATCGAAGCTGCCAAACAGGCCAATGTGCATACTTTCATCAGCGGACTACCTTTGGTTAGTATACCCTTGTTAATCCTCTAAGTTTCTTTGTTGATGATCTCAACCGGCATTTTTCATCTGTTTCCGATTTTGATCCTTTGACTAAATCAAATACTTTGAACATACTATCTTCACTACCTACTCCCAATCATCCTCCTTTCTTTCTAAGTCGATTTTCTGATAGTGATGTTAAGAGTGCAGTTAGGTCTATTGCTTCTAATGCTGTTGGTATTGATGGTGTTAGTCGTAATATGATCCTTCCCATACTGGATGTTATTACTCCTGTTCTTACTCACATATTAAATTACTCTGTGTCTTCCGGTACATTCCCTTCAGCTTGGAGGGAAGCCCAAGTAATCCCGCTACCTAAAAAATCGAACCCTACTTCTTTATCCCATTTTAGACCTATATCTATTTTACCGTTCTTATCCAAAGTCTTGGAGCGATTAGTACACAAGCAACTGAGCGCATTCCTAAATAAAAATTTACTAATGAACCCTTTTCAATCAGGCTTTCGCCCAGGTCATAGCACAACTACAGCATTAGTAAAAATAACTGATGATATCCGGTATGGTATGGATAATGGTCTGCTAACAGTGCTCTCGTTACTTGACTTTAGTACCGCGTTTAATACCGTCGATTTCGATGTATTATTAGGGATTCTTTCTACTCTTAACATATCTCCTGAAGTGATCGGCTGGTTTCAAAGTTACCTCTATGGTCGTCGGCAGCGAGTCCGGCTTGATGAAACTTATTCGTCTTGGCGTGACTTGATTGCTGGTGTTCCTCAGGGTGGCGTTTTGTCTCCATTATTGTTCTCAATTTTTATTAACTCCATCTCCAACCAGTTAACTTCATCCTTTCACCTCTATGCAGACGACTTGCAGATATACACACAAGCTTCTGTGTTTGAGTTATTTAAAGCATTTCACACAATAAACTCAGATTTAAACAGAATAATGCTGTGGAGTGATTCATTTGGGTTAAAAGTCAATCCACAAAAAACGCAGCTTATTGTCATCGGTAGTTCCAGAATGCTAGCTAAAGTTGAATGGGAAAAGTTGCCGAAAATTAATTTTGATGGATTATATATTCAGATTGGTGATAAGGTTAAAGACCTTGGTATTATTATTGACAGGGAGCTGTCTTGGCGACCTCAAATCGCTGAACTAAGCCGACGAGTTTACTTCTCTTTTAAGTCTCTTAATAGACTCAGAAATTTCCTACCGATTGCCACTAAAGTTAGGCTTGCAGAATCTTTGCTCATGCCCATTTTGGATTATGCCGATGCCAGCTATCTAGATATAACGCAAGAACAACTTAATAAACTTGAGCGCCTCCAAAATCTTTGTATCAGGTTCATATTTGGTTTGCGTAAATATGACCATGTTTCAGAATTTCGTACAAAACTCAAGTGGTTACCTATCCATCTTCGCCGGAAAACTCATATCCTTTCACTCGTTTACAAATTTATCTTTTATCCAAACGCCCCTATTTACCTCAGGAATCAATTCGAGTTTCTTAACTCGTCTGGCCTCCGAAATTTGCGTACATCTACTGAACTATCGCTTAAAACTCCTGTTCATACTTCTTCTTTTTATAATAACTCCTTCATTGTTCATGCTATCAAACTCTGGAATGCACTGCCTATTGCTATAAGACAAGCTAAGTCACTACCAACTTTTAAAAAATTGGTTAAAAATCACTACCTATCTTTAGTGTAACAACAAAACATATATTTATTTATGTATTCTACAAATATAGATATTTAAGTATGTTTATCTATTTATTTATTATATTTTATATATATTATTGAATTTTATGTATATTATCTATTTATTATGTAAATAAAATATAATTATTATTTATTACCATACCTCCCTTCCACATCAATGTAACACCAATAATGTTCTATAGCCCGGGTTGCCTGGAAGAGATCGCTCTGTAGCGATAAGGCCGCCCATTGTAAGTCAAGTACTCATTGATTGTGTAAATAAGTTTCATTGTGTTTATATAATTGGTTTACAATAAAGTGTTATCTATCTATCTATTTCTTTTAGCCTAGAATTCTTCGAACTCTACTTCCCTCTAATTTTACTTCGTCTAATGTCAAATTTTACTTGCTGAGTTTTCTCCATGTGAAAGCGATCAGAGGCTGGCTGCTAAGAATGTCAAACAGCATTTTATGTATCTTCTTGAAACTTTACTTGAAACTGTTTCTATAGCTTATTCTAACTCATTACGAAGTATGTGCATATAATTGTGGTGTTTCGATAAGGGTTACGAGACCCGCCTGGGGCAGGGGGGAGCGGCGCTTTCGGGGGGGCAGAAGCAGCGCGTGGCCATCGCGAGGGCGCTCATCCGGAATCCAAGGGTGCTGCTACTGGACGAAGCGACCTCCGCCTTGGATGCATCCAGTGAAAAGGTACCACTCATAATTAATATTAACACCTATATCACAGATAGGTAGGTTGTTTTAGCCTACGTATTAACACTTCTTGTTTAAAGATATGTGTATGTGTGCTTTGCAGGTGGTGCAAGCAGCGCTGGAGGAGGCGGCCAAAGACCGGACCACCATAATAATAGCGCACAGACTAGCCACAGTCAGGCATGCCCACACCATTTGCGTCATCGATAAGGGTAAGAGTGCATCCAACAAATAACTCGTAAGGGATTTACCCAAAGGAGCCTCATTCATTCGGCTTTGGTGTACTTCAAAGATGATTAAGCAAAAAGAGACAATAAGCAATTCTACGCTTCAAGAAGCAGGATTGAATACTTGATATAATTAATTCATTTATACATTATGTAACAATCGTAAATTAATTATAACTTGTAAAACGACTCACTGTTGTTCGCTGTCGCGTGAACAGTTTAGAGATATCTTAAAAAACTTGTTATTAAAAATAAATTATGTTTTGTAGGTGTTGTTGCTGAGAGGGGTTCTCACGATGAACTGGTAGCGAAGAGAGGATTGTACTGGGAATTACTGCAGCAGCAGGCCCCGGCCGAGCTCAATGCGTGACTATTTGATAAATCTACGATAGTTTCTTCAAATGTTTTATCATTTATGCATAGAAGTTTTGCTACTCAATAGCCGAAATTATATTAGGGTTCATCGTATACTATAACAAAAATGTAAATAAAATAGACGTAACGTAATCATTTATAAGGCAAGCGAATTTTATATATTTATATAGCACACGTAACCCATATTACGAGGTTATTGAACTTGCCACTCTCTACTTTAAATAGTTTAAATAAATAGGTATTATTAAACGGTAAGCTATAATATTACGTAATGCAAAAGCTTTAATGTTACTGTGACCATAAAATATAAGAAATTGATGAGCAGGTGATTGCTTCCTTCTTAATCCATCTTGGAGAAGAACTTTTTCAAAAGAATATTCATTTATACTAGATGACACCCGCGACTTCGTCCGCGTTGCTTGATTTAATAATAAAGATTTCGTCATGAGGCATGAGGCAGAGGTAGAAGAGATTTCCCCTCTCCGCGCATGCGCGCTACCCCACTTGCCCCCCACTTCTCCGCGGCAAGAAACATCACTGAACACGTAGTGTTTATAAAAATCGTTGCTTCTTAAAACTATAATAACTTTATATTTTAATATTACAAATATGCAATTTTTAATATTATTGCGATATCTTAATATAATATGTTACGGTATCGCAATAATTTATTTTTTTGATAAAAGCTAAGTCTAAAAATAAAACTTAGAAAATTTAATTGAAATCTATCCAGTAGTTTTGCCGTAATGCGCACACAACTGCAGACCTCTATCATTTTATTTATATAGATTTATAAAACAAGAAATATAAATATTTAATGTTGTTTTCATTGAGTTAAATATTAGTTAAATTTTGGTTGAAGGGTTTGGATGAAAAGCAAACCAGTTACGATTCAAGTATTTAAACTGAATGTAAAGGCTTCAACTGATGCGATTAATGGGAACCATCATGTATGATTTATTTTCTAAATAGACTATTATATTCAAGTAATATGTAACCATGTAATAGGCCTTTATAATTATAACTCAATTCTTTTTAAAGTTACAAGCTTTTTAATTTATAAAAGATGTTGGAATTTTTCTTTACTTGAATCGCGCTATTCGCGCAATTACAGTACAATTCCTAAAATTGTATGAACAAGGCTGTCCGTTTGTCTCTCAACTTAGGTTCTAGGACATATTATGTTTATTTGTATAAGTAAGTTACGTTTTATTTAAATTACTTTTAAGCATTATTAATTCGACTGTGATTACGATATTAGATAAGTGTGTGAGAATACAATTGAATAAAAAATTAAGAATCCGTGTTTTTGTTACTGATATCTGATTAACATGATTCAGGATATAACTTCTAGTCATTGAAGGTGCGTTGGAAAAAGGCAGCGGCGAACACTTTGAAACTAATAAGTGCCTGTTTATAATTTTCTAGACACTAGATTACCTAATGGTCAATAGTCCAATAGACGTGATAGACTGGAAGGTGTTGGTCTCGACCCTCAGATATGAGGACTACGACTCGAGGAGGAGGAGGTCAATAGTCCTACTATCCCCAAGTCTCTGACTCACACCAAAATGTGTGGCCCAATTAATATTTCTAAATGGGAATGCAATAGAGGTTAGTTACATGATGAGTCGATGCCTCCTTCTCTCGACTAAGAAACGAAAACGGTGGACTGGTGCAAAGGCACCTTCGTCGAGAAGGTGCCCTAATATCAAAAGAAAGATTTACCTGCCTAATCCCAGCGTTGCCTAGGGCCCCAAAGATCTTGTACAGTTCCCTGCATTATTGGTGATAAAGAAAAGACATGGCAATTGATTCTTTTAATATTTATTTTTAATTATTGTGTTCTGTGGACGTCCTGTTAACATTAGTCAAGGCAACTTGATTTTCTGATTACTTTACTAGTTTCTGTTATAATTCGTATTTTAATGCAATATTCACAAGTGATGATAGACATGTGTAGAGTAATAAAATAATTTGTTTAGAATAAATATTGTTCATTAAATCAACCTGAATCAAAGATTCTATATTGTATAACTTATGGATCTATTTGGTCATTTGTGGTGCCCCTGAGCCCTGAGGTAGGTCACAACCTTGTTCGCCTAAATCGCGCGCTTCCCGGTCATCGTGGTTGCATCGCATTGTCCCTTCCTTCGACGGAACCACCGTTGTCCAAGGCATCGCCGGTGCCGTCGGCTGCTATCGCGGCACATAGTATCGCTTGTGCCGGAGCTAAGAAGATCCCTGGCAAATTGGATAGACCTCCTTGTCTGCACGTCGATTGCCATCCTGACAGAATATATACATGTAAAAAATCGGTATTGTGTATTATTTACAGAACACAAGGAAAGGATGTTCAGGTTCGTTTTAGGGGTTGCAGGACAGACGTTAGCGCTGCTGAAAAAACAACCTGCTTCCTTTTATCAAGGATCCAATCTTCTAATAAAGTTCATGAGTTATTAAAGTCAATATGATGAGACAGTGAATCAAGTATTTACCGTAGTCAACCGTCTTCGGTATGGAGCATATGGCGAACGTCTGGAAGTGATCTTCCTGAAGCAGTCCGCACCTGACGTAGAGGCAGCACGCGGCCGCGCTCATTGCCAGCCAGCAGAACTCTGGCACAATTATCATAATATTCATACAACATCGTTACCTTCAATGGTAGGACCACAGTTATCAAACTTTGCAATCGATTAGAGGTAATCACAGCTTTCACTTATCCACACTCACTACTAGTTGAACCGGCAAACGTTCTACAAAAAAAAATCGCTACAAAAAGTGGGCTTTATCCTTCTCTAAGGTCCAATCTATCCCAATACCGAAATGGATCAAAATTTTCAGTACAGCGGTTTAGGCGTGAAAGCGTAAAAAACAAACTCACTTTCACATCTATTATATTAGTTAGGATGGATTATTTATGAAGAAACTCTCACATACACACTCTCACATTATCCGTGCAGGGGCGGAGAAAGAATACTAACCTCTGCGGCCGGGGTCAGCCTGTCGTAAAAGGCGACTAAACAACCCACCCTAGCTACGTGGTAGGGCCTCAAGCCCGTCTGGATGGCGACCACCTTTGGTCTTAAGTATGCCGCCATAATAACCTTGTATTATGTTCCGGCATTAGTGACCTAAGTTCCTGTACCTTTATGGGACAGCAGCGTATTCACGATGCCACTGGTGTTGCAAACATCCATAGGCGATGGTAACTGCTAAATTCTAAGCGGGCCATCAGTCTGTCTGCTGTCCTACAGCAATAAAAAAAAATACACTCGGATGCTTTCAAGCAAGCTTCTTCTCATTAGAAACAGATATTTAATTAAAATATTCCTATCATCATACATGCACTGCGCACATACCTTTGAAGGCCTGATATTTTGAATGATTTCATTAATATTATACCTAGTCAGGTCATAAGTATTGTCACACAGTAAAAACTTTTCTTTTAGAATGCTGGCCACAAAAAAGTTTATTGAATTCGAATTTCGAATTGTTCATGAAAATAAAAATGTTTAACTTTTAGAATTTTACTCATTTTTAAATATGGAGTGGACGCTTAAAGAAGACCGTGTTGCAGTTATTGCGTTGCATCGTTGCGGTTACGCGTCAATTCAAATTTTTAACATACTGAAAAATTTGAATATTACCAAAAGATTCGTTTATCGTACCATCAAACGATACAATGAAGACTCTAGTGTAGATGACAGGTCAAGAAGTGGTCGCCCTCGGTCTGTTAGGACTCCAGCAGTGATAAAAGCTGTGAAGGCACGAATTCAAAGAAATCCCAAACGTAAGCAGAAACTGTTGGCCCTTCAGATGGGGTTAAGCAGAACCACGGTGAAAAGGGTGTTAAATGAAGACTTAGGGCTTCGGGCATATCGAAGAAAAACAGGACATCGTTTGAATGCTCGTCTAATGGACCTGAGACTGAAGAGATGCCGCGCTTTGTTGAAGCGGTACGCGGGAAAAAAATATCGGGAAATTCTTTTTTCGGATGAAAAAATGTTTACCGTAGAAGAGAGCTACAACAAACAAAATGATAAGGTGTACGCACACAGTAGTGAAGAAGCGAGCAACCGTATTCCGCGTGTCCAACGAGGTCATTTTCCATCCTCGCTCATGGTATGGTTGGGAGTTTCTTATTGGGGCTTAACAGAGGTACATTTTTGTGAGAAAGGTGTAAAAACGAATGCTGTTGTGTATCAAAATACAGTCCTGACGAACCTTGTGGAACCTGTTTCTCATACCATGTTCAATAACAGGCACTGGGTATTCCAACAAGATTCGGCGCCAGCTCATAGAGCGAAGAGCACACAAGACTGGCTGGCGGCGCGTGAAATCGACTTCATCCGGCACGAAGACTGGCCCTCCTCCAGTCCAGATTTGAATCCGTTAGATTACAAGATATGGCAACACTTGGAGGAAAAGGCGTGCTCAAAGCCTCATCCCAATTTGGAGTCACTCAAGACATCCTTGATTAAGGCAGCCGCCGATATTGACATGGGCCTCGTTCGTGCTGCGATAGACAACTGGCCGCGCAGATTGAAGGCTTGTATTCAAAATCACGGAGGTCATTTTGAATAAACTTTAATGTCATAAGAATCTATGTTTTGTTAAGTTCATTTTGGTATATGAATGGTTACATAATTAATAAACTTGTTACAATTATTTTACATTAAACATGTGACAGAATTTATGACCTGACTAGGTATATAGGTACATATGTAATTTCAATTGAAGCAAACAAACATTTAAAATATTTTACTCGCACAGCTTATGTACATATGTGTAAAGTATAAAAGAAGTTTAAAGTAATGAAGAAGCTTCATGTTGCGTGCTCTCCGGATTAGGAACGAGCTTCCGGCTGAAGGTTTCCCATCGCAGTACGCACTAATAGGGAGCGTTTCAAAAACTTCGGTATAAAATTAGTTGGAGGCCGGCAGTGCGGGTGCGTTGTCGGGTGGCCCGTTCGCGTATCTATTGAACTCCACTTATAAAAAAGTTTCTTATCTACAAGGTTGGAATAAACTCACCCACAACAATGGTGACCAATACGTAATGGGTAGTCATCAGGCCTCCGTACTTGGCCAATAGTTGGCAGCTGCTCACGTAGGCCAGCAGGCAAGCGCACACTTTAGTGGTGCAACTGTCGCCGCTGGGTCGCTTTACAGTGGCGCCGATCAAAAATGGCGTCAGAGTGGTCAGGAATGACGATACGATGCCTCCGAGAGGGGGTAAATTCGTTCTTCCACACTGAAAGTAAATATTGTAGGTTCTTGTAACTGTCATACATAGACTTTTTCCTAAGGTAGCAATGCTTTACGCATACCTAGAGAATACAATTACAGGATCCCGGGATTCGGCATCCCGGGATCCCGACCGTTTTCTAACCCCGAAAATCTCGGGACTGTACTTGGCTAATCTCGGGATTTTCGGGTTTGCCACAAACAGGTCTAGTTTGCATTCCGTTGTCCGTTGCGAGTTGACAATGACCTTGCCTAGATTTTATTAATTACATATCGACAAAAAAAAAAAAACCTTTGATATGCGTACGATACGTACTACATAGGTACAGCTCTAATAATATGTTTGTCGTAGAACTTAGAAGGGATTTCCTAGCAGGCTTGGAAGTCAAACCTTGGATGCATTGATATTTCTACAATTGTATTTTCGAAATTCTAAATTAGTTATTTGTCTCGTTATTTCTTACTTACAAAATATAGTGTCTTTGATTTGTCTTTTTTATTTTTTTACTATATAGTGATTTGTGTCGTGGACTCGTGGAATAAAATTAAAATCATTTTTCTAGAAATTACTCGTTTTTTTAAATTTGAGCCCAATTAGAAACCACATAGTCTAATCCCGGGTTGGCCCCGGGATCCCGGGATTATGCATCAAGAATCCCGTAGTCCCGGGATCGAAAAACATGCTCGGGATTGTATTCTCTACGCATACCCCAGTGTGCGTCCCCATATCATCGCTAGAGGGTGTTCCTTCGATCGCCTTGAGCTCCGACGGATCAGCACGTGATGGTCTGACTGCAAATCCGAATGGCGCCGGTCAGCTTTCTTTATGTGTATTCTTAGTGAGAATAGGTATACCTAAGGTGACCAACAATTCTATGAAATAATGGAATGTTTCCATCGGAAAGTTCATCGCTGGTTGCTTCTGGTGTTTAAGAAATTTCCTGTTCAAGGTTTAGACAAGCGTCATTTTTTTATAAAGTCCTGCAGGTTATCTTCGGGCTAGGCTTGGGAACTTAATTGGAGCAACTTGAATAATAACCCATTGCTATATACATAACGCTCTATACTCGTATACGAGTAGATTTCGTGTCTAGGTCTAGAGTGAACCCAACTTGACTTTATTTGTTCTTAGGGTGTAGTAAAAAGCGAATATTGTTGAATCCCTCCCCTTAGCTCGCAGACAGCAAATAAATATTATTATTATTCAGCTATTTTCGGAATGAGTGTATTATAAACTCACCTTTTTAAGAAATACAGTTAGTCATATTTCCCCCATCAATTCACTAATTCCTTTCATGTTACCATTGTTTACCATGATTATAAAAATGCGACCTTATTAAGTTAGCTTCCAATTTGAATAAAAAATTCATAACTTCAAATTCTAACAATTATATTTAACCAATTAAAATATATTTACATAATATATGTGTTGCAAAAAAAAAACTGTTAACAAAAACGAGATTACTCTGTCTCTACATAGACGACCTTTGCTGTCTTTAAATGTAAAAATATGTATTAACAAGATGCTAGCAATGTTCAATAGTACATTTTAATAGAAGCCTTATCGTGGCTGTGTTCCGTTTCGAATGATTAGTTATTAAAAAGAATTGATCTTACCAAGATCACCATGGATATCGGTTCAGCGAGGAACGATGTGAAATAGTTGAGGGCGACCAAGGTGGGGGCGAAGCCGCCTGCGACCAGGGCTAGAGAGAGCCACGCGCAGGGACCTCCCACGCACGACACTATTATGCTAACAATACAAACAAAAATAAAATCATCTAATTGAATCTTATATGATAAACTATTACTATTTTCGGCCGTCTTTCTCTTTCCGTTTTTCATGTTATATTTCAAAACGTCTTATATAATTTAACAAAGTTCAATAATTGTAGAAAACTGTTATACCTTGAGATTCAAACTGAAGGCTTGAGCAGGAGTGCGTTAGTAAAATAGACGCATAAGCAACGCCTATTCATAGTATAAAAATAATAAAGGGTTTTTGTGTCGACATAATTAATTTATTTTTAATTGGTTTCTTGCAGCCAATGTTGCGCAGGCGTTCATATTGTGGGCCCAAGTTAGCCTTGGCCTTCTTTTATACTGTAACCCACACTTCAGTATATTTTACATTATAATAGATTTAAGCTGCAAATGAAACGTACCCCTTGACAAGCCTGTAATCCAGCCCGAAGTCTAAGGAGGACACGAGGACAACCCCCAGGGCTGGGCCCACGACATGTGAGTGGACGCAAGCAAGGCCGTGCAGACGCGCGTTCTCTCGGAAACTCCATACGTGGCTCTTCGAGCAACTGCCCGAATAGAAGTAAATGTACGATTGCGGAATGTACGACAAAAACTCTGTGCGTAGCACACCTGTAACCGACATTAAAAAAATATTTTTATATAATCTTCTTTTAAATGAGAAACCTACTATTCTTAGGGACAACCATTTCTGCTCTTTTTAATCAATTGAAACCTTCTTCTATAAATCCGGGTTGCATTCGATCTTTCTTTATTTTTCCCCACAAATGGGCACAAGAAATAGGGATTACATTTGGATTTGGGTTCAGATCCCTTTAACTACTAAAAACGAATTATAATTTATTTTTTATTATGAAGTAGCTTCTGCTCTCACAGGCAGATGAAGTAATCGCATTGTTGCTTGTAAAGCTGTTCTAGGGACAGCATGGGGTAACCCTCTTCTTCTTATTTCTTTTTTCAACATCTGTCACTTTTAATATAGTGTACTTTGCAGGATATAAAATATAAAAGTTTTTATAAATCATAACAAAAATATATGATCCGAGAGTCGCCTTTTACAAATTTCGGGGATTGATTTATGTGAATTTTATTTATGACGTTCAAAAAATCTGCCAATTCAAGTAAAAAAAAAAAAAACTAAAGTGCATTGTAATGATTTGAAATGGTTATGTAGTCCATTTTTATCTTGGTTCTTAATGCTAGTGATTAGGCATAGGCATTGCTTATAAAAAAAAAACAGCATGCTGAAATTTTTGAAAAATATAAAGTAATAATTTGCAATTGACCTGAAAAGCAACCAAAACATATTTTGAAAGCAAACATGTTTAATTTTTCTTATGTATTTGATTCAAATGTATTCAAAATTACAATATAGATAATTATAAATAAAACAGTAAAAAGTAGTAAAAGTGACAGTTTATTTTAAGAGAACTTAATCTATTTTTTCACCTGAGCAAACGTCCTTCGCTGAACTAGTACTAAGTAAATCTAAAAAAGAAGGACATTTACTCTTCCTTAGCATGAAATATATGATGAAATATAGTAATTACATGGCCAAAATGTAGTGCAATGCTTTCTAGAATGATCTATTTAGTGAATATGCGAGATTTTTTTGCCTCCGGGAGCCCCCAACTGAGGATTTAATGTGGCCAGTAGCACCGACATCAGCACTCCGAATACCATCCATCTTTTACGTATTTCTTTCCACAAATCGATGTGGTATTCACTTTTAAACTTATTTTCAGTCCTCGTCGTATAAACAACACTTGATGAGTCACTCATTTTGTCTCATTTCCAATAAAACAATATACTAAAATATAAAAATCGGTCGGAAGCAGTTCACTAAATTAAAACTAGTTTAGTAAATATTTCAGGTATTCATGGAAGCCATTCACGTTTCGTCTGAAGTAATTTGAATATTTTACATGTTATTATTAAAATCAATGTTGAAATGCCACAAGTTTAAAACGCCGCGCATCTGCATTGCCGATGTGACGTAATATATACGTTCCATTATCACTACAAAATTGTGTTATTGGTCATAAAATAGCAGAATAACAGGATACGTCAGTGACGTACTGTTCTTGTATACAAATAATTCCCTGCCTGTTTTAATTACGATCTGGTATTATTTTTCTCCATTAAATTTAGATTACATGTACATAAACACGATTGTATTTAAAACATTAATTATTCTGGAATATATGATATTGTGGAATAAACAGAAAAGAGGGATAAATGGAACGTCGTTGCCTTTCGTCTAGAAATCTATCAACATTATTGCGAGTGTGGCTTGGATGAGGGTTCTCTCGAACATATTTTTTTCAATTGCCCCTCTATATGAAATCCTGCCTCTATCTATCCCTTGACCTGTAAATATCAATTATCTCCTCACCTTAGTTTATAATAAACATACATATTTACTTTCCAAATTTTATATTTAGATAACATTTTCTTGTAATGTAGTTTAGTGTACCTAACATTTTTGTTTTGTTTAAGTGTTTAGAAAAATAATTTACCAGTTATAAAATTTATTTAAAAAACTTACCTGTTTCCTTTTTCCTTTACCCTGACATTGACAAAATCAGTGCTTAAAGCATTGAAGCCACAAATAAAATAAAGAACAAGAAGTAAGAAAACAAATAGTATTTTTGTATTGTATTTCTTTATTTTTTTGTACGTATCTTTCTAATTGCTATTGAATCTCTGCTATTTTAAGACAATTTTAAAATATGTTATCAAACACTATACGGAAAATTGCAAATGTTTCCAAAAGGAATATTTCTGTTTTAAGGTTAGTTGCTCATTTTAGTATAAAAGTAGATTTTTTTAGTTATCTCCAACGAAGAAAGATGAATGTCCACTCACTTGCTTTATTGTTATTGTAGTTGTAAACAAGCGAAAGCTGCATATGAGGGCGAGGGCAAAACAACAGTTCACGTCTTGAATCAAGATATAGACTTGGGGCTGATGATTGACTCCTATGCAACGGTAAGTCATGTGTCTGTTGATGTCAAGCAAAAAGTTGCCCGTCTTTTCACTTTCTATTATATTGACATTCTGGCTATATTAGTATTATACCTTAAAAATTGGTGTGTTATCTCCTTGGTCTTATACTTATGTAAATATTTATTTTGTACTCAAAAGTAAAAAAAAATATGTTAAGATGGATGAGAGGGGTTACAAGAATGGATAAAATTAGAAATGAATATATCAGGGGAATATATAAATTTTAAAGTAGCACCAGTGATTGAGAAGCTGAAAAGTAGTAGGCTAGCAGGCTATGACCATACCAGGGTATGACCATATAATGCGAAGGGAAGAATGCCATATAACAAGTAAAATGCTAGAAATGAGAGTGGATTGTGTAAAAGATACATACATATATAATCACGCCTCTTTCCCGTAGGGGTAGACAGAGACCACTCCTTTCCACTTGCTACGATCCTTACATACTTGGTTCGCTTCATCCACTTTCATTATTCCCTTCATACATGCCCTTCGGTTTTATTAATTTAATTAACCAAAATGGCGGCGATGTGGTTCTCCACCCATCAGGTCTCGTTTCTCGCGGGGACGATAAGCGGTCCATGGAGAGCCGCTTCGCTACGTGTAAAAGATGATATGGCGGAAAAAGGTGTGAATGTTCAGTTGATGACTAATAGAGGAGAGTCATCATTATCATCATCTTAGCGATGAATCCCGGTTGCAGCCCAAACTCTCACTTCGGCGCCCGGGGTCCGCTTTCCAACTTTTTCTTCTCCACTTCGCATGGTATTCGACATCTCTGGTGGTCAGTCCATTGGCATGCATATCACCCTTTACGACGTCAAGCCAGCACTTTTTGGATCTACTCCTCCTGCCGGGGCCCGGCGGAAGCGGCATGGCCAGACATTTGTTTCCCACATAAGCATCTGGTTGCCGTAAAACGTGGCCATACCATCAGAGCCGACACTCCTGCAATTGATCCACAATGTCACGGACATGAAGGCTGCCGTGAATGCGGGAGTTCCTAACGCGGTCCTTCCGAGTCACTCCACACATCCACTGCAGCATATTCATCTCCGTGACACGCAGTTCTTGCTTGTGTCGCTCTAACACCGGCCACGCTTCACAGCCGCCGTATAAAAGGATAGGCCTAACGATGGTCTTATAGACCTGTCCCTTCAACTTTACCGGCATCTTGGGGTCAGAGGAGAGTGGAAGGAGAGAGCATGTTGTGCCGACCTCGACCCCACATAGCTGGGATAAGGGCAGGAAGAAGAAGACTCAAAAGTAAATAAATACAAATAACCTTTACTGCTGAATAAACATGCATTTTCTTTAAATGAATTCTTGGCCTCTCAAGAATTTCCATTCACACCTACATACTTAAAAGTAGTATAGAACAAATATTACTTTCCTACATAGGGGTTCTTTTTCTTTAAGAGGTTGTTCTATCCGTGCCCTTCTGCTGTTTATGAAATAGCAAAAGGAGTAATAATCTGTTTGTTACCTTTAGAGCACCCAAGTGTGTGACAAATTTTGCTGGCATAGTCACAAGTATTATTGTTCTCTGTATTTTAATACAAACAAGTGAATATGTATTTGACAACTTCTTTGCCGTAGTAGCTATACCACTTCAGTATGCAGAAGTAACAGATTTAACCCCTATCTCTTGTCTGGATATAATAATATGTATTTATTTACAAAACAAAAGAATATATGTAGTATATCAGCTGGCTAGTGATATGCTACTTACTTTGAGTAGTCTCAGTGGTGCACTAAATATTAGAACATAAACATATTTATATACTTCAGTGATCTAAAATAACATATCAAAAATCTAGGCGTGGTATTCGATAACGAGTTGTCTTGGCAACCTCAAGTATCTGAATTAAGTCGGAGGATTTTCTTGTCTTCTAGGACACTTAGGAGATTAAGGAACTTCCTGCCCACTGCCACCAGGGTTACGCTTGCAGAGTCCCTTTTGCTCCCCATTCTTGATTATGCTGACGCCAGCTATATTGATTTAACCCAAGAGCAGCTAAATAAACTTGAGCGTCTTCAGAATTTTTGTATTAGGTTCATATTTGGCTTGCGTAAATATGACCATGTCTCTGAATTTCGATCGAGGCTCAAGTGGCTTCCTATTCGCTTTCGCCGGAATACTCACATTCTCACTATCCTTTATAACATTTTATATAATCCCTATACTCCCTTTTACCTTAAGGAACGTTTCGAATTCCTTCGCCTTTCTTCGTCCGAAAAATTGCGCTCGAGTACGTATCGAAAGCTTGGGACACCTGCACACAGTTCATCAATTTATGATAAATCCTTTACAGTGCAGGCTGTCCAGCTTTGGAACTCATTGCCACTTTCTGTTAGAGAAGCTAAAACATTGTCAACATTTAAAAATAAACTACGCAGCCACTATTTGTCGGTAAATAATTATGCATAGCCAACTCTCTAGTTTGTTGTCTCTATTAGTGTCATAGTTGTATTAATTTCGAAAAGTTCAATGATATTTATGTATATATGTGTGTGTATGTGTATGGATAATTATATTAGAATTATTTATTTATATTGTTTATGTGTATATTGTATGTATGTATTTTTGGAATATATGTATTTATTATTATATCTATATTCCTATATTTATAGCGCCATCTTCTCGCCAAATATTTTATCCAAATTCCTTTTGAGTACGGTTGCCTGGAAGAGATCGCTGTAAGCGATAAGGCCGCCGATTTTTCACCGTCAATTTATTGTATACTTGTGCTGTAATTTGTAATTTTGGTGATAAATAAAGCGTTATCTAATCTAATCTAATATCATCTCTGAATATAATTGTAAACATTGATAAAATATTGTTACTTATGTTTTCAGTATGGATTTAAACTGAATAATGGCCTGACAGTACTCGGACCGATGGCAATATTTCCAAGGTAACTAAGAAAAATGGAATATGATATTGTGTATACAAGGAAGGAAATAGCCTATAAGTTATTTATAAATAAATAAATGACCTGAACTACACCTATGTTTAGTCAGGTCACAAGTCTCAGGATCAGCTCTGAGTTTCATATGATGAACCTGTTATGCTAAGAAGTTTATTTCAGTCCTGATATTACAGTGATTGCTGTTCAGACCTCCAATATGCTGATAGTGTATGACGATGACATACACAAATAAATATGTATCCATAATCACAGAACTCTTTTACTGAAACAAACAAGATCCAAGGAATGATGTAGCTAACTTAGGTTTTCATAGAGGCACAACTTCGAATTATAAGTCTTGCATCGCATCTTTGTCCATATTTTAGATGTGCATTGAAGGTCTCAGTGGGAGCTACATCCTCAAATGACTTACAATAACGGTCAATAGATTTTCTATGACAAACATCAATATTATGTTAATAAAACAAAATACACTCCAGAAAATATAAAAAATTGTGAGCTGTCCTGGGATTCTGGTAGATGTAAAACATCAAAATTATTTTGTACAGGTAATATGCATAAAGGGATAGTTTAGGAATGGAAATAAATATGGTATAATGAATAATAAAATCAATGACTGCACAAGAGAGGCTTCAGCTAGGGTCAAATGGCGCGCGGTGGTGAAGCGCTGCCGGGCTTCTTGCGTGACCGCGACTGCTCTGTCAAGAGTATCCAACTGAGAAGAAGAGAATAATAAAATATTAGGAATTAGATAACTGTATATTTAATAAAACAGTTATATTTATTAAATACAAAAATTAAAATGCACTCTAATTATAAATTAAGTTATAGTTGATTTGAATCGCTTGATGCGTCTCCATGCCAACAGTCGATCTGACCCCATACGCCGCTATAGATGTTTCATATCAGTAATCTAGTTTACGAGAAGTGTTTCATGTGTGGGCTTGAATTGCTGCTAACTTCAAGTAGTTCTAGAAATATCCCATGCCCACAGACAGTTCAGATATGCTTGATTCTCAGAGCGTTATTGTCTCAGATTTTGTTCTTAATAAGGAAAAGTATAAATTGTCTGCAATGCTCTTACTGTTATTAATATCTTATTGTCTTTCGATTGAATTTGCGATCAGTAGTTAGCTTGCAATGCCCATTAGGCAGGCTGTTTTGCTCTATCTTTGAAAAATAAGAATGATGATGGATAGCAAACTAGATGTATGGTAATAAAAGTAGTGTTTGGTGTTTCATAAGCACCAGTTTTTCTTTGTATTAGGGAAGTTGAAAATCAAATTGAAATATTTGTAGATTAAGGTTTTTATTATTGTAATCAGAATGTGTCCCTTGTGCAGGACAGTGCTGTCGTGGCAAGTTCCGGATTCACATGCAATAACAGAGGAATCTTTGAGGTTCTTCAAGGTGTTGGATCCTAAAATTGATTTGGTTGTATGTACATGCTATAATTGACATTTTTAAATTGTACGAAATTATTAGGTACGAATTGTATAGCTGAGATTTTTGTAGCCATTTCTTTCTCTCTGACATATTCAGAAACTGTGTAGATATTTAGTCATCTGTGCAGGGGCGGAGAAAGAATACTAACCTCTGTGGCCGGGGTCGGCCTGTCGTATAAGGCGACAATACAACCCACTCTAGCTACGTGGTAGGGCCCCAATCCCGTCTGGATGGCGACCCCCTTTGGTCTTAAGTATGTCGCCATAATAATCTTGTGTTGTGTTCAGGCATTAGTGACCCAAGTTCCTGTACCCTTATGGGAGACAGCAGCGTGTTCGCGATGCCACTGACGCATGTGATGTGACGCGTTGCAAACACATATAGGTGACGGCAACTGCTAAATCCTAAGCGGACCGTCAGCCTGTCTGCTGTTCTATAGCAATAAAAAGTTAGTTTCCTATATTGTATATTTTTAGAAGTAGAATTATTAATGGTAAGGTACATCTATTTGAAATATTTTGTTGGGTGGTGAGAACATCCGTTAAATGTGCTGAATATCACCATATCAAATATGACCCTTGGTTAAATTTCATATACTAATTTATAAATAAAATGTCCAGATATTGGGGCTGGAGACCAACGAGCGGTCTATAGTGGGCTCCGTGCTGAACACGGCTCGCGCGAGCGGAGTCACCGTGGAGATCCTGCCCACGGAGCACGCGTGCTCCACCTTCAACTTCCTCAACGCCGAGGGCAGGTGCGCAAGCCCATTTGCTGTGTGTGATAGTGTTCCCATGGGAACCAAGCCCTGTATGTTATGAATGACCCTAAATTAAATTGACTGACTACAGAGGAAAGCAAGGTGTAAGGGGTCGACCTTTCTTAAACAACAGCCCCAAATGTTGACTAATATATTGTTCATTGTTCTCTTTTGAAACCGGAGTGCACTACTCTGGTCTGGTAGAGATGTATCTATGTACATAGTGATGTCACAAGCTCTTTTGTAGTTACCTACCTATCTACTGGACACATGTATATGTGCTGCTTTGAAACACCAAAGCCCCGTTTGCCCGCCGTTTGTATTATAATAACAACCGAGTACTGAAGTTCCATAAGAATAATTTGTGTAGTGTGGAGTCCTGTCTTCCTTAATTTTAGTTGTAAAATGTTACAAAAGTGCCTTACAAGTGTATATTGTGGGAGAAATAAATACTGTATTAATATTACTACGTGTGCCTTCCCCTAGACTAGAGGAACGGGTAGTCTACAGATTTGCTCGCAATGTTTCTTTTCACCACATGAAGAAGAATGTCATGTAACAAGAAAAATGTTGGAAGTGAGAGTTGATGGGTACAAAGGAGATGTAGACCAGAAAAAGATGGATGGATTGTGTGAACGATGACATAGCAAAACAGGAGTGTGAATGTTCAGATGATGAATAATAGAGGAGATTGGAAGGAGAGAACACGTGCGATTATGTTATAATGCAAGAAAAATTGCCTAAAACGTGCACCATCGTGGGACCATAAGAACATATGTTAATTTACTTGGAAACCTTGATGCTACTGAGAGAAATGTTTTTGTTCGTGGGCGGTTAAAGAGTTTCAAGTATTTGCAGGTCAGTCGCGGCGGCCCTCATCCCCCCTCTGAGCATCACCAACATGTCGGAGAACGACATGCTGCAAACCAAACTACATTACCAGGATATATTCAATAAGGAAATATAGTGTGGCTATGAAACTGTGGTCTACCCAATATGAAATGACTGCAACCAAAAAATAGATGACACGTAAGCACGGGTGAAATGAAATTTGAAAACTAAAATCAAATATCTCGTATGAAATACACCTGTAGATGCTCGACTTGTTTTTTGTTTAATACTTTCTTGTGGTTTCTCATTAAAACTACTTTTTACTTTAACTGGTAGAAAAAGCTGATAAAAATTTACTTAAGCTCAGCAAGGAACCAAAAACTACGTTTTAAATTAGTAAAAAAGTAGCTTAAGCAATTTTTAATTTTATTTAATACATTATGTATGTTTTATGTTAAAATAAACGTAACTTAGATTTAGTAAATGTTGTTACCTAAAATACAGGGAAAATAAGTATATACCTAGTCAGGTCATAAGTATTGTCACACAGTAAAAACTTTTCTTTTAGAATGCTGGCCACAAAAAAGTTTATTGAATTAGAATTTCGAATTGTTCATGAAAATAAAAATGTATAACTTTTAGAATTTTACTCATTTTTAAATATGGAGTGGACGCTTAAAGAAGACCGTGTTGCAGTTATTGCGTTGCATCGTTGCGGTTACGCGCCAATTCAAATTTTTAACATACTGAAAAATTTGAATATTACCAAAAGATTCGTTTATCGTACCATCAAACGATACAATGAAGACTCTAGTGTAGATGACAGGTCAAGAAGTGGTCGCCCTCGGTCTGTTAGGACTCCAGCAGTGATAAAAGCTGTGAAGGCACGAATTCAAAGAAATCCCAAACGTAAGCAGAAACTGTTGGCCCTTCAGATGGGGTTAAGCAGAACCACGGTGAAAAGGGTGTTAAATGAAGACTTAGGGCTTCGGGCATATCGAAGAAAAACAGGACATCGTTTGAATGCTCGTCTAATGGACCTGAGACTGAAGAGATGCCGTGCTTTGTTGAAGCGGTACGCGGGAAAAAAATATCGGGAAATTCTTTTTTCGGATGAAAAAATGTTTACCGTAGAAGAGAGCTACAACAAACAAAATGATAAGGTGTACGCACACAGTAGTGAAGAAGCGAGCAACCGTATTCCGCGTGTCCAACGAGGTCATTTTCCATCCTCGCTCATGGTATGGTTGGGAGTTTCTTATTGGGGCTTAACAGAGGTACATTTTTGAGAGAAAGGTGTAAAAACGAATGCTGTTGTGTATCAAAATACAGTCCTGACGAACCTTGTGGAACCTGTTTCTCATACCATGTTCAATAACAGGCACTGGGTATTCCAACAAGATTCGGCGCCAGCTCATAGAGCGAAGAGCACACAAGACTGGCTGGCGGCGCGTGAAATCGACTTCATCCGGCACGAAGACTGGCCCTCCTCCAGTCCAGATTTGAATCCGTTAGATTACAAGATATGGCAACACTTGGAGGAAAAGGCGTGCTCAAAGCCTCATCCCAATTTGGAGTCACTCAAGACATCCTTGATTAAGGCAGCCGCCGATATTGACATGGACCTCGTTCGTGCTGCGATAGACAACTGGCCGCGCAGATTGAAGGCTTGTATTCAAAATCACGGAGGTCATTTTGAATAAACTTTAATGTCATAAGAATCTATGTTTTGTTAAGTTCATTTTGGTATATGAATGGTTACATAATTAATAAACTTGTTACAATTATTTTACATTAAACATGTGACAGAATTTATGACCTGACTAGGTATTTTTGTCTTATTTGTTAATAAAAAATAAATTAACTCGATCACTGAAGTAAAGATGGCGCCTCGACCCCATTTGAGACACGTCTTCTGCTCTGATTGGTCATAAATGGATTATATTCATAATTTTTATATAATAGATAAATGTAAGAAATCAAATTAAGATTTTTAAAAGTAAATACAATTGAAACAAATAATATTCCGAATTACGCATACAAAGAGATTATCAATTCGACTCCAGCTCATAATAATCTCAATATAGCTTTCTCCGATATATATCTTCTTCCTCCTGCCCTTATCCCACATTATATGGGGTCGGCACAACATGTGACATAGTTGTGGCTTAGTTTTTACAACCGGCCTCCTGCCTGACGTGACGTTAACCCCTTGCTGGGAAAAATCTGTCATCTTTTTTATTTATATATTATTTTTCTCGTTTCACATAAAAAGTGGGACACGAAATTTCGTTGTCAATCATCTAATATATCCTCAGGCGACACTTTTATTGGTTTCTTCTTGAGTAAACAACATCCGAGTGTCAGTTTGGGTGTGCAGGATGGCACTTTTGCCATGTGTGTATTATGTATGTATATATTTGATTATTATCTAATATGTATGTATATATTTCTCACCAAAAAAATGGGAACACTATTGCAAGTATTATTCAGGCGGCATTTAAATTAAAAAGAGGATTTATATCATTAAAAAAATACGCCAATAAATAGCTGGCATAGTCAATAGTCTACAGTCTACACAATGGTGTAACAGAATTCCCAATTTAAATTTTCGAATGTTCATCTCATAAATGAGCATAGAGATTGTTTTCAATGTGCATTCCATCGGAATTTCTGCACTTAATCATATGTTTTTTTTTTTATAAATTAACGTTTTTTTTAACTGAGCTGAGCTGAGCGTGATTGGTAACTAAGTTCTGTGACATCCTACCAAAAGGGTCTTATCCTAAGAAAATATGGATACCTCACCCACCGAAGCTTCCCAACTCATGGTGTTGCAGGGCATAATAGTCAGCGTGTTGTGGCTGCACGTTGCATCTAAGCTTCTACTGTCAATAGAATATATCAGCGTTATCGGAAGACTGATATGTTTACTCGCCGTCCAGGATCTGGTAGATATCGAGTCACGTCTCAGCAAGATGACCGGTATATTGTGTTAGTCAACTGCAGCAGCGGCTCCGTAAGTTTCGAGGATTGACTGTAAACGATTCTACCATAAGAAGATTGGCGGAATGTGGCATGAACCTTCATATACCAGCTAATGGCCTAAAATTGACGGTCGACCACCGAAGAGCGTGCCTCAACTTTACACTTGAGCGCTTAAATTGATCATAACTTCAATGGAACAAAGTTCTCTTTTCTGACGAGAGTAAGATCATGCTGTATGGTAATGATGGAAGAAAGAAGGTATATCGAAGAGAGGGAGAGCGTTTTGCACAGTGCTGCATTGAAGAAAGAGTGGGTTACGGTGGCGGTTCATGGTCGATTTGGGGAGGCATAAGCGCCGATAGAAAAACCGAATTTGCGTTTGTATCTGGAACTCGGTTACCGCCATTAAAGGGGTCACGTTACATCGAAGAGTGTCTGGAGCCTCATTTGGTACCCCGTACATTTTATTGGCAAAGATTTAAATTTAATGCACGACAATGCCAAGGCTCATACCGCAGGCATTGTAAATGAATAACTGAGCGAAGTCGTATTGTGGTTATGAGCTGGCCAGCTAGAAGCCTGGATATAAATCCCTTAGAACACCTATGAGATGAGTTGTAGAGACGAGTCAGAGCGAGAGATCCTGCCCCGGAGACGCTTGGCCAGCTTAAAACAGCTATACGAGAAGAGTAGAATAACATCCCACAACACAAAATTGTGACTCATGCGCGCCATGAGGAACCGCATGGAAGCAGTGATAAGAGCTCGGGGGAGATAATACCTACGAGATATGAAGTAAGAAAAATATAGGAATTGATCGCTTTTAATAAAACTGTTATTGCAGAAGAACACTATGTCATTTGACATATTTTTGGGAAGCGGGAAAATGAAAATGTATTCGCTATTTGTTTATAACATTAAAAATACAAAGAAATCATTTTATTCTTTTTAAATATTTATTTCTTAAACCTATATTGACACTAATGACTAGTTTGGTCGTTTAAAATTATTTATTCGTTATGAACAATAGTTATTTCGCGAACGCCATACATAGTTGTTAAACAGTAACAGAAATCAGAGCGCAGAAGTTCGAAAAGTCGTCTTACGTGCCCACGAATGGCGTCCGAGTAAATATCGCAGCACTTTCATACGTTGAATACCATCAGAGATATTGAGTGTTTTGTTCGTGCCTTGTTCACCACGGCCGCTAACTACGTAAGTATCAACACCATCAGCACGACGAGGAACCCCACCAGGAGGCAGATTATGAGGCTCATCTTTTTCTGAAAATTGGTATATATTACATTAAACTTATAAATTATAAAAAATGATTTAGTAAGAATGTGTAAAATGGTTTGAGTCTCAAAATGAAAGATTAGTAGGATTATTTAAATGTTACGTCAAATCGCATTCGTATATACCCACATAATATATACATATGTATATATGGTAACTATTCCTTCACAGTGCAAGGGTAGGGTAAAAATGCGGCCTGTCGTAAACGACGATAAAACAAAGGGTTCTTTTTTCGCCTTATACGATAGGCCACTTAGCTAGCTAGTTAGGTGGTAGGGCCTCAAGTCCGCCTGGATGGCCACCACCCTTGGTCTTAAGTATGCCGCCATAATGTGTTCCGGCATTAGTGATCCAGGCTCCAGTTCTACGTGGATGGCAGCACGTTAGCGGTGGCGTCGCTATTAATTATTAACTGGGCCGTCACCTTGTTTACTGTACCACAGCATTAAAAAATTAACATACTAGTGGAAGATCTGTAGGAACAAGAGGTCATTCCGGTTTCCTAAAACTTTTGTTTCTGTTCTATTTGTTTTAATGTCGATGCCCTTCTTAAAAAAGTGGCGCAGCCAGTGGCGAACTTTAGGTTTCCACGGGGAAACTGCCGTTTGAGCTTCTTACTTCTAAAGCAAAACCCATTGCACTTGCTCTCCCTTTGCACAGCTAGAACTGAAAAAGTATTTTACGCTACAGTGTGGGAGTTCCAGATCACGCGCTCAATTTGATTGGTTATTTTCGATAGATGTATTACTTGATACTACTTTGATACTAAACAAGCTTAATCTAAGCTTGTTTACTTGTCTACTCATTAGATTTTACATTAATAATTGTACACACCTTCCTGGCCTTGGTCTTGCTGACGGTGCCCTTGAGCAGTTGCTGGCCGCCGAACTCTACGTGCTCGGTGGCCTGCAGCGCGTAGTACTCCACGCTGTCGATCTGGTCTTGCTGCAATTTATTATAGTATTTGGATTCAATGCTATTTTCATTTATATTTATTTTACACAAGTCAATGGCATGTCCATGCGGGCTGTATGGTAAAAACCAAGGTGAGCAGCAAAGCGCTTGTGTTATGGGTATGGGTGCAATGTGTATGGGAATGGTATGGTACCCAACTGACGTATTTATACTCCTTTCTTGTGTAAATCATTACATAAACACCTACAATCGGGACGGGAATCGAACGCTGTGTCACGACGCGACGATCATGAAATGACACAAATAAATAGTAAATATATACATTAAGCACCTTGCGCGTGAACACTTGTCTGGTCACAGTCAGGGAACTCAACGCTTGAAGGCCAGAGGGTGACGTAACAGTACGACCTTCAAATTTTAGTTGTCTACAAGTTATGAGTAAATACAGTGTCTGGGAACGATACTGTGATATTAATGAAAGTAAGTCACCTGTTGAGCGACGAGGTGTGCCAGCTGCTGGAAAAGATCCCTAATTTCGGTGAGGGACAGCTCCAACTTGGTGAGCTCTTCGTGGCGTGCCTCCACCGCGCGCAATGCACGCCGCGCCTCCGCCGTCTCCGCCTTCACCTATCGCATACCGTAATATATAATCTTCAACTAAGCTGAATGCTGTAAACCAAGACCAAAATATAATATCCCGAATATTCAAAAGAGGCAATTCGTAAGAACACGAAATGCTATCATAAACTCGACGTTTTCATAACCCATAAAATTTTAGTCGTGTGTGCGTCCAACAAGGAGTAGCATAGAATAAATCTACTCGTATCATAGGATTGTATTATAGATTAATTCTAAGACAGTAGTAAAAATTACTTACATTATCAACAAACAAGGATATATTCTTGGAGTCTAATAAACTTTGGCATTCTTCGTCCGATATTGTGAGGTTTGCTGAAAATAATACACAACGATTGTGTCGGTAACGATTAAAATAACAACTATTAAATTATTTTTCTTCGTCTTCATAAGTAATGTAATTTGAAGAATAAAAATACGTTTATAAATATTGTACGCCTTAAAAAGGCAAACTGTTGATACAAAATGTATTTACCAACATTTTAATGTATACAGTTCTAACAATAAATAAATAAGTTTTAAATAGCTTACACGCGATTTGTGAAATTAGTGCGATTCGGCAGGTAAAATAGTTTTGCTTATTAGCGTTTTTTCTGTTATAATTATATTTTCATGACGCAGTGCTATTAAAATAACTAGTACTGTAATTGTGATTGTAATGATTATATAAGTTTTAACCGATGCGTCAAATGCGGTCTTATTATCTTTGGATAAGGTAGAACGCCTGCTGGCAGACCGATGTCTTCTTGAGTATTTGGCTAACATCAAAGAGTACCTAGTGCTGCACCGTCGATTATAGCAGTAAGAAAGGTTGTGGGGGTTGTTGACCACCAAAAGTTGATGATGATCGGTCATCACTCATCGTAGCGCTAATTCGTAACGGAATTGCGGTTCGGCAGTAATTGTACTAATTGGGCAACCGTAATGCATCGATCGCGATCCCAGTTAGTCGGTTATTAGGACGGGGACGGGCCACTCATCGTTTATCGAATCGTGTACATCTGACATACACAGGTTCAATGCAACTAAACAACCGACAACAACACTTTTAAATGCATAAATAACTCTGATTAGCAAATTTTACTGTGCTATTGTACGATCAGCAGATAAGCATTTGTTATTTTCAACTAAATTATGATTTTGCTTGTATATAATTTGTTTGCAGTTTTATGCAGTTTGATTATTGTACACTCTAGTTATTGATTTCAATGATTTGTAGTAGTAATAAATGTTTGTCTGTTCATCGCGTACAGTGATTGCGGCAAAATGCTGGTGCACATACTCACTGAGTCTGATTTGTTCTTGGAGTAAGTTGAACTGGTAGTCGCGCACGGCGTTGAGGACGTCGTGGTGGCTGACCAGGGCGTCGGCGTAGAGGTGCCGTGTGGCGGCGTACTGCAGCCGCGCGATGCGGGAGGCGGCGTCGTTGCGCGAGGCGCGCGCCGCACGCGCCTCGAACTGCCGCAGCGCACCGCACACCTTTAGGCCCACCGCGTTCGACTGCGTTATCACCGAATCCAGCTGGTCCTGCAGGTCTGGAAGCATTGCAACGAGCTGAGCACAATGGATCGACGTCAACATAGTCACGCAAAACCATACTAGAAAATGACATTGCTAATTTGCCATCTATTCACTTATCGTAAAGAGATCCGTAATGTATAGAGTTATGCAATTTATTGATAACATGAATTGAAAACTAGATAATTTGTTTAATAAAATGACACATTGTAGATCTTTTTTGAGATACTTATATCTCAAAAATTTTAAATAAAATCTGAAAACTTAAGTAATCGACAGCATATGTACCAGGTGTACGGGAAAGTCATTACCAGTTTTTCTAACAGATATCATTAAGTTTAAGTGTGCAATGTTATGATTTGAGACATATGGTTTTATTCTACTGGCATCAAACTTCAAAGATATGCATGTTATAATTTTGCGAAAGTAATACACTCGTAGATTTATACCTACCTCTTTGAAAATGTCAAGTTTCGAGCCTGATAACGTGTATTTGCGGCACGCATTACTTTTCTTAAATAATCAAAAGAAAAAAGCCGCTGAAAGTCATCGTTTGCTGGTAGAACTTACGGTGAGCATGCTCTAATCTTAAAAACATGTGAGGCGTGGTTTCGAAAATTTATTAGTGGTGATTTCGATTTGAAAGACAAAGAACTTTCTTGTAGACCGAAAAAGTTTAAAATTGCGAAACTGCAGTAGTTATTGGATGAAGACCCAGCCCAAACTCAAAAACAATTGGCAGAAGCGTTAAATGTGGCCTAAGAAACGACTAGCGACCGATTACAATCAATGGGGAAATTCAAAAAATGGAAAGATAAGTGCCACATCAATCAAATGACAGGCAAATGAAAAATCGAAAAATTGTCTGTGACATGCTGCTTCAAAAGGTGATGGAAAGTGGATTTATTTTATAAACCCTAAGCGCATAAAATAATGGTTTAATAACCACCCTGCCGGGCCAAATCGGCCAGCGACTGCAAGGCCAAATCGGTTTGGTCCCAAGACAATGCTCTATTTGGTGGACCAGAGTGGCGTGCGTGGTGTATTACGAACAGTTGAAACCTGGTGAATCAGTTAATAGTAATAGCTACCAGCAATAAATGATCAATTTGAACCATGTATTAACCGAAAAACATCCAAAATGGGCCCGAATACTCAGCATAGTGATTTTACAGTACAATAACGCGCCGTCTCATAAAGTAAAATCGGTCCAGGAAGTGTTGAAAGCACTTGGATGGAACATATTATCGCACCCGCCTACTCTCCAGACCCCGCCGCGTTCGACTATCAACATCAATAGGAGACGCGCTTTCAGAGCAGCACTTCGCCAATTTCGAAGAAGTTAGAAAATGGCCCAGTGAATGGTTTTGTTCAAAGCGCAAACAGTTTTTTGGGATGGCATCCATAAATTTCATGAAAGATGGGTAAGATGTATATAATCAAATGGCCAATACTTTGAATAATTCAATTTTTCCATTTTCTTGAAAATTACATAGGTAGTTTTTTTTTTTCGAAAAAACCGGTAATGACGTTCCGGTACACTTGGTATATGCAAACTATGTAAATTATTTATATGCCTTCGTTTGGTCAGTCACGGCAAAACTTGGACAAGTCGCGAGTTAATAAACGTATCATGCTGGGGCCAGTCAATATTCCCTTTAGATATTCCCTCCTAGAAGTTGTGCAGGGCTATGTCTATATTGGACAAAAAATCCAGTTAGGCAAGCACAACTTCGAGGAAGATACATAGATAGATAACTCTTTATTGCTTACATTTATAATAAAACTTATATGTATCTAGGACAGCACAATAAAAACTAGACAGTAAAATAAGTAATAACAAAATAATAATAATGTCAAACAAAAGGCGATGTTGTCGCTTAAAGCGATGTCTTTCAGATAACCCAGAGAGGAAGAAGCTAGTAGGAGATTCAGTTCAGTTTGGATTCAGTAAGCTTCGATAGGTCTTCGCATCGCACATCTAGCACTGGGGGATGCAACAACATAAGTGACCTAGAGATCATCAACATAGTAACATTTGAGTGTGCGTAAAATCAAATGGTACGTACGTTTATTGGTGTGGAAGGTGGGATCCGCGTGCAGCCTCCGCATCAGCTGCGTGTTGCTGTTCAATTCGTGGATCCAGTTTCGCATTCGATCCACCTGAAATTATCACAAGTAGCATTTAGGCTTCGTAGATGTATGTAGTGCCGAAGAATAGGAAAAAGAGTAAAACTACTCAGAATGCTCATCACAATAAGTTCATTTCAAGGAAAGATTTTAACTAAAAAACGTTTTTTTTTAATGAATTGTTTTTATTAGGAAAAAACGCAGCAGAAAAAATGTAAATCATATAAAATACAAACATTCCCAATGTTATTATGATTAAAATAAATTTTAATCATAATAATAATCTTAATATTTATTTGTTTAAATGCAGGTTATTATTACATAATACTATATACAAAAAAAATATCCCAGTGCATTTTTGCCCTTAAGCGTACAAATATTATTGTTGGCAAAACAAAATAATTAATTTTATTAAAATAAATTCTAAATGATTCTTCTTCTTCTTAGTCGTTTCACTCTTTACAGAGCGGTTGTGATCAACTGGTAGTACTATTAGAGGCAGATATTGTTCGCGGTATGATTTTACGCCATTTCTCGCGATTCACAGACATTCTGGTGCACTCATGTAAAGGTCCGCCCACTGTCAGGTCCGATTTGATCTGGTGGGTCCATCGCATGGGTGATCTTCCACGTGATCTGGTCTCCTCCACTCTGCCCTGGATAGCGAGACGCTCTATGGAGTCATTGTTTTACCTTGAAACGTGGCCGAAAAATTTGAGAATACGTGACTGGACCAAAGCGGACAGATGGTGCTTGATGCGGAGTTCTTTACGGATGGATGGATTGGTCCGAAATTCTGTCCATGATATTCCCAGCATTCGTCTCCAACACCACATCTCTAAAGCATCTATCTTTTTCTTCTCAATGTCTCGAAGCGTCCACGTCTCTGCAGCGTATAAAAATATGGGGAATATGAGGGTTTGCACGAGCCGGATTTTCGTGGCCTTTGTGATGTGTCGGTTCCTCCATACTTTCTTCAGCTTGTCCATTGACGTTCTAGTTATCCCCATACGTTGCTTTACTTCATCTACGCAGCTGCCATTTTTAGATATTAAAGCTCCAAGGTAAATGTAGGATTGCACCACGTCGCAATTCGCAATTCTTGTCACTTCAGGCGAGTTGTTATTATCATTACTTTGGTCTTTTTGCGGCTTATCTTTAAACCAAACTCAAGGCTCACGCGTTCCATCTTCAGAAGTAGTTCTTCCATATGATGCGGACTAGACGCAAATAAGGTGGTGTCATCTGCATAGCGTAGATTTGCGATCCTGTAACCTCCGATTGTGACGCCATCTGTTCAGTTCTCTAGAGTTATCGGCATTAACAGATCGGTATACACGTTAAACAGAAGTGGCGACACAATGCATCCCTGACGAACGCCCGTGCTCGGATGAAAGTCGCTTGACAACATATCGTCTGTATGCACAGAAGCCGAACCTCTTTCATATAGTTGTCAGAGAAGGTGGATCAAATGCTTCGGAGTACCCATTTTCATAAGCATGTTCCACATAGTTGGCCATTTTACCGAGTCAAATGCTTTTGAGAAATCAACATAACAAATGTAAGTCGGCTTGTTGAACTCTCGAGCCTTCTCAATGATCTGGCGAACTATGAAAATCTGCTCTCGACTGCCCTTCCCCTTCATGAATCCGGCTTGTTCCGGCGCGATTTCCTTCAACAGATACGATTTCAGTCTTTCGTTTAGAATATGTAACATTATTTTGCTCGCATGTGGCAATCAGTCGGTAATTGTTACAATTCTTCGTAGAACTCTTTTTATGTAAGGGAGTGAAAACCGTATATGTCCACTCTGCCGGCCATTCTCCTGTCCGCCATATCCTATTGCAGAGAGTGTGAAAGATTTCAGTACCATGCTCTCCCAAAGCCCTTATTGTTTCGATTGGGATTGCATCTCTACCTGTAGATTTTCCACTCATAAGATGTTTAATAGCAGCTTCATTTTCCGACTTGAGAATATCCGGCTCCAGGTCATCATTCACGGGTTCTGTGGTTGGAAAGTTTTGGGACTGCGGATCTTGGAATAAAGAATGGCGATAACTCTTCCAAACTTCAGAGATTTTATCGAGGTCTGTCACTACGTCACCATTGCTATCCTCAATAGCCCAAGTTTTGGAAGATAGCGTTTTAAATGATTACATAATGTCAATTTATTATTTTATTTAACTTCATATAAAAATTTACTGTCCTTTTATAATTGAATTATTATATAATTATAAATTAATAAATATTAAAAGTAAAACAATACTACAATTAACATCATAGTACAATAAAGATCAAAATTAAAATAATACCAAACTAATCGAAATAAAATTTGCCAAAAATATAAGAAAATATCATAATTTATCATTCATTATATCCTCTATTTTATAATAACATTTTGAACAAGAAATATCTTTAGATATTTTTTAAATAAGTTAACATTTTGATTTTGTATATGAATTGAATGAATACAAATGGCGTAGATGACAACCCTAAAAGATTTACATTGGATTATTAATAAAAATGAATTTGCATAATTCCCAAAATGTTATTTGTTTATTCAATGTCTATATTTATCTAGACGAGAAGATGCGTGGATGAAGTCACCAGTGTGGTCCTTGTTTGCGATGTGCCTTATCGGTTGCGCGTGCGACGCTCACTGTTCGAGGTGCCAACAGCGCCCCTCTTGTCAAAGGTCACCTGGCCCGTGCACACGGAGTTCTCTGTTACTCACAATGCACATTTATTGACACCAATATAGGTAATACTGCCACTTGGATTGCGGTTTTAATTCTTTCAAGGCGCAATCTATTTAATAAACGCCATTTATGCGTATACCAAAACAGGCACACCAAAGTACTTTATGGTGTCAGGTGATTACAGATATCTTAATGTCTTATTTATTGTTGCAGCGTGTATTATAGAATGTATAGAAAATTTAAAATTCTCCCTTGATTTGCCAAGGTGTTAATTTGCAGCCGAAGTGAAAAAGAATTACTAACCTATTTTACGCGAGTTATTCAGCATAAGTACGTTCCAGGTGGTCTAAAAAAGCGTCTTTTAATGAATAACTTTTTATATTGATGAAGAACAGTAGACAGACTGACGGCCCACTGAATATAAGCAGTTACCGTCGCCTATGGATGTTTGCGACACTAGGGGCATCGCGAACACGTTGCTGTCCTATAGGAGTACACGAACCTGGGGCTAGTGACACTTCCGGCATTAGTATGCCGGAACACAATACAAGGTTATTAAGGAGGTTTACTTATACACCAGGGGTGGTTGCTATCCAGACGGGCTTAGGGCCCTACCACGTAGCTAGGGTTGTTTTGTTATATTCTTACCCCGCTTCTGCACGGAGAAAAAGTAGATAAGTAATAATAATTCAAATGTTTCAAATGAGTAATATAAAATATGACTTCCAGATGGGTTTATATTTTTTTATTGCTGTAGGACAGCAGACAGGCTAACGGCCCACTTAGAATTTAGCAGTTACCGTCGCCTATGGGTGTTTGCAACGCCAGTGGCATCGCGAACACGCTGCTGTCGCATAAGGGTACAGGAACTTGGGTCACTAATGCCGGAATACAACACAAGGTTATTATGGCGGCATACTCAAGACCAAAGGTGGTCGCTATCCAGACGGGCTTGGGGTCCTACCACGTAGCTAGGGTGGGTTGTTTTGTCGCCTTTTACGTCAGGCCGACCCCGGCCGCAGAGGTTAGTATTCTTTCTCCGCCTCTGCACGGATAAAAATTGTGGAGTTATAAAAACTAAAACATATGTTTGAGTTCGAAAGACGACTGCAATGGCGTAAAGAGACCTTTGACTCTTTGCATACATTTAAAACTGCTTGTATTGGTACAATCACATGAATAAACAAGTTATCCTTCAATAAAATCCAGGCAATTAATGTAATATGAAACGTGTATCTTGTGGTCTTAAATCTATTACAATATACATAAAGGTATTGCATTTTACATCTTATTCAAATGCGGGTTCAGTAGTTCGACAAGCATATAATTATGTGGTGATCGATTGCCACCTGGGAGACACGTAGCGTGGTAGTATGGGAGCCCCCATTTCGTGGCTCTAGGTTGCATGTCAGGTATACCAAATAAAACCAACTGACCGCGGGACGGGAAGTTACTCAGATTGTAGCCGTAACCTATGACTCCTTAGATCTTGGCGTTGGCGGGTCATCGCCGAATGTGAAACGAATAATATGGCTAATTTATGTCAGTGCTAATGTACGTTTGATATTAAAATATCAACAACAGCATTGGAGTGGTGCGGTGCGGGGCCACAGCACAGGTCTAAACAACGCAATTAATTATAACTATCGTGGTTAATTAGTACCATTCGTTGCTCGTTTAGCCATTTCTATGTGTGACGGTGTAGTTATTTAATGTGATAAAGTTAATAAGCTTTTGTCTATTTTTGGACTATAACATCAGTTCCCAGGCAGAGGTGTACCTATTACTTTAAAGATAAATTAAAAATAAAAGAACGAATAAAATTAAGCAATTCACAACTGTTTCACTTCAAGTATATAAAATGAATATTTTGCTACTAATACTTTCGTGAGAGGGAGAAGTGAGAACTAGTTAACTTACCTCTTGGAATATGTTCTCGATGTCCGCAGCTTCGGCCTGCTCCTTGCTGGGGACAGTGACTTCGACGGTGTCATTGTACACTCCACCGCTGTTCTCAGCCAACTGGAACAATACGATCACATTGCTGTAACAAGCACGCTATTTATTTATTCGTAAGTTTTCCTTCATAACAAACTTGATTGTGAAAATGAAATCTGTCTACAGTGAAGTCGATTTAATATCACGTTCTTAGGCAGAGGCTACCTTCTTAGAAATGTTGTAGAAAGAGGCTTTGTTCTAAGAAAGCAGAGGTTGTTTTGCAGTCAGTAAACAGAAATTCGTTACCGGAAAATGTCATATGTACAGTATTGCATTAGCGTAGCTTTGTTGCAAGATAGAAAGTATAAACTTGAGACGATGGTTGTTGATAAGAATCTTGCCCAAACTAGGAAAATAAGACAAGAGCTCGGAAAATGCGTCTTCTTGATTTTTTAAATGAAGTACATGGTATTACTAATAAGCGCCCCTCAAGCTTTGAGTTGAAACGCTGGTAAAAATTAGATTGGATCTATAATTATTACAGGTATTTATTGCAAGTCAACAAACATGCTTTGACGGTCGAAGTTTTCATACTTCGATATTTTTTATAATAATAAATGCTTTTTGAGCCATCTTTCAATATAAATATTAAGAGTACCATTTTGTACAATATTTTTCGGTAAATAAAGAAACGACGACACTACATGGCTAAGCTAGTGGTCTGTACGAACTCTGTCACGTTCGATCCTTACGCAGGGCATTTATATGGATCAAATAGTTCGTATGGTCGGAATGTGCATTTGTGGAAGTTGATTGTAAGTTTGTTACAAATTCCTGCCATACAGGTTATCACTTATTGTTAATGCAGGGAATAGTCATTTAAATACACAAATAAATACTTTTCTAGCCATTGGAATGAGCTTGGATCACATAAATACACGTTTTTAGCTTGACATCCGTCCAGGAAAGGCCTACGAGAATCTGTATTCAGCGTGTGACCGAATACACTATTTCTTAAAAGTCTAATGATAACTATCTATAAACTTGCATCATGTTATTTTAACACTAGCTAAGTACGATACGATTAATCAAAAAAGTCTCACAAAAAGTGAAACAAAAACGCTGTTCGACAATGTTCTGCTCTAATACAAAAACAGTTCTTAATTACAATTTGTATGCAAAGAAGGAACCTTAAATATTTCAGCATAGCGCGTACGTAAGATTAATTTAGCCCCGTCTATTTTTATTGTCTCTCTTTGCTGAAGACAGCCTAGCGCTGGGACAATGGAGTAGTACCTCGGGTTACAAAATTTAAGCTTCGGAAGCAACAAGGATGAAATGCTTGTTAAAAAATGGATGTATGTAGGTACTTGTACACACTCTCATAAACAATAAATAGTTCAATTGGTGTCTCAATTTCTCCCCCCGCTAGCAGCGTTTTCTTTGCTAGCTTTCAGTTATGTCCGTATGCATGTCTGGAAGTGAATCATAAACAATGGACTCCGGACTCCGCACTCCGCGGCACAACGACGCACTTGACCAAACAACTCCGCTGATCCATGCTTATTAATTGTACTAACAAACATGTCATATGAGTTCACGTACCCATGCATACTAATATACACAAATTACGTAATTTTAGTTTTCTATGCTTTTTTGTTTTGTTTAATTTTTGATACTTAAAAAGCTGAAAATAAAATAGCCAACTTCATAATTATTTATAATGGTGGTAGTTGCAATTGTTTGTACTTTTTCATCAATAAATACTGTATGTTTGTCAAACTTATATATATACTTTGTTTTTGTATTTTAATACCTACAATAATATAAGACTGTGAATTCGTAAGAAATAAAACTAGTGTATACGAGCCATGAAGACTGGACCGTGTATCAGTAGGAATCCCGACCTCCTTCGTTAATCCGGATGACGTGCATTCGGTCTATTCACCGTCGCGCTGCCCACAGCCCAATTATCATATTAAAACACGATTATCCACACACAACACAAATAAGCTTATATCGGGATGTCATCTCAGATGCAGGAGTGCTTATCGCGTTATCAGTATCACAAACCAGTGTTATCACGTCATCTTTTTGGGTGGGCAAGGTGAGGAAGCCTGCCGGCTCTGGTACTCACATGGCGTAACTCTGCAAGCCTGTCTTTGCTCCTCATGGCGCCGGCCGCCTGTGCTGCTAGCCCCGCACTCGCACGCCACGCCTCACCTGCACAAAGGTGCTCCCGCGGCGGTATCTAATCGCGTACTGACACAACACACACGCTGATAGCACGATAGCGATAGCACCTCGCGGCGAGTGGCGGGCGACGAGCGGCGAGCACGCTCACCGATGGACACTCCTGAGCCCGAGTGCACTTCAATACATCATTTCAAATTATTCACAATGTGCACATATGTACCTTTGGCATTAAAACTTTTTATGTAAGCGTTTTAGATTCTTTGAGATTTTTAGATTTTATTTAATTTACAATGCATTCAAGCAAGTCTTCGTACACGACGAAAATATTATAACGACTTAGAATATTATTTTATTTTGATATTTCCGCCCGAAACGATTATTGATCGTGTAATGAACTCTCGAGTATGGCAATGATCTCGAGGAGAGCGGCGCAAAGCGTAGCGGACGCCGCCGGCGCGCCAGTCACTCCTGCATCTACTTTGTGCTCCTGCGCTTCTAATGCAATCGATAATGTAGCGGAAAGTGACTGCAATGCCAATACTTTTTCATTAATTAGCAAATGTTATTTGGAATATTTCTAATATTATGTGACTATTATTTATACCCCCCATCAAGGCACTGGCCGATTATCCTTAAATCGCACTTGTCGACATGATTACACCTACATCGCTTGATTCCTAGCATATTCACGGGACCATGGACCAGGACCACACGGTCGAGCGATTAAAAACGGGTGAAAGGAGCGCAGTGTCTTCCCACCCTCCTTAATGAAACTTTTAACAGAGAAGATGAGGTGCTTGCTTAAGGTGTCGTTAACATTTAATTGGCCAATGCGTTGCCATATAGTTGTGTGTCACAATCATTATATCGTACTTTCCAACTTCCTCTGAAATAATCACGAAGTTTTCTATATTCGTACGTCTATAGGTATGTATTTATTTCAACATTTGGATCTGCATTCAAATTTTTATCTATATTGTCCGGATGAAGGGGTCCATATGCTCACACATTGCCAATAACTATTTGCAACATACCTACAAATATTTTATCCCCAGTAGGGATCCTATCCACAGGCACTATACAACACCACTAATAATAATAGCACTAATAACTGCGCCAACTGAGGGGTCTTCAATTGTAATTGAACTTCAATGTAATTGATTTTCCATGTCATTATGAATTTAGATCCATTTAACCCTTTATTTGAATGACGTTATATATTTTAGGTAAACAGTAAAAGGTTATAATTGAAAGACCTTCTGTATGTTGGATGTATTCTTTTGGCGACAATTGTTTATTCTGTAAATTAACATGCTCGTATCATGTCATTCATCTAAAACATGTCAACTTAGGTTACGGGTCACGTGATTTATGACACAAAAGATTCACAAGTTTTACAGCTTACAGCTTTTTAACACGTTCTAATTTTCTTTTCCTTTTTGCTGAGTAAAATGTTTCAAATCAAGAAAGTATGTTGAGTTTTTGACCATAAGAAAGCATTGTTCAAACGATAGCGTGATTCATAACAACGACTGAACTTGGTGAATAATTACCTACTTAATTAAATACCTAACTATAATTCGCTAACTGTGTATTGAAGAAACAAAGGTTGATGTGCTTGAAAATGTCTTACGTACGAACATGCTAAAAGTTAATAAAAATTAAACGGGACCTAAGACATAGATTGAAAGATGTTCGGTTAACAATTAATAAAATAAATATAATCATTATTTATAATAGTTCTGAAAAATGCTACTACAAAATGATTTTTATGTCTCATGGTAAGTGATAATATTGTTTGATTAATAATTTATTGTATCCACGCCATCTTGTAGCTATATATTGAATTATTTTATACGACAATCGTTAGCTGGAGTGATAAGATATTTGAGTTGTTAGATCGCGCTTTGAATAATAGATGGCGCTATTCATACTTTGTACTTTATTAGAACAGTTTTGAACCGATACATATTTATAATTATTTTTTTAGCTAATTTAATAAATAATAAATTTAGCCTTTGCTTGATTTAACAAAATTTTATTAGTACTAGTTAAATATTCATTAAAGTGGACAACTGTGCCACCAGGGAAACCTAAATTATTAGCATTTAGCTTCGACCTTTTAGCTATCGCAAGAAAGTAGTCTTTTTTAAATCTAACCAGAAAACAAAAAACAATGGGTTTAATTTGCTTATTGTCTTTATATTTGGGTGCTACGCGAGTAATAAAATCTATATCCATTTTTGTATTTAGTGAATAGTCGCGTTGATCTGCAACTATAAATAATATCTAAACTAGTTTTTCGCCTTTCCTCTCAGGAATCACATATATTTCAATGTTAGAATGCCTTGACCTGACTTTTAGTCTATTCTTCAAGCCATTAAATTCAGAAGTCTGTAGTACATTAGATTTCACTTTTAATTCTAGGGATTCGATTTTCTAACATACTTTCACATTTATTATCAATAAAACAGATTGTATACTTTAATTCTTTTATTTCTTCTTGTAAAGGAGTTAAAATAGCAGATAATTTGTTCATTATAGCGGCTTCCAAGGAACGACAAAAATTTTCAATTTCATCAGATATGCTACGAATCAAAACTGCAGAAATTGTAGAATTTATAATTTCCTCATAATTTACACTCGACGACCCAGAAGCACAGCCACCATCACACATCCCTCGGCGGAATGTGATATTTGTAGTTTCCACGGAATGGTAGATGTCCCTGACTGGGGTGTTTTCATCTTTTTATTGCCTGTTGATAATAGAATACTTGGGGCAAATTCATTTTTTCTGGAAAAACAAAACTTTTGTTTTTTTTTCTCTATCGGGAATATAAAAGCAATGTGATAATTTCCTTTACACCTTGAACATTTCAAAGTACCACTCGCCCCCTCTATCATTGATTTGCAACAAGTGAACTTCATGATGTAATAATTTTATTAAAATTTATTTAAAAAAATAAAAAAAAAATTATATTAGTAAAATGGTTCAATAAAAATAAAAAGTTAAATGCAAGCTAATTTGGTTTATATACAATTTAAAAAAGAATAAATAAAAATGTGTGAACAGGATGCGAATTCAGGTGCTCTGCATGTAATTTACATTAACATGAATTATTACACCTGTCATAAAGATCGCTTGTGACACAACTGTATTTTTAAAGTGTTGAACCGTTACGAGAATTCAAACAATTAATTTTAAGTATTTTATGATTTTATGTATTAGTTCTTACTATTGGTTTACAACTACCACAACTCAATTAAACAAAACACCATTCTCTGTACTCTCTCTCTCTCTCTCTGTTATAAAAGTCCTTTTAATGGTATATTCTAACCAAATTAAAAATTTTAATTAATGCACATATTATTGGAACAATTGACTCAATAACAAACAGCGGCGTATATCGAACCATGAATAAGACTATGTACAAGTCTTGCCAAAACACATCACGTTTAACTTTAATTACATTATTTGTACGGAGATGTTGTTTACTATTCAGGCAGTATTGCCAGATATGTCATGGGAGTCATGGTACCATAGATCCTGTTTTTACCCTAAGGACTGTAGCGTAGAAGTACAGGACGAAGAATACGCCTCTGCATTGCTTGTTTCTTGACTTGCAGAAGGCCTTCGACTGTATTCCTCGCGCGATAATCTGGTAGGCATTGCGATCCAAAAGGGTTCCAGAGGCCTATATTGAGATCATCCAAGACATGTACCGTGACTCCGATTCCGTAGTTCGGACCGCTGTTGGCGACACCAAACCTTTCCCCATCACGGTCGGGGTGCACTAAGGATCCGTCCTTAGTCCGTTTCTTTTCAGCGTGGTATTAGACGTACTGTCAGACAGCATCAGAAACTCACATGAGCAGCCACGGGCGCTGGGCATCAGAAACAGCCAGTGAGCCGCGTGGGCCAAATGGTGTGAGATCTTTACAAGAACTAGATCTTTACAAGAAGAACATCTTTACAAGATGCTGGTAAAGTTGAAGAGACACGTCTATAACACCATCATTAGGCATGTCCTTTTACATGGCTGTGAAGCGTGGCCGGTGTTAGAGCGACACGCGCAAGAACTGCGTGTCACGGAGATGAATATGCTATGGTGGATGTGTGAAGTAAAGAGAAAGGATCGCGTTAGGAACTCCCGCATTCTCAGCAGTCTTCATGTCCGTGAATTTGCAGAAGTGTCGGCTCAGATAGTACGGCAACCGGATACTTACGTGGGAAACAAATGTCTGGCCATGCCGCCTCCGCCGGGCCCTGGGAGGAGGGGTAGAACCAAAAAGTGCTGGCTTGACGTCGTAAGTGTGATATGTGTGCCAATGGGCTCACTACCAGAGATGCTGAAGACCGTGCGAAGTGGAGTAGAATAAGTCGGAAAGCGGACCCCGGGCACCGAAACGGAAGTTTAGGTTGCGACCGGGATACAACGCTGAGATGATGATGATGATGACTGTGTAAAAGACCCTGGAATGTGAGGACCTCGCGGTGAATGTGAGATTGCCCGGTATTTCCACGAGCTGATCAAGAAGCACAAAGAGGTAGTACAAGTTGCTGATTTCCTTTTAAAACACGGACTAGTACCATCGGTAAAGGTTCAGTGTTCGAGCGCTATAAGAAGGAACTGCGTGTCACGGAGATGAATATGCTACGGTGGATGTGTGGAGTGACGCGGAAGACCGTGTTAGGAACTCCCGCATGCGCGGCAGCCATGCCGCGCCAGTCCATAACAACGCGGATAAATTGCAAGAGCGTCGTCTCCGCTGGTACGGTTACGTTTTTGGCAGTCGGCTGCGTACGTTGGGAATGAACGTCTATGTCGTTTCCACTGGGCTCCGGCAGAAGGAGTAACCACGAAAAGTGTTGACTTCGTAAAGGGGGATATTTAACGCTAGGAAAAAGATAATGGTGATCAAAAAACATGTGCCAGAATACTGGTCAAGAAGCATGAAATTATGTGATTGCGTCATGGTAGTGCCAATGGTGTCACATTAGACCATCCTTCATTGGATCATAATAATATTTTAACATCTAACCTCGATTCGTTTGCTCAATCTAGCACTTAGAAGCGTGATGGCAGATAACATGAGATACGTGCTACGCTTGAAATGCATTGAATAGGTTAAAGTATTATCTACTTTGTGGTTAAAGAGTTGAATAAACGTTTCCAAATAGGAAAAACGCATCTTGTGGTATGGCCGCGGTAGTAGTGCACTGATAATTTTTTTTTAGTAATATACTACATATCTGTGACACTATTGGCTGTCTTTGGGAGCGAAATAAAATGCTGCATCAATTTCTATCTTGTTTTATTTTAACATACAGATAGTTTTCTAGACATCCTTAGATACGCGTCGAGCGACACTGATATGAGCTCTGTACAGGCGGCGGACGGGCGGAGGCCAGAACGCGCCACCGCCCTTACCCACCGATATAAATAAAATTCACTTACTATAATATCATTATAAACTTAGTACTAATTTTACAAAGAGGGCGCACCTCGCATATACACCTATTCTAATTATTATTATATACACGCTGGAGCCAGCAGTCTGTACACGCGCGACATATTTACAGTGAGAGGATATGTGTGAGGAAGGGGAGCGGCGCGCGGGGGGACCGTGTGCGTCAGTCACCGCGCCCCGCGCTCGCGCCGCCTGAGGGCGCGCGCGCTAGCAGCGCCAGTGGTTGCAACGCTCCCGCGTGCATCGCGTGCGCCTGCGCCTGGTGATGTGCGTGCTGATGCACCGCCGCCGCAGATGGGAGCGCCAGCTGCACGTGGTTCGCCTGCGCCTGCATCAGCGCTGGGAGCAGCGGAGCGCCGCCCCCACTGCCTACGGGGCCGCCCTCGCCCGCCGGGGGGTTGATCCGCTTCTCCTGCAGCCACAAATTGAATCCATTAGTAGCGGTCGCGGTGAGGTAGCGGTAATACGGGGTGAAGCGGGGACGTCCCGCCATCGCGCTCACCTTCTGCCGCCGGTTACAGAACCAAACACGTACGACCTCCTTCTCCATGCAGAGGGCGTCGGCGAGGGCGGCTATCTCCTCGCTGGTAGGCTTTGGGTTGTGCATGAACGCCTTTTCGAGCGCTACGCGTACTCCTGATTCGATGGAGGTGCGCTTCTTGCGGCGGCGACCGACAGCCTCGGCTAGGCCGGCACCGAGGCCTGCACCCGCCGCGCCCCCCGCCCCCCCACCTCCCGATAGCGACGAGTCGGCGTCCTCGAGCCACTTTTGAAGCAACGGCTTCAGCTTGCACATGTTCTTAAAGCTCAGGTTGAGCGCTTCAAAGCGCGATATGGTCGTTTGCGAGAAGTCGTTGCCGTACAGCTTACCCATCGCGAGTCCCACGTCGCCCTGGGTGAAGCCTGCCACAAAACGTAAGTCGAAATGAGAACACTTTCGTAAAAAGAGAACAACAACAAAATAATGTATTAATTGCAGGATAGCCAGTAAGTGAACAATGCCACTAGCCTTACCTAGTTTAATTCGGCGCTGCTTGAAGGTCTTGGCAAAATGTTCGAGCTCCTCAAGGTCGGCGGTGTCGTCTGCCGCCGGCTCGAGCGCGCGTGGCTTATGGGCGTGCGCGTGCAGCGGCGTATGTGGCCCGAGCAGGGGAGAGCGCGCGCGGCCCGAGCCCGGCGTCAGGGGCGTTAGGAAGGCACCGGCTCCCGGCGGTGTGCGACGAGGCGACGGTGAGCGACCTTCTGTATAAAAATCATATTTTGAATTGATTTAGACACAGGGATAACATTAATTAAGCACTTTCGTTCCGCATTGTAGAGCGAGGAAGATACCTGTAGTCGGAGGTGGCGCCACTCCGACTCCGGCGCGTGCCTGCAGCTGCTGCAGTTGCTGGGCTGCCGCCTGCGCCACCGCCTGCTGCACCTGCACCGTTTCCATTGAGATAAATTAAACAATAATATTTTGAGAAATTTAATATTAGTGATAATAATGAATTTACTTGGGTGTGAAGTAGTAGCGAATGTGCCCCGTGTTGGGTTAACAGCAAATGCTGCAACTGAGCCAACGCGTTGCCAGCCCCCGCAGCGTTCTGGAAATGGAAACAATATTAATGGGGCATACTAATTGAGTGGAAGTGAGTTATATGGGCGATGGGGCTACAGCCTACTTAAAGTCGTCTGGCAGGATTTATCAAAAGAGATCGAATTAACCAGTGACTTAATATGTATGTCTAACAGCTGACGAGGACTCGTGATGAAATTAATGGTAAGCCTTACGAAAACTGCAGCGGCTGCGCTGGCGGCGGCGTGTGGAGGGTGGTGATGCGGGGCGGGGTGCGCCGGGTGCGGCAGAGGCGCGGTGGGCGCACGCGGCGGCGACGGAGGCCGCTCATCGCCGCTTATCTCGCCCTCGCCGCTTGCAGAACCATCTGGAATAGTCCATCGAATCATTAAAAAGAGTAGCTATGTGTCCATATTAGCATTAGTATATTACAGCATTATTAAAAAGAAAACATTACAGAGAAGTTAGATTGAGGATGTTTGATTGGACGATAAGTACTTTCTTTAGAATCCCATTAATATGGTTTCATGTCACGCTCTCGTATGAAGCATTCATGTGTTCGTGCGCTTTATTTCTAAACTAGATTAAATTTACTTTAAAAGTATTTTGTATTGTAAATATCCATAGAGAGGCCAATGGTTTGATTCTTATACTGTATTCGAAAACAAAACTACTATTCTATCTATTATATACTTCTCATCAAAAAAATCGAAACACTACTGGAAGTATTATTCAGGCGGCATTAAAATGAAAAAAGAATTGATATCATTAAAAAATACGGCAATAAATAGCTGGCAGTTTAGTCTACACAATGGAATGGTCTACAGAATTCCAAATAAGAATTTAAATTTTCGAATTTTCATCCAATAAATAAATGTAGAGATTGTTTTCAATTTGTATTCTGTCGGAATTTCTACACTTTATCACTTTTTTTTTGCATAAATTATCGTTTTTTTAACTGAGCTCTGAGCTGAGCTGAGCATGATTGTTAACTCTGTGACATCCTACCAAAGAGATCTTTTTCTAAAAAAAATATGGATACCTCGCCCACAGAAGCCGCCCAAATCGTGGCGTTGCTGGATGCAGGGCGTACTCAGCGTGTTGTAGCTGCACGATTGCATCTAAGCCTCTCTGCTGTCAATAGAGTGTATCAGCGTTATCAGGAGACTGGTATGTTTACTCGCTGTCCAGGATCTGGTAGACATCGAGTCACGTCTGAGCAAGATGACCGGTATATTGTGTCAGTTTCTCTAAGAAATCGCCACTTTAACTCTATTCAACTGCAGCAGCGGCTCCGTAATGTTCTAAGATTGACTGTAAGCGATTCTACCATAAGAAGAAGATTGGCGGAGCTTGGTATAAAACCTCATAAACCAGCTAATGGCCCAAAATTTACGGTAGACCACCGAAGATCGCGCCTCAACTTTGCACTTGAGCACTAAAATCGGTTATACCTTCAATGAAGCAAAGTTCTCTTTTCTGATGAGAGTAAGATCATGATGTATGGTAATGACGGAAGAAAGAAGGTGTATCGAAGAGAAGGAGAGCGTTTGGCACAGTGCTGCATTGCCGAAAGAGTCAGTTACGGTGGCGGTTCATGGTTGGTTTATCTGGACCTCGATTACCATCATTAAATGGGTCAAGTTACATTAAATAGTGTCTGGAGCCTCATGTACCCTACGCACATTTTATGGGTGAAGATTTCATTTTTATACCGGACAATACCAAGGCTCATACCGCAGGCATTGTAAATGAATACTTGAGTGAAGTCGGTATTGCATTTATGGGCTGGCCTGCAAGAAGCTCGGATATGAATCCCATAAAACACCTATAGGATGAGTTGAAGAGACGAGTCAGAGCGAGAGATCCTGCTCCGGAGAAGCTTGGCTAGCTTAAAGCAGCTATACAAGAACAGTGGGATAAAATCCCACAACACAAGATGGTGACGCTTTTCCGTTCCATGCGGAACCGCATGGAAGCAGTGATAAGATCCCGGGGAGGAAATACGAGATACTGAATAAACTTTTTGTTTTACATTTTGTTTCTTACATTTAACAATTTCTTTTTAAAGGATAGAAACACCTGTAGAATAAAAAACAACAGTTAAAGAAATTTAATTTTAATATGATACATTAATATTTAATTTTGTTAAATTATACTTTATATCCACAATTAACTGGCATTATTTATATTTCCGGTTGAATGTAAAAAAAATAAACTCATTTAGAACCAAACTTCAGGAATATTTCGATTTTTTTGATGAGAAGTATATTATTACTTTAGGAAGAACTACCACTGCCCCGGAGTAAACGCAATAGCTTAGTTCGGGGCCCGCCCGATCCTGAGGTCGAGTAATAAAACATGATATTTATCATAAAAGTGTCATAGAAACATAAGGAAAAAAGTGAAGACATTTTGATGAAGGGCAAGCGACGGCGATGGTGATGGCGGTGATGATGTATGGCCCAACTCCGTGCGCCGGATATTACATGCAAATACAGCGACTCTGTCGTTCGAGCCATATATCACCGCGGTCAAACCTTATTCAGTCCTTTTCTTGTTTTTTTGAGGTTGAAAGTATTTTCAAATATATATATATATATTTTAATTTCCAACATCGTGCTACTGTGTTCTAGCAATAAAAACAAGTACCAAATTGAAAATGAATAGAATAAGAATCTATTGCATCACACATGGTATAGATGGTACAACATTCGGCACATAATAATGTTTTAAAACTAAAAATCTAATAAATTATATCAAAATTATTAAAGTAGTAATTATTGCTAATAATAATTAAAATTGTATTAATTCCATAAAAACAATTACTACTAATTCTTAAATTTGTTTTTAAACAATTGTAATGGAGCCCTCTTAGAACTCTAGGTAAATACCTATATTTTAGATTTTTATAATCATAACCTTACAATTATTGTGGTACATGGCGCTGTTAAAAATTATCTTTTTAAACATATTTTTGTCTCATCTAAGCGTTTGTTAGTTTTATACGTTCCAAACAATCGCGAAGTAAAACTAGAACATGTTTTGGAATTGCAATCTCGAAAATACACCGGCTGAGAATAGTTGAAGGCCTCACAAAGTTTGCGTGTTTTAACTTGTGATTTAAAATTGCAAAAAGTGCTCTGAAACAGTGAAAGGGAATTCAGTTTTGTTGTTTGCCCAAAAGGGTGGAATGTACAATACAATCGCACTTATTTCCGGACAAAGAAAGGGTGAAACTTGTGCAAAAAAGGGATGCGGACGTGATTTAAGTTTCGCGTGTGCCCCGAGATGCAGCCGAGGCTGCAGAGGCAACTTAAGAAAGGGGTTAGGCGCACTGTCGGGCACGCGACTCTTTATGACGGCACACCTCGGCCCCAGAAAGGATTGCATCCTCGCGCACGCACGTGGACTCATGTGCCACAAAGGGTCTCACCGCGACGGTGAAAAATCCGTATCCAATAGCTCATTGTTATTGTGGTGGCGCGGCACTGATTATCGTCACTTCAAACTGTTTATTAAATTAAGAATAATAATAAATAAAAAATAAATGTTTTTTAATAAAGTAGATTTATTTAATTAGTTTATTTATTTTATACAAATAAATGATTTGATTTAGTAAATATGTAATAATAACTTACGACATTTTGTTCATGGGTGTCTTAAAACTACTATTGAAATGAATATGGTATAAGTATAAAACATGTAAGCGAAAATATGAATATTTAATTATAACTCCTTTGCTCTCAACGGCTTCAGCCCAACGGTGCGTTAGGTAAACCAGGAGATCCTCAGCAGATCGACCATGCCGAAAACCATATTGGCGATCATTTAGCAGCTGGGAATCCTCTAGGTAACCCAAGAGTTGTGCGTTGATGATCCGCTCCATCACCTTTGAGAGCATAGAAGTTATCGCTATAGGTCTGTAGTTGGACGGGTCTGTTCGGTCCACCTTTTTAGGAATAGGATGAATATGGGCCACCTTCCACGGGGCCGGGACACAACCTTTGCGGTAGCATAAGGTAAAAAGGAAAAGATTGGAGACAGCTCAGCCGAGCACGTCCGCAGCACAATAGCGGGGATATCGTCTGGCCCGGTGGACTTCTTGACGTCGAGGGATCGGAGGACACGTCGCACGACTTTTTGGGAAAACCGTACTTCCAACTTTTTGGAGTCTCCACGTCTTCTAATAGAAGATGGAGATTGTCCCCCGTCATCAAGAGTCGAATTGGCTGTAAAGATTTCGCCCAGAAGATCGGCTTTATGATCTAGCTCAGATCAGCTCAGACGGATTTGTGTTGCCTTATTGAATCGGTACAGAAATAAAGGAATATTGGACCGAATTGTGACATATAGGGTGGCGCAATAGAACGTGCATATTTAAAAAAATAGATCGAAAAATAAATACAAAAGGTATAGTTAAAATAAAACTGAGGCATTGTAAAGTAATAACTGAAGTTTATTTTTTAAAAATAACATCATCTAAATGATGACCCTTTCTACGACGGCACTCTAACCGCAAACGGAAATTATTGAAAATTTTCTTCAGTAATGCTGGTGTAATTACTGCCATTTCACCAAGGATATTCTCCTTGAGTTGATCGATAGTTCTCGGATTATTGCTGTAGACTTTGTGTTTGAGGTCTTCTTCTTCTCAGTCGAATACTCTTGACAGAGCAGTCGTGGTCACGCAAGACGCCCGGCAGCGCTTCACCACCGCGCGCCATTTGTCCCTAGCTGAAGCCTGTCTTGCGCAGTCGTTTAGGGAAGTGTGTGTCATCGACTTAATTTGGTCCGTCCATCGCAAAGGCGAACGCCCTCGCGATCTACTGCCATTTACCCGGCCCTGCACAACCAGCCGCTCCACGGAGTCCCCACCGCGTCGCGTCACATGTCCAAAGAACTGGAGTATTCGGGATTGCACCACCGATGACAGTCTCTCGCCGATGTTAAGCTCCTTCAAGATGGAGACATTGGTGCGGTGCTGTGTCCAGGAAACATTAAGCAGTCTCCTCCAACACCACATTTCCAAGGCTTCAATACGCTGCCGCTCCCTTTCCTTCACCGTCCATGTCTCGGCCCCGTACAGGAAAATCGGGAATACAAGCGCTCCTACGAGACGGGTCTTGGTGGTCTTGGTTATGCTTCGGTCTCGCCATACCTTCGAAAGTCTGTCCATGACACCGCGCGTGATGACCATGCGCCGCTTGATTTCGTCTTCAGAACCTTCTCTATTTGAAATCAAAGAGCCCAGGTAGACGTATGATTGGACGACTTGGCAATTCGCAATCTCAGTTATTTCTGGAGCATTGTTGCGACCACGGTCCACAATCATTATTTTGGTCTTGGTTCTATTGAGCTTCAGTCCAAAGTCGAGACAAACGGTTTCCATGCGGTTTAGCAATTCCCCTATCTTAGTTGCACTTGTTGCGAGTAGGGTAGTGTCGTCCGCATAACGCAGGTTCGAGATGTTCTTGCCGCCAATAGGAATTCCATCTGTCCAATTTTCGAAGGCAATACACATTATGTGTTCCGTATATGCATTGAACAGAAATGGCGACAGGATACATCCCTGCCGGACTCCTGCGGTTGGACAGAACCGCTGCGAAGCAACGCCATCCAGTTTCACCGAAGCAGCACTATTTTCATATAGAGTACGAAGGATGTGTACTAGATGTTGAGGTACCCCCATATCAAGGAGAACTTTCCACATTTTAGGCCAGCGAACAGAATCGAATGCTTTCTGTTCTTTCTGTGTTTGAGGTATCCCCACAAAAATAAAGTCAGGAGGCGTCAAAACTGAGCTACGTGGGGGCCATGGGATATCACCTCTTTTCGAAATCAATCTGCGAGGGAACATCTGTTTCACAACCGCTATGGAGTCATTTGATGTGTGACTGGTAGCTCCGTGTTGTTGAAAACAAGTCCTAGAATTAACAATTTTTGAATTTTTCAAGTTTTGGAGCCAAAAAACCTTCCAACATCGCAACATAGCATTCGGTATTATGTGACTTTGGCCCCCGCGCATTTTTAAAGAAAAAGGACCAATTTTAAACTTTAGGTCTAGGCAGTGGTTTCTGGTGTTGAGTTTGGGATTCTCACTGTTCCAGTAATGACAATTTTGACGGTTTATGAACCCATTGATATGGAAATGGGCCTCATCAGAGAAAAGGATATTGTCAAAATTGGAAAATCGATTAAGCAAGAGCCTTATTCCGAAGTCAGACTCTTTCCATTCTTGTGTTAATTGCAGCTTGTATGGATGCAGTTTAAGATCCAAGTTTAAAATTCGTTGCAAACTTCGTCGCGATAAGCGTAAGGCAGACGATCTCTTGCGAGTAGACATTTGTGGATCTCCTCGTACCGACTGCAATCTCAATATAGTCTTCGGTTATAGATGTTCTTGGACGACCTTTTGGTTGTGGTTTAAACATTGAACCGGTCTCTTGAAAACGCTTTACCCATATTTTAATTTTCATACGTTAAACCCTAATATTATTTATTTTCATAAACAACCCTGTGACATTTGGGATGTTATACAAAAATGGTGTACTAGTGATATAGCCTCAATGGCATGCAAATATTGTATTTATAATGTCATCAATTGCAATATAAAATTAAATTATATTAAATAATCATCATGTAGAAAATGTATATGATAATAGCATTACTTAGATAAAATATCCTGTATCTGTTTTTTAATTATTAAAGTTACTTTCTCTAATATTGGTGGGTATATTATTGTATATAACTGGTGCAACACCGAATACAGTTTTGTTTGTCAATGCAGCATACGTTTCAAGACTTTTTATTTATTATCAAGTTATACACAAGCATATGTAATTTGAAATCTTTTCTGAAAATTGGTTAAATCGTCAGAAAAAATACATGAAAACATAAGCTTTACAATATAATATGTCGTAGTGGTCCACAAACCTTTTTCTCAGGACGGATACGTCACACCACACGCACGCGTCACCGTTCATTAGGATCATCGTCTCCCGCTGGCCACTGAGCTCTGTACAGCCTACCAGTACTCAGATCTATTATAAGTAGCCACTTATTTAATTATAATCTATAGTTTTGCTAATTTCCAGTTTTTAATTTTCTTATTTGACTACAATTTTGCACGTAAAAGTTTTGTATTCTTGATTATTATTTGAGAACTCGAAGGATTTTTATCCGTGCAGGGGCGGAGAAAGAATACTAACCTCTGTGGCCGGGGTCGGCCTGTCGTAAAAGGCGACAAAACAACCCACCCTAGCTACGTGGTAGGGCGTCAAGCCCATCTGGATGGCGACCACCTTTGGTCTTAAGTATGCCGCCATAATAACCTTATGTTGTGTTCCGGCATTAGTGACCCAAGTTCCTGTACCCTTATGGGACAGCACCGTGTTCGCGATGCCACTGGCGTTGCAAACACCTATAGGGGACAGTAACTGCTAAATCCTAAGCTGGCTGTCAGCCTGTCTGCTGTCCCACGCAATAAAAAAAAAAGATTAAAAATCTAATTCTATTCTAATTACCTATAGATGGCGTTAGTGCTTTTATAATTGTCAGTGGGACGTAGGTAAGCAAATAGTTATGATAAGCGAGAGGATGTGAGGCACGTACCGTGGCTGGGTGGCGGCGACGGCGACTTGATTAATTCGCCGGGTTCTTCTGAAACAATACAATTAATTTTACAAAAACATCTACTCAATCATATACAAGTCTACGTATCTAATACTTTATGTTGTTTGCTGAGTGTAAAATAGTGCCGAAATTTCTCACCTATTCGTAGTGAAAAATGATTATGACTAAAAATTGGTAACACTGTCGGTCTTATTTTAATTATGAAGCTACTCGGGTTCTATAATGATTTTTAATCCTACATAGAATGCTTTTTAAGCTAAATGTAATAGTTTTAGAAAACCCTTAAGTAATTGCGGTCTTTAGAAGGCTTCTTTAAAGATATTGTTAATTTACGTAACTAATTAAGCTTTTTTTAATGCTGAAAACAGCAGACTAGCTGACGGCCCACATAATATAGTAGTAAGCAGTTACCGTCGCCTTTGGTTGTTTGCGACGCTAGAGGCACCGCGAACACGCTGCTGTTTCATTGGGGTACAGGAAACTGGGACACTAATGTCGGAACACAAAACAACATTATTACGGCGGCATTCTTATAAATTAAGGGTAGTTGCCATCCAGACCTTAGAGCCCTACCTAGCTAAGGTTTTTTGTGACCTTGTAAGACAGGCCGACCACGGTCGCAGGGGTTGGCATTCTTACTCCACCCCTGCAAGGAGAAAAATCTGGATCATCTTCTAGTGTTCACGTTGTGTGCGATCAAAGATGATCCATAGTAGTTTATCATCGTATGTGTCTATGTACGAGTATCATCATCATAGAAGTATTATGGTTTCTGGTTTACTGCTATCTTCTATACAAGATACGCGAGACGTGCTTTCCTACGAACTGCCATTTTCAAAATACTATGCTGGTTCAGAAAAGGCGTGACATGAGCTCGTGCAGGAGCGTCTAAGCAATAGCGATAAGCTTAGGCAACGGATTTCCATTCCAAATTTAAACAAATAAATATTTAAAATAGTATTAAAATGGTATTATATGCAAAGAAAAACATTGACTATTTTCCAAAATTTAGTGATTCCCATAGCGTAGAAATAAGTAACAAAGATAAATTAATCTCATATTTTTTGTAGATTCCGAAAAGTGTATAATAGTTTTATTGGACAAAGTATATTTTTTTTACTATAGAATCCCATAAAGAATTCATACATTTTCAATAAATATACTCAAAAAAACTACGCCTGTGTCGGATATTACACCATTAAATATTATATCGGTGACCGCACACACTGAGAATTTATTTATTTAATACGGTACGGTACACCAACAACATACATAAAATTATATTTTTATATAATACTAGCTGACCCGGCAAACGTTGTTATGCCATATAAATAATAAAATGTCAAAAAATTAAAAAAAATTTTTTGGGGGTGGGTCACCCCTAACATTTAGGGGGATGAAAAATAGATGTTGGCCGATTCTCATAGATACCGGATAAGCACAAAAAATCACTAACTCAATTTAGTTATCTGCCTACTGCCTACCCCCTAAGAACGATGGCGTTATTATTTATAGCCTATGACCATTTCTAGGTTATCATCTATCACCATACCAAATTTCATCAAAATCCGTTCAGCCGTTTAGGCGTGAAAAAGGAACAGACAGACAGACAGACAGAGTTACTTTCGCATTTATAATATTAGTATGGATTTAGAATAATAAAATTCACATATGTAGCCATCACAGTAGTTGTTCAACATTAAATCTATAAAACGTAATATCAAATAATTAAAACATTATTGACAATAATAACAAATACATTTAAAAATTTGTATACTGATGAAATAGAACAAAAATCTATAAAAAAAAAATATTATTTTTTAATTAAACAGTGGTAGCTTGGGATTAACTATATTGCCATTACGTTGACTAGTTTTTTTACAAATATAATTATAAATTCGTAAATGTAGGTTATATATATACTGCTTAACAAGTATTTATAAAATACCAAATATTTATAACTTGTTACAGCGATTTATCTGTAGTCTAAATATAAATCGCTGGGGAGTTAGTTTCACAGTTTCTTAGTACCGTACAGTACTTTCTTGACATTCAATAAATTATCTCTAGGATTTTATATTGAAATAAATGATTTTGATGACTTGATTTGAATAATTTATATTAAAATCTATAAAATGGATGTCAATGTATGTTTCTTCCTTCTCAACATTTTCGTTAAAGCTTTAGTCATTAAAGCGTAACCGGTAATTTGGTCTGAATTTCATACCATATATTCCTTCTGGATTACAAGGTAGTAATTTTCAAATTACTAATTAATAATAATTTCAAACTATTTTTGAACAGTATTTATCCGGAGTTGAATTTAGATTAGGCTGTACGTATCGTATATTGAGTTCCTATACAATTTTGTATTTGTTAGCTTCGAATTGAATTTTATAGGTTTATTGCTCGTGTAAGTGATTTTTTTTTTCTACTTGTATAATAAGGTCTCAATGCAGTCATTGGTATATGGAGCTATTACTTCAGAGTCGAGAGTTCTTATCGAGTTGTTATATCCGAAGGAAAAGCTGCCATTAATGACATGTTTGTTATCGGTTTATATTTAATTTGGAACCTTATGTGTCAGCACACCTTGATACTCGTAGCAATCTAGATCAAGGCAATAACTACATGTATGCTTAATATTTGTGCTTGTTATTTGGTATGCTGTCGAATAAATAAATAAATTTAATGTATCATTCATTTATAACATTACTGCTTCATATTGTTTGTTTCTAGCTTTAGTCTTTCACTACTAGAATTCGATGCGTAGACTATTTCATAAAGGCCGATCAAAGGAGCTCACGCTCTCACTATTTGGTTTTCTTTTGGGGGTTGAAGGGTCGGAGGGCTATTGCAATTGTAAAAACAATTTAAACCAAAGGTATATCTTATGAATATGTTCGTAACGCGAAAAATTCAGGTTTTCAAAGTAAGTTGTCAACTTAGGATGCAACCAGGTTCCTCCCCAAGAAGAGATAATGTAAACGAAATAATAATAGAGTGCTCTACGCTGTCCAAGGCGCACCTTCGCGCGCCAGCCATGTTTAGCACCATCGGGAAACAGCTCACGATGTTTTAGTTTACCGTTACGTTTTAGTTATGCTATTAATATTCATATTAAGAGAAAAAATGCAAAAAGTATGCTGTTGTGGGATTTGAACCCGGAACCTCTTCTACATTTGTGTCCGCGTATGATACTCTAAGCTACTTGGTATTTAACTGTTACAACTACAGGGTAGTATTAGTTGAATTGAATGCTATAAATTTGATTAAATGTGAAATTAGGCGTTTAGTGGTAATCGGATGGAAGCAGTGAACGGAGGCGTCGGGCACCAGGGCACCAGCGCGAAGAGCGAAGCCATACCACCACCGATCGCCATATCTGTTTACATCAATACGGATTAACCACTAATCACAGGCAAATAATTCGTTTGCATCGAACAGTATTACTGTTCAACTTTTAGTCTCATTATTTATGTTGTTTAAAATACGTGAAAACAATAAACATTTTCTACCCGTTTGCATTGAGGGGATTTCCCGTCTAATGAGGCTTTAGCACAAGCATGCTTTCCCGCGCATTTCGCGCTTATGAACAATAAATTTAAACGCGATATAAGTTTAAACATAAGATAATATTAAGGTAAGTGCTTCCACTGTAGTGTTAGAAATGCTTGAATTAAATATTATCGACTGTTTTACGAGTTGAAACTTTCCCGACGAGGGATTATTAAAACTGAAAAATCATTTCATTTTATTTATTTTACCTGACTTGAATGTGAGAGATATGTCTATTATGAATGATAGTGCGCGAGTCATTCATTTGCTACGCGGATACACTACGCCTACAGCTCCTACGGATTTTACTACGCCAATTAGAGTTAAAATATCTAATCATACCTATTATGGGCACTATTTTGGGCAGAATACATTTTAATTGAAATGTAAATTTACTATCTCAAAATTCACAGGCATAATATAAATGAAAATTTAACACCATTTTCTTTTTGTCTTCTCATTATATGATAATTTTGTAAAACAAATGTATTCGTAAATGTCAAGACATTTTAAACAGTTGCCAAATACTAGTTAATGTTGTGGTTGGTTTCTGTCCAGAAATGGTGATTTATAGATTCATTATATCGCTATATTAATTAATTGTTAGAGTTTGATATTTTGCACTAATAAGTGATAATAATAGCATAAATGATGTGAGTTGTGGGAGCAGATCTCAGCGGATGTACCTGCGCGGATAATCCTTGCCGATGTATTTGTTGCAGATAAAAAAGATTTGCGTCGCGGGCATCATTCAATAATAAGCATACCCTTGTATGAATAAAAAGTAAAAAACAGATTTATTTGAAAAAATGTTATACAGAATTGAGATGTTACGCATTTTGTGCATTCGTAGAAATCGCGTCGGCGTACGGGGTGAAAAAAGCGCGCAGTTGTCTGTTTTTTGCGGTGAAGGATTAACAAATCCCTTTTTTGGTGGATTTTCAAATCTTCTAGAATTACATTGATGACAGATCAAATTGGTAAAAAAATTAGATGCCGGGATATGGATAAAATGTCACGCTTTTTGAAGCGTACAAGAAAGGTATATTGAAATGCAACTAAAATGTTAATATTTTTTATTCTTACACTGATATTCATGTGTTCGTTTTAAATATGTTATCTTTCAAAGAAAAGTTATGTCTATTACTCAGTCGATAATTATAGAAATTTGTCCTGTAGTAGAGTATTAATTTATAAATTATTACATCAAAATAAAATAATTTGGGGCCTACTTAATAGGAACGTCATGTTAGTCATCAAAATTTGTTCAAAAATAAAAAGTATTTGCTTTCATCGGCATTAAATAATATTTCTAAAAACATTCTTCATTTTCAAATATACTTTTATAAATTACAGAAGCATTTTCTATAATTTACATACAATAAAATAATTCTTTGAATATTCCAAAATATGCATATAATTAATTTAAATAGATATAATATAATAAATATTAATATAATTCATGAAAGTAAAATAATAATTATCATAGTTAATAATTTTCAAAAGTTTTATAAGTTAATCAAATTTAAGTAATATATCGTAAAGGCTTCAAATGTAGGAATCGGAAGTGGATGGAAACTATGAACTTACGGTATGAGTGGCAGTAGGCCCTGGTGGTGGCGCGCACGCACGCCGACAGCACCATTGCAGAGCTGGTGGCACGTCTACTCTCGAACCAGTCACGGCGGCTTAAGAGTTCGCACCGAGTTGCAATGCTATATGTGCGAAGCGCGCTGAGCGGCGCGCGGCGGAGCACTGTGCCGGCGCGGCGGTGGCGCTTCGCCGGCGGCCCCATCGGCCCTTCACCCCACCTACCCCATACCATACGCAACCGTCGAATTAAAAATTTTAACTTTTTTCTACGAATCCGTTTCTTTTCCGCCCTTAGTGAATTTTTTTCGCGCGATCTCGCCATTATTTCGATTACCTGAGATGATGTTTTTTTGCATCGAGCGATGCGCGTTTAAAAGCTGTTTAATATTTTTTGTAGTAAAGGGGAGCGACGGGTTCGAATAACCGATGCGCGAATTCCGATATCGGGTTCGATTAGAGTTAAAAAAACATACAGCGCAGAGGCCGAGGCTCGCGCCACGCACCCACCGATGTTATTATTATTCATATTAGTAATTATCAAAATGAGTTGTGCCAATTTACGAACTTACAGCAATTTATTTAATGACCTTCCAAAACTTCCAATAATACATTCAATGTTGAGCACAAACAACATATTAACAGCAATCAAAAAGAGTGGTTAGGTTTCGTTTTCAAAGGAAGATGCGAAGATGCGATTGCAAAGGGCAGGCCCGAGGTCGGAGGCCGCGCCTTTTCACTACCAACTGTCATCACAATACTATTCTAGTGACCACATTTGCTCAAATTAAACAGGTTTACAAGGAAGCCGTTTCAGATGTATTTTGACGTGTATTTTTCTGTTTGACTTCAATAATACACTTTTGTCGTTGCTGAACACGTTCATATTGTTAAGCAAACTTTTAGTTGTTCGTCTTTATTCAATAAAACACATACCTTAGTCATAAAAGTTTATATATTTAAATTTATGCGCCATGATTTTGTCTTGTAAACTTTTTCTCTCAATATGGTAGTATATAAAACACGTCTGTTATGTATATATAAACTCAGATATTATTTTCCAATACACCTAAATTCCCCATAAACTAATCAAACGTTACTAGTATAAAATAAACTATGTAAATAAAGTTGAACAAGGGTGGTGGGTATACTGGCTGTTCACTTCAACTGGATTGAGATACAGTACGAGTAACCCTGTTTGCAAACTCTTGAAAAATGAATTAGAACTTCAATTTTCAAACTAGATAAACTCACTTGATACCCATTATTTTTCTACTTAGATATTGATTTGCGAACGGACAGCGTTTCGAATAGCTTTCAGTGGCCGAGTGGCCAGTGGGCTGTTTAAAGTGGCCGCTCCACGTGTTTGAGATGGTAATGTGGGCAAACACCCCATGATGAAAGTTTAATCCCACCCATGGGGCGAGGGGGGCTCATGCATCGCAATCGAATGCATTTACGTAATGTTGTGGCTGTTTGTTTAGGAGCCAAGTATTGCTACTTTGAATAAAACCGCTTTTGTGAGCAGTGAGATGTTCAGGCCGCGGTTCTCTATGCATATCGTATTGCTCTTTTTATTCTGTACTTGTAGTTGCTGTTATTGACGATTATCGCATGTTTACTATTTACTCGTTCATGTTTCGATATTTTAATAAAATTTAATTTAGTGAGAATATATTCTATTTCTTTTTTTACTTTATACCCATAGCTTTGAATGCTATTTATAGAAATAGCAAATCTATCATGACATAATAGACGCGCTTGTTTCTTAATTGTTTTTTTTTTTATTGCGTAGGACAGCAGACAGGCAGACAGCCCGCTTAGAATTTAGCAGTTACCGTCGCCTATAGGTGTTTGCACGCCAGTGGCATCGCGAACACGCTGCTGTCCCATAAGGGTACAGGAACTTGGGTCACTAATGCCGGAACACAACACAAGGTTACTATGGCGGCATACTTAAGACCAAGGGTGGTCGCCATACAGGCGGGCTTGAGGCCCTACCACATAGGGTAATTGTGATTGACTCAATATATTATATGACTAATATTCATTCGATACAAGCTTTAGTCTCCGTTAGTACCACTGGCTGCTTTTTGCAAGTGGCCCAGTGTTTACATTACCGGTCACTTACAATGCGCGTCCTCCGCGGGGTCCATATTACATTCACCGCTTGTTTGCTCTGGACGATGCGGAAATCTTATTTGGGTTCAAAAAACGTTCTCGTTTATTTTATACGCTTCCTAGAGTATTAAAATAAAGTGGAACGTTCTTGCTTTTTTATTTTCGACTTTTGTTGAATCAAGTTCAACTAAAGTTTTTAGTTCTTTTTTTAATGTTAAGTTTCTTGAATGTACGAGTAAATATCAACCATTATACAATGGTAAATATAGCAGTAAGTTCTATCTGAGGTGTAAAAAATATGTAGGAATTTAGGTTTATCTGCAGTAAATATTAGGAGTTAAAGTATGAAATTGCCGATTTGTACTGAAAAATTGAAACTTGCTTTTCTCTAAGATTTAACATATTTATTTAATCAAAATATTTACCCTCATTATCTATGCATTGCTGCCATCTAAACGAAGATTTATTTATGCCTTTACGATAGAACTCTGGAAATCTAGATTCGACAAACTATGTGAAAGCATTTTGTACTACCTCCTGGAAAGAATATTTTTTATCATGTAGAAAATTGTCCAAAGCACAAAAAAATTGTACTCCATTGGAGCAAGGTCTGGTGAGTACAGTGGACGATGTATGGTTTCTAAGTGCAGCTCCTTACAACGGTATCATGCAGTGTTGAAGATCGATTCACGAGTTGGGGCTGTTTCACTGCCAGTTTCGCCATCATTGTTCGAAGTTCGGCAGAGCAACATCTGCTGTTATTGCTTGACCTGAGAAAACTATAGTGTAAGTAAGCTTTACTTTAGGGCACTGTTGCGGCGTTTGACCTGGGGTCAGCGATTGCATTTTTCGCTTACAGTTATTGTAAAGAATCCACTTTTTGTCACATGTCACAATTCGATGCAATATTTCTTCCTTTTTATACCAATTCAACAAGGCAACACAAGTTACAACTCGCATTTCTTTTTGCCGATCAGTCAAATTATGAGGTACCCATTTCTCAACATTTTTATCATATTAATTTGACGCAAATGAGGGAATATTGTAGGTAGGGTAACGTTAAACCATGCCGCTTGTTCCTGGTTAGTTTGACTTGGACCGGCTTCCACCGTCTCCTTCAATTCAGTGTTATTCAGCTGTATGGGCGACCTTCTAGTCGAAGACTCAATTACGATAATGTTTAAACCAAAACGCACGGTGCGTTCATTAACAGTCTACACTACAAACGTAGCGTTGATATTGCGAGCCATTTCTGCCGCGTTGATTCCGTGTTGGAAGTCGTATTCAAAAATGAATCGTATTTTTGAAGTATCCATCTTTCAGATCTAAGCTAAATTTTAACAACTGAAAGTAGAAAATCGTATGTTGCATATTTTTTAAAATAAGAATTTCTAGGTATCATGTGAAAAAAGTTTCACTCAAAAATCTCACACCATGAAGGTTTTATGTCAATTCAAAATACCTATTACTATACAAAGGCAATTTCATACTTCAACCCCTATTAATAAAAGGATTGAATAATAATTGTAGCACTTTCACTTCTTTCGACTTCGATGATCCCCCGCGTACATCGTGTAGATTTAAATACAGTCTGCTCTCCACTCAATCTTGAAATTCAGTTCAAGCTCGGTTTCCTTCATAATATAAAAATAAAATTTCCGGGATCTCCAATGTTTAAGATGTTCTTGGGATCCGGTTACAGAAATTTCTCTTAATATTTTATTTATTCGTTTGTATAAAAACGAAGTGTGTTTCTAAGTATATTGTTTACATTATAATTTATTGCTTTGTTTTACAAATTTCTTATATTATTCCATTACTTTAGATGTATAATTTTTCGAACAGTACTAAAATATTATTTTATAAAAAAAGAATATAATGTTTATATTTAAATTATTTTAATATTTTGTAATAATACTATGGAATTGTTGTAAAACATGTCCGTAGACGTGTAGCGGCTACGCAGGAGTGCCGTCCCACGCACCACGTGTTTTACCATTCTTATGAGCTTTTTATGAGCACTGATTTCTATATTTGTGCAATTTTATGAGGTGTCCACAGAAGGCGAGGGGCTTTCCCCTTCTATAGCCTTTCAACATATTTAATTAAAGATCGCGGATGAAGGGTTAACTTATAGCTGAGGCCCCTACATGCCCTAAGTGTATCGTTACCTGCCTGGAAGAGTCAATGTATTTAAGTTATGCCTTTTAAATACAATTTACTAAAATATGCTCGTTATATATAGCATAAGGGTTGTGACATAGAATTTTAGGTGCTATAACCAAATTCTTATGACATATTGTACCGTAGAACTGTGTACGATTGGAGTATTGAATTTAAATATTAACATTAGATGTCACAATTACAGTGCGTGCATGTGTAGACGACGGATTGTTTCAAAATTGATACCAGTTATTCTGCATTATGATAAAAAATCGCAGACCATATGTTTGCTGTATAATTATTGCACTGATATTGAATGTACAGCATATAGGTTGAAAATTTAAGGTTAAGAGGAAAACTATGTTCGAGTTGTTTTTTCTTTGCAATCTCAGCTTTTATTCGATATCATCAAATGTTGTCACTGTATACGAATTAGCCGAACTTTGTGGTGAGTAGCCACCAGCCAGTATTGGAAGTTCAAAGCCACTATGACCTCGAGACCTAGGTTTGATTTCTAGTTAGAAATCCTATCCTAGATTTTGAAATGATTTTATAAATATTTACTTAGATTTTGGGTGTTCTGAGAACAGTATTAGATAAATCTCCTATGTGACACATACAGTGAGTTTGAGGAGTAAAAATATACTAATTGATAAGTACACATCAATACACAGAAACGGTTACGTAGTGTGAATTCGTCTCAATCGCGCGCACGTGTCCTCCAACTCTGTCCCACGTTCGGCTGTCCACCCCGCCGAACTACCCCGTTGGGACTCGTCGTTTCATTATTTTATTATCTACCACTTTAAAATATCATACTCCTAGTGTGCATGCATTATTTAATTTAGTCAAAACGTAACGTTGCTCGATAGACGCATTAGGTAAGTTTATGTTCATACTGACATAAAAACGTCGCCCAAGTATCGAAAATATTAGTTGTAATCAAAATAACATTTACTAAGAGTAATTAGTTTATGGTATATTCGTATAATATAATATATAAGATAACATAGACGGAAGAGGCAAGTCCTTTTGATCTGTTGGTTTGGTGAAATAAAAAAAAATCACACGTGACACAGAATTCAGCACAGCAAATTAATTTATTTGTTTGACAAATAAATAAATAATTATTAATTCCAACATAGACAATGATAGTTTCCAACTTTAATTTATTACTCTATATTAATGAAACCAGCATCTTGTCTACTAGATATAACATTATTTTTATATTTTTTATTGAGAAATAAAATAAAATAAATAAATAAATATATTGGGACATTACACACAACGCCACCTAGTAACAAAGTAAGTAGCTTAGCACTTGTGTTATGGGTACTAGACAACTGATATACTACATTTTATACTTTTTTGTAAATTACTTTATCCGTGCAAGGGCGGAGAAAAAATACTGAGCTTTGCGGCCGGCTTGGCCTGTCGTAAAAGGTGACCAAACAACCCACCTAGCAACGTGGTAAAGCCCCAAGCCCGCCTGGATGGCGACCACCTTTGCTCTTAAGTATGCCGCCATAGTAACTTTGTGTTGTGTTCCGGCATTAGTAACCCAAGTTCCTGTACCCTTACGAGACAGCAGCGTATTTGAAATGCCACTGGCGTTGCAAACACCCATAGGCGACGGTAACTGTTAAATTCTAAGTGGGCCGTCAGCCTGTCTGCTGTCCTAAAGCGATAAAAACTTACATTATACATAAACACCCAAACGCTGGACGGGAATCGAACCCCTGACCTCCGCAAGCGTACCGACGTGCGTTAGCCGTTACGCCAGGAGGTAGTCTAGATGCCAAAATTATCGCTTATCTACGTAGAAAATTCAAGAGAATTCAAAAGCATTTTCTAAATTGGAAGAGAACCTTTTGTGGAGATCAGGACGAGTGAATTAATTTATCAAGCAATCGTATCGCAATGGGAAAGGGCGTAGAGGAGACGCGAGGCCTGTCTGGCACGGATTGGCCTTGTATTTGCATTTTCAATTCGCACAGGAATGGGGCCAAGGGTTGCGCCCCTCCCCCACTCACCCCTCCCCCATCCCCCGCACTAAGCCGGTTAACTAGTCGCTCGAAAGGGGTCGCCGCTAATAACTATTTTAAACACGTATTTACATACATAAATATGTATTGCGATCCTCGCGCTCTAAAAAGGCGTGAAATTATTTTTAGGGTAGTAATATTTTAAGCTCGCTTATCTTTTTGAACTGTTAAAGGGAACTTTGTTCCCTTTTTGCAGAAAGGGCAAGTCGATGTAGAAACACAACCAGAAATTATTATTTTTTCTTTACAAAGAATCTACATTAGGGAATAATTTAATTTATTTTTGGTTTTATTAATAAATAACTTCTCCTTACATTATCATATTAATATACATAAAATTTAAGTAATAACCTAATCTTTTCTCGAGTTAAACAATTTCAATGTTAAATAGTTCAACTTAGATTAGTTGAAGTTATCACTTCTAGCTGAACTTATAGCTGAGGCCCCTACATGCCCTAAGTGTATCGTTACCTGCCTGGAGGAGTCAATGTATTTAAGTTATGCCTTTTAAATACAATTTACTAAAATATGCTCGTTAAATATAGTATAAGGGTTGCGACAGAATTTTAGGTGCTATAACCAAATTCTTGTGAAATATTGTACCGTAGAACTGTGTACGATTGGAGTATTGAATTTAAATATTAACATTAGATGTCGCCATTACAGTGCGTGCATGTGTAGACGACGGATTGTTTCAAAATTGATACCAGTTATTCTGCATTATGATAAAAAATCTCAGACCGTATGTTTGTTGTATAATTATTGCACTGATGCACTATGCTCCCCCTTTAACTTCTTTCGGGCGTCCCGAGACGCACACGTTTTTTTATTATTCTATGTTTGAAGTGATGCGATTTAGTATAAGAATTCAATAAAATGAAGACCCCACGTTTTATTTATATGGTAACCTAGTAAAAGTAAAGTAACTAGGCACTTTACAGACGATCTATTGGGACTGCCAACGTCATATACGCGTAAAATTATGCCAGTTAGACGTGTACCATGTTTGTGCTGCATGCCGTCGTATTTACGTCGTGGTGCGTTGCCTGCGTTCCTTAAAATATAGTCATATTTATTTGACCACATCATAAACCAATGGACTGCATCAATTAGCGATAACAGCAACAACTCGATGACTTCCGTGACCGGCTTACGCACGTTGGTACGCTTGCGGGGGACATAGGTCCAATCCCCGTCTTGCGTCTGGCTGTTTATGTATAATATGTATTTATTTACAAAAAAAAATATATAATATGTAATATATCAGTTGTCTAGTACCCATAATATAAGTGCTATGCTACTTACTTTAGGATTATATTTAATAGTAAGTAAAAGAGTTATGTAACATAAGTATTGAAAACCCAACAGCGTTTAACGATAACGATCGAAGACCTAAAGAAGTTGTAAAATGAATCCAGCGACTTTATTTTTGCTTTCATCTCGCTATTGGCTCAAATGACAGACTTTTCGAGATACAAGCATGTGTGCGTACGTCGCGGACTTAGGGAGGTTGTAGCTGATTGCGGCGCTAATCAATAGCCGGTGCAGCTGCACCGCGCCTCCCCCCGACCCCTGCCCCGTCCTACCTCCCCCGTAGTACGGAGATCGCCCGCTCTAAGAGCACATCTATTCTTTGTTTACAATACTGGTTATAGCATTTTTATATTATTATAGCATCTTAACACTTTTTTCTTAATCTGGAGTAATTCAGTTTATACTTGTAAATGAGTTACTTTGTAAGTGGTAGTGGTCTAATATCTACACTCTGTTTTAAAATAAGATACGAGTAAGTGATTTAACATATCCATGATACATCAAATATTACTCATCTAGTCATAAATAAAATGATAACTAGATAAGTAATTTTAGTGAAGAAAAGTCAATCCAAAATTATGTGAAATACTTCAAACGATCTAATTGGTTTTGGAAATGCTGCTCTGATCTGCTCTTAACCTAATCATAAAAATATTATAATTATAATCAATTATAAGAGCACACACTCAGATTGTAATCTTTACGTTCAATCCTGCTCTGTGGTCAGTGCTCCGCATTAAAAACAAGCCAAGGTGCACCCGGTGGTTGTCACGCCAATGCCAATCGGCCGCAGGACTGTCATACAATTACAAACAGATTATACGCCTAATTAGTATTTATATGACAATTCCATTCTATTGTTGACATTGTTTTTAAATAACAATCAATGTTAATTTTCTTAATTAAACAGAAATACCTATTTTAGTCCTAATGGCTGGATTGTCCATTTTAAATTAACACCGATAGCGTTTTCCGTAAAATTTAACAGTTATGTGTAAGCCGTGTAGAGGCGCTGCACTCAAATGATCTTTAACTTAACCTTATAAAAATTATGCTTATAACCTAAATATAATTTCTAACAATTTAAGAGGAAGACTTTTTTTCATTGTTGAACATAAGATGTAAAACTAGAAGCCAATAAAATGCATGTATTTTGTTAGTAGATAATTTAAATCACTGTTCGATACTAAGCAAATATCTATATACAGCTGTGATTGTTGTTGACAATGAGTAAAAAGACGCGCAATAGGCGCTCGCGAGCGGCCCGGGGCGGTACATGTAAATCATATGTAAATGAAACACGTCGGGATTGGTCCCTTAACCCTTGCCATATTCAAATGGGGCGCCCTAAAAAACGAATCGCGGCAAAGGGTTGCGGCACACGCGGCCGTGATTTATGTAGCGACGTCATTTGTAAATTATTCCGTCGCGCGACAATATCGGTGACGGTTTTAATTTAAACGGCGATGATGAATGGCTGCGCCATCCGCCGCCGAAGGGGTGACTGATGCAACGACGCTGACTATGTACGTAACTCGTGCGCTTTTATTAAATAATGCACAATGACTAGATGCCAAATCTCAGGCAAAGCGCTAAAATCGAGAAAACAACATCCAACTTAGACGCAGTTAGGCAATTAAATATACGAGTAGTATGCAAATTATACAGGGTTTCACTTAAGTACAGTATAAACTCGAACTTACAAAATTCAGGAGCGGAAGTATGAAGAAAATCATTTCCCTTCTTTTATTTCACTTATTTTAATTATCTCTATGATCAAATGGCTAAACTATGTTTCGAGTCACTACGACGCTAACGTTTACGGCGATAAGTACAGAAGCCACTTGTCTCCAATTGGCTGGGTACTGGATGCGCTCAGTACGCAGAGATAGAGGGTCAATTACCTTGGCTGTCACCTCTGCAATAATAAATAGAGCCCCATTAAGCCTAAATAAGGCTATCTACGAGAGCAATGATTGCAAATTGATGATGCAAAAGGCGCGAAAAACGGTTTCAATTCTTAACTTTAAATGGTTCAACTTCTCTAAAAGTTCTTCAAAGCTTTAATTGTGGTGCCTACTGTTCTCTAACCGTAGGCACCACAATTAAAGCTTCAAATACAACCGAAGTGAAAAGCTTTAAGAAAAAGAAGAAAAAAAATAGACAACACAGGACACTATAGATTAATAGGTCATTGTGAAAATGTGTACTCATACTTGTTTTGCAAAATTCCTTGTACGAGCAAACTTTTTTTCTTTTCGTTTAAAGAACGAAAAAAATTTAATAGCAATATACATTTTTGTAATTAATTATTTACTATTTATAAGTCATATCAAATTTCGAATTCTTTATCCATACAAATCAACTATCATAAAAAATTCACAGTTTGTACTTGGAATGATTGACAAATGTTGTTTAAATAATACTTACGAATAATTGATGTTGTAAACAGTAATGTGAGTGCAAATAGCAATAATATGAGCAACGACCCAAGAGGGTCACTCTGGGGATGCGGGAGGAGTTCGAAGAGGGACGGGGGTCAGACAAATATCGTGATTGTTTGTGATGTGTGGGCAGCGCACGGTACACATGTCGCAATGTAGCCGATATTGAGAAATACCCCTGGGGAGTACCTTGGCCATCATTTAAATGGCAACACATGACTTTTGATGCCGCCGTCAAACTCTTTATGAGGTGCTGCTCTAACGGGATGCTTATTCTTAACGTAAGCCTTATTTTATACAAAGCCGTCTCATAAATTTCAAAGGCGAATGATTTTGGTAGCGAATTGTTAACTGAAGTTGCTGCGAGTGAGAGTGCGCCATTACTATGTCAGGGACCTTTTACATAATTTAAATCTAATTACATAATAGAATTACGCAGAATGTGCATACCTTAAAAGTTGGAAAGCGTTTTAGCGAAAGGTTTTAGCCGGTAGGAGTCCGGCATGCCCCTCCGCCTTTCCCCAGGCGGAGGTAGTCCATGAGGATTTCCCCACCCCGTAAAAAAAAAAGATTAACTACTGTATTTTAACTATTTGAAAGTAACTTAATAAATATGAGAACATTTAAAATGTTTAATATAAATGTATTACATATACAGAGATATGCATTTAAGATAAATGGCGTACTTTTGTTATTATTAATCCGATAACGAAATCGAATGCTGAATCATAGAAAGTGTTTGTGTGGAGCGGAAGAACGGCGGAGGCTGCAGAGCGACGCGTGCGCAGCTGCCGCGGGGGGCGGCGAGTGGGGCGGTGGGGTTAAATCGGCGGCACGCGCCCCGATCAACCCTTTGGCTGCTGACTGTGCCCGGTAGATGCGGGCCATCGTGTGCCGCGGCCGAATAAACATTATAAATTGCTTTAATCACGTTTAACGGCCGCCTCCGCGCTCGTAATTTACACAGTAATAGGAGCCGACGCCGTCTAACGGCCCTGCCGCTCAACCCTGATCAATTCTCTAAACTATAACATTTAGCTATGTTATTTAATCAATTGTCAGTACATATCAATCGATATTAAATTTAATAGAATAACAAATTTTAGTAATTAGTAGTTTCATTTTGTTCCTTTGTGCAATATATTGTCACATGCTAGAACATTTAGTAGTTGGTGGTTGGATCTTTTCAGACATCATGTTTGGTATGTGTTCTGGGCCACATCCTCCAATATTTTACTTGCTGTATTTTTCAATTTTCATCTGCGAGTTGTGTAAGTTTCCTCCATTCAGACTTTTGCCAAGCGGTTTGGGTTGTTTACGATTCATTCCTTGTAGGTTTTTGTTATTTGTTCAGTTTATTGTTTGACAGAATAAACTTGCACGTAATGATGCAACTGTTTGTCACGTACCAGCATTCGTTACCATTTTCATTTTGTTCTGAAATCTCTGCACAATTTCAATGTTAGAGTGAGATGCTAATAATAACCTGAAATATATAACTGAATCAAAAAGTTAAACTTATTGCTGATACATTTTTTGCTTATATACTTTTGTATATAACAACGCAACATGTCACAAACTAGAGGTAATTTCATTTATGAATTTCATTTGACGCTTTTTGGTATGATGTCGGTATTGACATTTTACATAATTTTGTCCTTTGGCAGTTTCTATTACATCTAGAAGAATAGCTTAATATTGATTAAAACAATATATTTTAATAGAATCGTTTTATATTAATACAACAGTCAATATAGTCATATATACTTGAAATTTAAAAAAGTACTATCACTTATGTTTTCTAAGCTATGTTTTAGGTTGTTATAGGAGTGATCAATGGAGGAGTGCGTTTAGCGTGTGTGCGAGTGACAGCGGGTGACCGGTGACGTGCGCGCTCGAGAGGGTTGATTCATCGACAAGATCAAAGGAAATCGCTCGTGTGGGGCGCGATTGGCAAATTTGTAAATTTAATACCCGGCGTTTGTGTTGCTCGCTCACATGTAAACATCGAATTTTATCCATTCCGAGGCACCAGCACGTCCGACCGGCTGCGGCTGGCAACCGCTGCTGAGCGACGACATTCAATTTATAATTCGCTGATTATTTTACAAATATGACATGTTAACGAGACGACGTAGTCTGTTTTAATATTAAAGTATTCAGATTTCACAATTCTATCCTCGTTTAGTAAATTTTAATATTAATTGATATCTAAAAGTTTATGCATCCTCTAAGTAGCCATTATAATGTTAGCACATTATATATTTTTAAAGTTCCTTTCATATTACGTGCCATTTTTAATAAAATAAATTGCAAACATGGACAATAGTTGTCTATTAGTTAAATTTTTACAATAATTATGATTGATGTACGAATTTTATAGTACATATTCAATTTATGTGCTAATTTAGAAAACTACACTAGTTACCAAAATTAAGGGATAAAAAAAATTTAGAGTGATTTAACTTTGATTTGCTGTACAAACAATTAAAAAAGCAAGTTATAATTTTAAATGTTCAATTTTCAGAACTGGTAATAAAAATTTATTTTACATGTTTGGTTCTGGAGTAATCCTAAGGAAACTAACGAAAAAAAAGAAATGGCTTCAATTTTTTTATTATTTCACAATATATCTTTAACTTGGCGTAATCAAAAAGCCTGTAGGTACGTCAAATTGCCGCGGAGTTATTGTCAACCAAAGCAAAAAAGTTATTTTGAATTTGATAATCATAACTCTGAAAATAATGATTGTATAGGAAATTAAAGAAAAGCATTTAAAACTGCACAACATCACCTAAGTATAAGACACTATGAATAGCTTTAGACGACAAAGTTTTTCAAGGCAATAACTTTGACTGCACAAATTTGGATAACGTGATATAACTTTGCATAAAATGGATGGATGAAGAATATCGTCGGTAATTTTTCAACTTTAAAGTATTCCGAAAAACACCTGAGAAATTATTTATTTTTTATTGTTGAACGATATTTTCCTCAGATTTACAGCTTGTTGAAATTCACCCTAAAATTTAGATTATTACATATCCCTTAATTTTTGTGACTAGTCTAGTGTCGGTATATCATTGTGTCGCTGGTGGAATCCTAATTTGCCTGTTATTTACTTTTAATTTCAATATAGTATCCATTCTTGTGAAAAGTGAGATTGTATCCGAATGAAATGCGCATTACATAGCGATAGTTGGTGCGCAGCGGCGCGCGCGCACGTGTAATACGGCAAGGGTTGGTCGCGGGTGCGCGGGGTGCGTGCTCACAATGCAGCTACCCTTGTCAAGCATTGTCCTAACACCCTTCACTGTTTCACTTTCCAGTTGTCGCGGAACAGATTGCAGCAGTTTTTTACATTTACGTTGCAAAGGTATGTGAAGGTGAGGTGGAGGGTAGGGCGTTTTTTAGCGTTCGCCCCGCCCATGGCGCGGCTCGTTTGCATACGGGCGGCGGCCCTCCGAGAGCGCACTCTCGCCGCCTCCTCCCGCCACGCGGCGGTCGCGAAACGCGCTCTATACTTGGCTGTGTCGCGGCGTTCACTTCGCTCGGAGATCCTCACTGAGACAGCATTCTGCAACTTTCCCTAATCTAATAATCAATAGCACAAATAATTCCATTAGTCCATTTTGGATCAGCGCTCGCAGGAGCCTGTCGACGCAAGCCTACGCAGGCCAACGCTTAATAATATTACAATTGTAGAGGCTTCGTTGTAACACTTTGTTATTTAAAGGTTTAATTATATCCGGATTAAGTGTTCTGGCCGTGGATTATGGTAAAATGGATTACACCCGTGAACAGTTGTAAGTGTTCCGGTGATCGTGTCGTGTTGCTTTAAGACCTGAATTAGTCGACTTGACTTCAACGCCTTCTTGCAACGTATGGCGACACACTTATAAATATAGATACATACGAAATTGCAAATCTACACAACTATCGTCATTGCGACACTCTGAGCCCATATGTTATAGTCCTATATCTAAAAAGTATTCCCTGGAAAATCCAAAAACCATTCTTTTAAATTTATTTCCTCATTTCGATATTTAAACCTATACAATAATTTAGTATAATAGTTATTAAAACTTGAACAGTGGCAAAAATAGAGTATATATTTTTTTAAAGTTAAGTAAAGTTTTAGCATTTCCATTGTGTACATATAGTATTAATCTTTAAAGTATATGTTCAAAATTATTTACTAGTCTCTCGCGACAAGCGCTTACGTTTATGGTAAATGTATGTCTCTTGACAAAAAGGAGCCAAAGCACACACAACAATGCAAAACATGACTCAGCAAATATTTCCCTCTGCAAATGATTTGCATAAAATAACAAATTATTTATTTACTATAGTATATATAAAAATAATAATAATAGTATATTTATAAACAATTACTTGTTTATTTGTTGATGACTTGTAATAGACAATGTTCATTTAGTTCAATATACGACTATATCTATAAGTGTACAATTCATTTAAAAATTAAAATGTCTAATATGGACAAATGAATATAGTTCTGCAATCATTTTGTTGCTCTGAGTAAAAATTTTATTAAAATAATTGTCTGATTAACATTACTTAGAGGTTAAAAGTAGGCTAAACCAAAATGCGCCCGTCTAGTTAACATTAAAAAATCTAGCAAATTGATGAATAATATAAAATAAAGTAATTAATATTAAGACCTCAAACTACCAACTTCCTCCTCCAGCTGTCATATTAAAGAGATCTTAATTATTAAACCCACTACTGCCAAGGTACCCACTAAAAAGTGATGTGGTAGCTCAGGGATACACTCAGAAACCAGTCTAGAGGTCCCGGGTCGAATCTTATAGTATATACTGTTTAGGTAATTTTTTTCGACTAATGTGCGTATTGCCGTAATTGGCATGTACCGACGCGACGGTGAACAAAGACATCATAAGGAAACCTACACACTCAGATCACTGGTATGTGCAACCCGCCAATCTGCCTTATAAAAGCGCGGCGTCAATGCTGTCCGTTCTTCGTAATGGGAAGCCCGAACTCAGTAATTGTTCATATTTACACATGATGCATAAAAAACGAAATTATCAATGCAGAAAAAAAACTCAGTTGCCACCCGTATAAAGTATAAAGTATTACATTCATTGAAAAAATGAGTTAAAGTTCATGAATTATAAGTATAATTTTAGAATAGAATATTTTTTATGAATGCATAACTAACTATAAAACATTTATTAGGCTAAACAGCGTTATTTAAATAAAATTAGTATGCGCGTATTCTTGTGACACATGAAAAATCTCTGGAACCCTTCCCAAACAATCCAGATCCTAGTAAATTTCCGTATTTACCTTGCTGGAAAGCCAGAGGTCATAGCGGTTTGGAACAATTAACTTTGAAGAACTAATTACTAGACTTGCAAAAACGATAGATTTGCGGTAGTTTTACCTTTTGAATGTTTTTTTGGAATAAGGTAGGCAACGTGTCGTAACAGCGCAACGGTCGCCTTGTAAGAACATAACGTATTTGCAGCGAAATGAATAAGCAGCAATAATTTGGCGCAGATGAGGTGGAATATGTGTCAAGGGGTTGCTCCTTTGTGCGCCTCACAACCCGCTAACGAGTGTTTTGTGTTTATTTTGTAAAACGCAGCTGAATCCGTGAATTTTTTCCTCAAAAACCGTTATTTTGTACATAAATCTCACCCTTCCAAGTTTGAAATTTCAATATCGCGCTCGAACAATGGATGCGTTCGCATCGCTTTTTATAATCTTCGATTTTTTAAAATGTGGGGTAATGGCTTTTTGTAGTAAAAACGCACGGATGATGATGGTGCGGCGGAGAGCGCGCCGCGGTCGTTATTCCTTCCCACGGCCGGGAAATGGGTCACGCATTGTTCCGCTCAGCTTCGTTTTGCGCTAAAAAACGAGATTTCGCAAAGACGCGGGGACCTGTCGCCTTCTCCCTGCACCCCCTCCCCGCGCCTCGCCCCTTGCGCACCCCGCTGACATACTTTTTTAGGGTAAAAAATGTAAAAATTACGAGTCGCAGCTTGCGATATCAAATTTTCTCAGGATGTTAAATTTTTTTCTCAATAAATCTAATATTGGCGTGTAGAACAAGAGGCGCGCCTAGCTCAAGGGTTGTGCTCCGCTCTGGTGGTGCTGCGGGGAGCCCGGGACATGTGTCGCGGCGCGATTACACGCATTCTCAAATAAATTTTAACGGCGCCTCGAGGCGAGAGCAAGACGGGCGAGGGCCGCGGGGGCGCCGGCGGAGGGCAATAAAATGATTAGGTAAACAAAACGAAGGCTGCGGGCTGTTTACAGTGGATGGGGGCGGGAGCGGAGGTGGCGGTGGGGGAATGAGGTGGCCGGAGGCTGAGGGCGAGCGCCGAGATTACCTCCATTTTAACGCGCGAAAGATTTGAAAGGCGAAGCGGGCCACTTCACAAATAATCCATCAACATCTCGGAGCGTTCTAAAAGGGTACTCCAAGTGGCGGAGTGCGGCCTTCGACCAAATTCGATTCCCTCCTCGGGATGATTGGAGTGCATATTCGGCTAACGAGGTTTGCTGACCCCGGGCGGCCACTGGCCCTCGTCCCTCAATATTGTGCCAATACATGACTAACCTTCACCTGTCCTCCACTTAACCGCCAATTCACGTAGCAATTTACAATTTTCACATATTTTCGTACAGAGTGCCAAATTGAGAAAGTAGCCGAGCCAGCATTCCACGATACTATAAACTACCACTATATACATACAACATTTTTAAACTTGTGTTACTGCCACACTAAGAAGTGAGGTCACTACGGAAGCACAGTTAAACTTATAAATCATATTATATGATGATATATAGAGGGCGTAGTTCATCCCTGGCGGGCTATTTCACTTCATATTTTCCTATGTATGTTATTTCAAGTTGTTTAATTTAAAAAAAAAGGAGGCGAGTGCACCTGCGCCTTGAAAGGGACCAGCCTTATAGCCTTTCAATCATACAAATCATAACGATAATTATGATCAGATATCGGGTGTCGATCCCTAGGGTTTAAGCTTTGTAATTAGTTTTGTAACCTCCGTGGCGCAACGGCTTCGCTCGTTGGTACGATTGCCGGGGCTCACCGGACGTCGACCGTCCCGCGCGTGTAAAAGCTCACGCGTTACTAAGTATAGGATAAAAATAGTATAGTATAGTATATGTAAATGTTTACATGAATGCTAAATACGAAATAAAAGTCACAAATTAGAATATTACACGTTAGACGACTTGCCTTTTCAACGTGAGATTCGACACTTTACAGTTATTATCATTATGTTTTTATAAGTATATTAAATTAAATACATTAAGGCCGACTTGCACAACCAATCACTAAACCGATTTAGCGCTAAACTTATTTAAATCGTCATTCTGTCCCTGTCACATTGACAATATTTGACAGGGACAGAATGACGATTTAAATAAGTTTAGCGCTAAATCGGTTTAGTGATTGGTTGTGCAAGTCGGCCTTCTAATTTTTCAATTGCAAAACTGCTTCGCGTATCATCATCATCATCACACGGTATATCACAAAATATAATACGGACTGTCGGAGTCGAAAACTATTTTCTGCCAACCCTAAACACAACGGGATTGTGGAATATTCATATGAGTAATTAGAGCTGCATTCGACCCCAATTGTTTCCTGGATTCGTAAAACGGGTGCGGATGTGTGCATCCTCGCCGCGTATCAACCGAGTCGAGCCTTGTTTAACGTCTTTTACAATGTAATTGCGCACAGTGTGAGCGCAGGTCACCTTGCGTGATAATTATACACTGTGCTGACATTTAGAAGTCATGCAAATATCATACAAGTATTGTGAACGCAAATAATATTCAATACTGATTGAAATGTATACACGTGTCAAGAATACGACATTTAAAAGGTAAAGCTATGTACAAGCCAGTTTGTCTGAATTCGGCATGCCGTCTCGGCATGACTGCTGTTTTTCATATGGTTAAAATTTTCTGTTCTCTTTATCTCTCCTTTTCCATTGTTGTCCTATTTTATTCCACAGCCTAGTTCTTCGCCTTTTTTTAAGTCACCTCTTCTCCTGGCATGACATTGCGTTGGCCATCTCTTATAAATTTATTATTAAAAACAGCGTAAAATTTACAGACTACAAATAGGCAATCTGTCAGCTGCACATTTTTGTAAATCTCTTTGATAACAGATAGTTGTTGCATGTTATAAAGTATAAGAATTCTAAGCCATAAATTTTCAGTTGCAAGAATTTTCTGTTTAACTAAACGTATTTAAGTATTATACATGTTATCTAATTACTGTAATTTACATATTGACGTAAAACAGTATCTATAACAGAATTATATGTTATAATAAATTAATTTACAGTTAAACAATGTTAAATAATAGCTTAATCCTATTTCACTATTTGCTTGAATATTCGTGACAATAATTGTATTGTTGTTCATATTTTAAAGTGTCAATCTAGCGAAGAACTGCGATATTATCTCCTACAACAATGACATTTAATACCATTTTGTATAGAAAAAAGTGATGTTTTTATAAAATTTATTTGCGACCAAAGTTAAAATAAATTACTTGTACTTATTTGGAGAGATAAATAGCATTCCTGATATTATGCATTAGTATTAAAATAGTAGAAATATTTAAAAAATATATTATACATGGTATGCATATCGCGGTGACAATCTAAAACGAACGTACTCACACCACTCGCGATGCTATCACTTGCCATAATTATATCGCATTTGCACCGATTGGCAAAACATTGTAGCGACACATTTTAATAAACTCAAATGTTAGTTTCATTATAATAACGACAGTCCCTCATAGCCTCCAAAGGTGACACAAAGTAGGTATAACAAATCTTGGTTTTTCTAGAGAGGCGACCATCGTGTAAGCATTTACTCGTAACATACAAAGCTAAGTCGAATAATGCCTTTCCTTTGCTACTTTTCATTTTGGAGGCTACTCCAGGTATTTTTACATCTGGCCGAGAGCTTGCCGTATTATAAATGTGAAAGTAAGTTAGTTCGTTACGCTTTCACGCGAAAACCACTTAACCGATCATCATGAAACTTTGTACACATATTTTTGGAGGTATTAGAAGTAACATAAGATACTTTTTTATTGAAAAAAAAAATATTACTTTTTATGCAAATATTGCCATTTCTCATTTTTTTTTTATTTCATTTTGTATGTTAATCGGCCAGCGGAACGGGCGTGATCGGCTAGTACAGTATAACACAACATATCTACATAATTATAGTGTATTTTTTTGCATAAGATATGTGAAGATGGTATCAGATCTGGAGATGATGAGATGAGAGAGATGAGAGGCTCGATTCCTACGATGTCATCACTTGGGCACTTTTTCTCGCCTAATGTGCATATTACGAGTATAACGCAATTGACATGTACCAATATACCAACAATGCAGGGAAACGTATTTTGGCCTTGATTAAGCATGGCGGGTACCCTATCTGTTCTCTCTAACGTGAGCTCAATATGCGAAGAACCGCTAAAATGAACAGCTCATTTTTTCGAACACAGCTATGAAGGTATTTGGAACTATACATTTTGTATCCCAAAAAAGGAAAAACATCTAAACAATGAAATTTCAATACGTATAATTAATGAAATAACCGATAAATTCCGTATTTGGATCCCATAAATTAATACGAACAGATCGAGATCACGCAATGATTTACACTTGATGAACTTTCTCTCACGTGCATTAATTAGCTCGGTCGTAATTATTATTAGAAACACTCTCTAATTTATTACTTCTTTCTTATTAAATACTAGTACAGACATCTTTTTAAAAGTATCCTTTGATAGTAAAAAATCGGGTCAAAGAACTGAGGCAAGGATTTTTTTTATACCTATATTGTATTATGTCTGGCTCTAATGCATTATTATGATAGACGAGAGTATAATAAAGATATATTTATCTATCCTTAAAAATTATTCTCATCGAATATAACATATAAAGTACAAATAGAAGTCAAGTCTATTGCTCCAGGTCCTGTTCTTTCATAGATTTGTGAGTGAGGGGAGTGGTCAAAGTGGGCGCAGTGTTCATGCTACGAGTACATCATAAGCAGAGCTGGCAAGCAGAAGTTGCCACCGTCAGTGTGACAGCCTTTGTAGGCCCGTACGAACTGTGATAGTAGAAAGCCACAAGGCATTTTATAATTTAACTTAGAAGACTTTGATATTTTGGTCTCTGGGACAAGGTTCGGAGGCCTTTCGTCTTAATCATGAGTTGTCAGCACCTCTGATATAGGCCTCTCGTGGCTAGTTGGAGTATATTTTAGGCAGCGAAGTGCTACCGTGTTAATACGATTAGCATATCACAAAAATAATTATCCAAATTGGTTGATAACTGTCGGAGTTTTTAGGTTAACTATTATATAACTATAACAATATAACTAACAGTGGTCTAGAGTCGATCATAATTTATTTAATTTTGAAGTTTGAACTTTATTAAGGTGATTTTGACAAAGGCTATTAATATCTATATAATCAAATAATAATAATAATAAATATTTTGTAACAATTCACACAGCGTCATCTAGTCCCAAACTAAGTAGCACTTGTGTTATGGGCCCTAGACAATTGATATACTACTTATATACTTTTTTTTGTGTAAATAAATACATATTATACATAAACACCCAGACGCGAGACGAGAATCGAACCCGTGACCTCCGCGAGCGTACCGACGTGCTTTATCCGTTACGCCACCGAGGTCGTCAAAGGATTCATCGTGGCTACTTAGTTAATTTAAAAATTTTCTACTTCAGTTTGGACAGTAGTAACCATATTCGCATTCTGTAAACACTATTCTCACAAATAGGCAAGAGTAAATCAATTCAGATAACTTAGATATATAACTCTATATCTATATCTATCTATCTAATGCATTTTAGACGAAAATAATGGCTTTCTGCACTTCTCCATACAAACCTTAACTGTGCTAATTTCATACTCATACGCTTCACGTATTATTACATGGACAATAATAATATAGTTAAACACGTGTTGGTTTAAAAAGTATTCAGTAAATACTAAAGTTGGTTAAAAAATTATATTTGAAATTATTTGTACTGGTGTCAAACGCACAAATATAATGTATGCTATAATGATATTTTATTATTTAAGATTTTGTGTATTACTGAAAATCATTATCCAATCCACATTAGTGTAAAAATGACCAAACCAAGTAGCGACGTTTGAACTTTTACATGGTTTGGAATAGTAGTTACATTATGGGTTTAAATTATATGATAAAATTATGTTCAAAATGTATGCGGCCAGGCGGCGCGTGCGCAGCGAACACGATCCATAAGCGTTATACTAATTTTAACGAGTCCCTGTCTCGACGTCTCATAAAGTTTAAAATACAATTCAAAGTTATACAAAGTTTAAAATAATACTCGTAAGAAAGATGAAAATGATCGCTTTTATTCTATCGTGTAAATAACTACAGTATCTGTGGAAATCTATTAGAAATCAAGCATTCCTAGGAATTCGTCTAGACGCACTAGGAAGAAGTTCAGGTGAGGTGGAAATGACCATTAAGATCTCATAAAACTATCGAAACGATGTTTGGTATGTAACGAGTTGTATCGTTTTGCTGTTTCTCGGTTAAGATTAAAATGTTGTATGGGGGAACTCCTCGAACATGCCGGCCATGTTTGGGTAAACCTCATAATTCCACTACATTCACATTTAACTGCTTCGGTTAGTCAGGAGTCAAAGGAGGATGGTTAAAATAGAAAAATAAAAGTTTTTATTTATTTCTCCATAAAGTAGCATGTACAGGCCAAATAAAATTCTTTATACAGTATGTCCAAACTTCTAGTGGTGAATTATTTGCTTATTAAATGGCAAGCTGCCTCCGTTTGATGCAATGTTTATCTGCACAATTATACCGATTACCGGTTTCATTTGCGAAACTCACATCATACTTCCATTTAGGGCACCTGTGTTCTATGTATCCCATAAGGCAACTAATAACTTCATAACGAAAGGATTTTATCATTATCTATCAGATAATTTATCTTCATAAAATGTTTGTATATGCACAAATCAGGTAGTAAGCTCTCAACAATCTGTTATCGGAAGATTCTTGAGTACTTTGGTCACATCGTGACGGGCAAGATGGAAGGAAAACGACCCCGCGGCCGATTACCTAGCCGCGCGCTGGTGTGATCTGGTAACCGCCATCATTAAACTCCCAATGATCCAGGCCAGCCTGGCAAACGCATTTCGAGAAGCTGAGGACCGGACGAAGTGGAAACAGCTTATGAGACAGGCCACGGTTGATTTTGAAGGACACGACCTTCAGTAATGAAGAATTCGACCAAGAAGAAGATATGCACAAATGTTTTTATATGCACACTAAAACATTGATTGGTTTGTGATGAACCTTTTTTAGGAACCTTTATAAAGTTCAGGTGTAACTCTGCCGATGATACGAATAGTGCCTTATGAAGTAGGTGTCAGGTGGACAAGAGATTGGCGACGAACAACTATCGGATGATGATAATAGTCGATCGATGTCGAGCGATGCGCATCTAAGTGCGGGCCGGCGCGCTGCGGAGCCGTCGACCGAGCCGTTATTAATGGTACATGGAGAGCGGCATGCGGGGGCGGCGGGGCGGGGGGTTTCAGTCACGAGCGGCCCACGAATGCCCAGCATCCCAGATTTGAATACTAGATAATTAATATCGCTTTATTAGCCGTGGAAATATCGATTTATGTAGATATTATCCGCTTTGAATAGACCGCGCGCCACGGATGCCGCGTCAATCAGCCGCAGCCGCGTGTGTGCGCAGCCTAATCGCGGCCGCCTTCGCCACCCATATATCGCATTATGTCAATTAGACCACGCAACGAAAGGAAATTGATTGGTGAATCATCATTACGGTTTAGCTAAATTAGAACTTGTAACTTGAAAGTAATGAGCCAATTAACAAAACTAAGGAAATAAAAGTTATTCCAGTATTTTTAGAGGTAAAAAATACTCTTAAAATCAAAACATATATTTTATATCAATCAATGTTTACGAGCCTTCGATTGCATCATAATACAACACAATAGATCAGAGAAAATTTAAAATGTTACTAATTATTTACTTTGCCAAGCAAGAGGGCGTTGTAATAGCCCAAACTATAAAAAAACATTTATTTATTTATTTTTTCAGAATAAGGAACGATGATCATTTCCCCAAAAAGAAATTTGCCTATTTAAAGGGATTCAATCTGTTAGTTAGACGAAAAAATCTAATATATTTTGATCCAAAAATATATAGAATGAGTAGGTCTATAATTTCCTGCAAGAAAATGTTGAATTTTCATTTAGATAAATTTAGTGTAACAATTGGCCATGTGACCCCCGTTGGGCAGCTCAGTCCCTTTACAGCTGACCGTGGCCGTGACCTTCCGCAACGTAATTTGGTTTTTGCGTGCAACATGTGACGTGTTTGCCCACGCGCACCCGCTGATAAACATCGGGATACGCCGGCGTCGGCCGCTAACGCCACTGAGCCTGTGTGTGCGCCGATCGACCCGATAATGCCGCGGTGACAACTCCTAATGGATATCATAAAGCATTGTCGAACTGCCACGTGCTAATAATGTTTGTAGGTGTACAGTAGACATCATTGGCGGCCTTGCGAGAAATGTGACCAACTTAAATGATGGTCCTAATTTGTAGAACTTATTGTTATAGACATGAGAGTTAAATTACATGGACTTATTTAATCACTATAGTTGGGATATGGCCTTGTTAGACTTAAAGTGACACCTTAAAAATGAAGATAATTGTACCGAAAAATATTTGTAGATATTTAGTTGGTCAATAGTCGTAAAAGTCAATTTTACACATACATTTAAATAAATTGATTTTTTACGTGACATAAATTTAAATAAATTGAAATCTGAATCTTACAATACATAGCTACACACTCGTATAGTATGAGTAGCGTAATGCGAAATGGGTACGATTATGTCAAATCATGTAAAATGTTGTTTGTGTGTTGGTTCGTTGGGAACAATATCAAGGCGGCAACAAATTTCCAAAGAAAATTTGTATCTTTATAGTAGTAGATAGTACATGGGCAGGGAGGTGGGGAGGTGGGGAGGTGGAGTGTTGTAGCGTCGCGTCGCTTCGGCCGATGATTGCGTATTAATTTAACTTTTGTCGGTGATCATGGCGAGTCACGCCGACTTCTATGGCTCCTCTGACTCGGGCTACAGATAAAATCGCAATTATTTGTTCAGGTCTCAATGACAGTACTTATTTAAATCCGGTAGATGAGCGTTGCGATCCGATGCGACGCGATACAGTGCGGTGCGGGGGCCGCGGACGGCCACGGCTAGACAAAGCGATTGCATTGTCCGCAGGCTCACTTTAATTTGTTATCTTAATTTATTAATCGGCACGAGGTCGTCGCCCTCGTCCCCCCTCCTCCCCCACGCCGCTGTCCCGTCTCTCCCGCGATATTGTTATGATTACGATAGTAAGTTGAACACGAAAGCTAATAAAAAGAGCTCTCCGTGCTCCACTAAATTTGGTTCATTTTCGTTGTTGTTCCAATGATAGGCCTCCCGTGGAATCTGATTAATCAGATCGTTGCATTTTGTGTTTAAACATTACCGTTAATATTTTTCAGATGACTTCATCATGTTAAACATACCTGAAACAAACAGAATATTTTACAGTAAAGTACGAAAGCAAGAGTGTGAACGACACAGTATTAAAATTTTATATGAGATGAAAGTACTGCCACTTCGGAGATTTCATGGTCTTCTTAAGAGCCAAAAACCACTTTAATCCAAGGCCATCCAGCGAGTGGGTAGTACTTAACTAGTATAAAATCCTTTTGTGATTTACTAATATGTAATAAAACTGCATCAGGTTCATTTAGCAATATACTAATCGGAGTACATAACGGTTCCCACGACTGAATGCGCCATTATCACAGTACGTGCTGGTTGCTTAGATATGCATGTTCTCGCCAAACGTCTATTCAAATGATATTGAGTAAACTTGTCACAAAGTACATCGTTTTTGTAGCCAATTGGAATGATGTGACCTTATTAGAATTAGTGAGTGACTTTGATTGAGAACCTATTTCAAACTATGTTTCTTTTAACAAATGGAATAAACACACTTTGGACATATTTTAAATATATAAATATTTTTTTATTGCTGAGGTACAGCTAACAACCCACTTTTAACAGTTACTGTTGCCTAGGGGTGTTTACGACCCCAGCGGAATCGCTAACACGCTGATATCTGCGTAGTGGAACTGGAACTTGGCCACTTATGCCAGAATACATAAGGTTATTATGGCGGTATATGTAGAGACCAGTTGTGGTTGCCATCCAGACGGGCTTGGGGTCCTACCACGAAGTTAGGGCTATTTTGTCGCCTTTTACAACAGGCCGACTCCGGCCGCAAGAGTTAATATTCTTACTCCACCCGCACGGAGAATTATTTAGTTAGAAATTGAAATCTCATAAGAACTTTTATTTCCAATGGGATTCCAAACCAGTAGCACCATCTGCTTATGAAGTTCTCTTATACTATACAGATCCGATTAACGGCATCAGTATACTTTACTATACTGATCGTTTATGTTCTATTAAGTGTTTTTTATATTGGCCCAGTAATTTTAACCCTTTCTGTCACTTGAGATTAGCAAGTTCATTTAATTAATCAAGAGTAATAATGTATACATATGCACACGCAAGAAAAAGCAGCATCGAGGTACAAATCAATGCAAACATGAGCAAATATTGTGATGATGACAGATGTGACATAAATAAACGCGTTCTATTAGTTAAATGGCATAATAATAAATTTTTATATAATACCTGATATTTATAGAGCGAGGTGCACACCCCGTATAATGTTGTTTGATTGCCCAAGTATTAGCATTATGTACTAAATAACTGAGTAATGAGAGTAAAAAGTGTTATAAATTCTATTGCGGTACGAGTAATAAACATGCAACATTCCCAATAAAATATGCTTATTGCTTATAGTGCCATAAGTTGAATGAGAACATATTTATATTTCCTTTAAACTAATATAACAGACATTAAAAACGCTTTTAGTAAATAACATATTGTAAACGCAATTCCTTTTATTTTTATTTTCATTATAACGCATGTAAAGATCAAAGAATAGAGTCTTAACAGAAATTTTTCTAATTAGGATCTTCGTAATTATAATAGAAAATGAAATTACTTTTATATTTAGAGTAATAAGAAGAAATAGTAATATTAAAACAGTCTATAAAATCTTAATACAGGGATCTCACGCGTCTCCCCAATGTACATACCATACTCAGGCTATTTTTGGGTTATATGTATCGCAGAAGGTAGAGGTTTCTTTTACGTTAATAGGTACGTTATTTTCATGTTTAAAAATCCAGTATTGATTGAATAATAAAGAAAAATATATATAGATAGACTATACATACACTATAGAATATAGAAATCGAACCGGACTGTATTGTTTATTAGACCACTAGACACTAGTCATTTTCATAATTAAATAATTTTTATTAAATGATGCCTTTATTTGTCAGGGAAAAAATAATGAAGAGCAAAATATACAAAACAATTCAACATTTTTTTTATTATTTATAATTACAGTAGTGCAGTGCATATATTGCAATGTTCGTACGAAGTGAAGAAACAAGGAGGCCTAGAAGTGCGTTGATGTCGTTTATGTGGCGACGCGTGCGCATCGCGTTACGCTTGGGATGTCAACTCGCACATGGCCATCTATATCATTTACACTGCCATATATTTGTTATAACTTGTTATTTAATCTTAAATATAATGCTTAAGCCCTGTCATTTTATCATCATAATTTTAGATTTAAGTCCTGGTGCTATCATTTACATTTCGATGGCCGGAGTTCGCGCTTTGACTTTTTCTTCTGCACTTTCGACTTATATAGTAGACTAGCTGACCCGGCAAACGTTGTTCTGCCATATAAATAAAAAAAGTAGCCGATCTCCTTCCCCGAGATCAATAATATCTCTATCCCGAAATTCATCGAAATTGGTTCAGTGGTTGAAACGTAACAGATCGACAGATTTCTCGGATACGGGTGTTATTAATAACAGCACAATACTGTGTGTGGCGTGTCTTTAGGGAGACCATGGGAGATGGATAGGAGAGAGATGCGGGGACGAATGATTATAGTGGATTATTTTTAAATCTACCCTCTATGTAGACATTTATCTGTGTGGATATCCGGAGAAAAAATACTGATCTCTGCGACCAGGGTCGGCCTATCGTAAAAGGCGACAAAACAACCCACCCTAGATACGTGGTAGGGCCTCAAGCCCGTCTGGATAGCGACAACCTTTGTTCTTAAGTATGCCGCCATAATAACCTTGTGTTGTGTTCCGGCATTAGTGACCCAAGTTCCTGTACCCTTATGGGACAGCAGCGTGTTCGCGATGCCACTGGTGTTGCAAACACCCATTAGCTACGGTAACTGTTAAATTTTAAGTGGGCCGTCAGCCTGTCCGCTGTGCTACAACAATAAAAGAATAAAGGTTATTAGAACTTTGAGGGTATTAAAATTGATCTTTGTATAATAATATTATGCATAACATAATGATAACTTTCTAAATATGATTGTCCTTCTATATAGCAGTAAATCTCGGTTGTATACAAAATCATTGATACAGGGTGATATTAATCACTCTCTTGTACAAAGAGACTCAAGAACACAGAGTTGATGAGTGACAAAAGGAAGGACTACTCTCTGACCCTCCAACACCAAAAAATAATATCAAAGGCGATTCTGCTACTGCTGTTAGTAAAATGGTAAGTAATCAATCTTTTGACTTTTAAGAAATTGAATAAATGACATACGGTCTTTCTCTTTTCTTATATCGGGGGCACACGATGAGTTTTACGCGTTAGATGTACGTTACACATTCAGTTAGAAGTGATTTAAATATATCTTCAAAATCTAGTTTCCATTTGAGGTGTGAATCTTATTATACAATGCTTATAATTCTATCGCAAGTTACATTTAGTAAAAGAATAATAAATACTATGTCAATTGATCAAACAACAGTTATATCACCCATTGCTGGTCATAGGCCTCCCCAAGATCATGCCATAACACCTGATCCTTCGATTTTCTCATCCAGCCACTACCTGCTACCTTTTTAATGTGTTCAGTCCACTGGGTTGGAGGGTGTCCTACACGACGTCTCCCAAGACGCAGTCTTCACTCTAGGACTAGTTTACTCCAACGGATGTCGGTCGTGCGACATACGTACTGAGCCCATCGCTACATTAACAAGCATATTATATTACGAGTAAGCTGTCCATCATTTTGGTATTTTCTCGTGTCTCTCTCTCTCCTTATTTCGGATTTCATCCTTAAGGGAGATACCGAGCACAGTTCGCTCCATAAATCTTTGCGCGACTATAAACTTATGGATTAAGCCAATGAATCCACGTCTCGGCACTATACGTTATTACGGACAGGAGGCATTGCTCTGTACGCATTACTATATATTTTTCTTTACTATGTATTTCAATATTAATATTGTATATATTTCATTTTGGACTGCTAATGAATGAGTACATATATGTGTGAGTGCGTACATGTATGTTCGAGCGCGTGTGCGTGGGTTCGGTGTGAATGTTCGCGATATGATGGGATGCAATTAAAATAATGCACAATAATTGCTCCATAGCGTCGCTGCCATGTAAATGCGCCGCCATTATTATGCGCATGTGCTGTGAAACAGATAAACCCACAACGTTCATAATACCCGGCGATTGCAATCTCTCGGCAACTTCAGTTTTTCAGTAGCGATTTAATACATATGTCAAAATTAATGATCCCGAGGTGTTTTAGTGCAGTAAAGTGTTAATTTAGGTATCCTTTTAAATTGCGCGTTTAACGGTTAATTCATCTCGTCGGAAGAGTAAGAATGAGTAAATTGTGGATAGATATCATCCCTTGATCAGGTATTCATAAGTATATTAATCGAGACTATAACTTTTGCGAAGGAGAGTGGATGGATTGCGTAAAAGATGATATGGCAAAAAAAAGGTGTGAATGTTGGGATGACAGCTAACAGAGGAGAGTGAAAGAAGAGAACACGTTGTGTCTACCCCGTGTAATATGAGATAAGGGCCGGAGGAAGAAGATATAACTTTTGCAATAAGACCTGCTGCCCTAATAGGACTCCAAATCCCAATCTGATGCATTATTTTTACCCTAAAAACAAGATGGAAGGTTCTCAATCATATTGGTCCATAGGCTCAATAAATAATTAAATGTTGTATTGTAAACATTTGTACGACGCATTAGATAGAGCCTGTACGTGAGTATCAGTTAAATTAATAAATCACTCACACTGAAGCAGGACAAGACTCAAATTTAATAAAATGAGATTATTGAAACGAATACAATATTATGATAATAAGCAACAAATGAGGGACGAGCTTCGAGAGTCGGCCGCTTCCCTTAATTAGTATCACAATCAGGGATCGAACCGCGGTCGAAGCATAGTATAAGAATGCGCACAATGGACTTAGCAGGGTTCACACTTTCTAATAAGATTTTAAGAGGTAATCACTATTAATCCCTTTAGTCTTTTACTCCGACTTAAAAATACATTCTACATTTCGAATCCGATTAGCCAATAATGGGAACAAAATAAATTACAATAATAATCAATAACAATAAGTGAAATAATAAAAAAAAATTAAGTTACAGTTTTGCTCAACAACTTAAAATTATCAAGTATATGATGGTGATAAAACAGTGTGGAAGTTTCTCGCTATTAGAATAATTAAATACGTTATCAGATTGTACTATAATGTAATTGTAATGTAAAATTGGATCAATGTAGTCTGACATTAAAATAAATAATAATAATAATTGTAAATATCCTAGAGTTATTTGCATCTATATTCTTATAGTATTTACTTATTTATATGACATCCCCGTGTCACAATCAGTAAGGTTCTCAGCAATAAACTTATAAGACTAAGATATTGTAAAATAAATTAAATTATTAGAATAGTTTAGTATCGTCTTATAAGGAACATACAAAATAATATTAGGGGAGCATGACACCCCTAGACAACGGCTACTAAACGCACCGGCCGAACTCCGTTTGTTTGTTTGTTGAACATAGTCACCGCATTTAATTAATACCCTCGAGCTGTTATTATGATCCTGTATTATTAGTTACGCTCGCATTCATACACGATTCGTACTTTCACCTTTTTATTAATAGATGGCGTCACCCGTCTCCTTGGATTAGTTGCGTCGTCGCGTGTTCTCTGTACTTTTATACTAATTACTATATATAAAAATCCATTTTGCATTCTTCGGAAATATAATGTTGTTATTTAGGATATCTGAAGATTAAAGTTTAAGTAGTTCAATCTGTATAACAGTGATTTTCAATGTTATAAGTAACACATTTTGACCTTTTATATCATCCGTTGCCGAGGGTACCCTTGGTGTCAGAAGCTAGCACCCATTTGAAGCATCTAATGCCGCGGGTTTTATGTATTAATATTAATGTTTTTGTATATAAATAAACAAAAAAGTATAAAATATTTAATACGTAAAGAGAGACTTGCAACAAGTAAATAATATCTATAGTCAGATATAAAGTAAATTACTTTAGAAATGACGTAATGAAAATACGGGTGTATTTACTTGAATAGCTCCGTGCTTGTATGGACATAGTTCCTACGCTGGCGTCGCACAAACTCATGTTTTTAAAGAGTTCTCTTTAAGACACCCTCACACTAGTGCACGTTAGTTTGAGGTAAGTTTGAGGTACCAAAACTATTGTTTTTAAATTACAATATGAATCCACCTGTTACATGACCGCGGTATTGGGTGCTTTTACCTTCTTATTAATTATAAAAGAAATAAAGATATTTAAATAAGTAATTTGACTAAGTATATGTTAAAATATAACACGTAAAATATACAAGTATATTATGTAGAGAAGAAAACTTATGGACTAAACAACCTACTTACACCTAACATATAAAGATAACAATAACATTAAAAAAAGTTTTATTATGGTCATCATAATAATTTTAGTATTCAACTCAGAAATAGTAGACAAAAATGTATTAAAACTTTTGTGATGTGAGTTTAGTGATTTAGTGAGTTTAATACACTTGTTTCCTTAAGCAGTTTTAAAAATTATTCTGATGTGGTGAACATATTTATTTCAATTAGTAAATATATATTCAATAAATACGACTCGATATCTATAATATTAATTAAAAAGTTATCTGACTCAAATAATAAAAACGTGTCTTTCGCCACTAGTGTGGATTTAACCACCTGGGAAAGATCTAATTTTAACTAGAATCATAATCGATCGTAAATTGATTAAAACTACAACCTGTTGTACATCGCTATTTAGTTATCATTCAATAAAGGTCTCAAACAAATATATATCTTGATACATGGGCAGAAAATTCTAAATGCTTTGATATAATGATTGTTTACGTAAATTTGATGGGAAGCGATTGTTTCTTGAACAATAGCGCAGTTGAATGCGGACTAATTTGAATGAAAACTAGTAATTAGCATCCGTCATCGCTCATCTCTCGGAGCACACCCGTCAAATCAAACGCATTTCAAATGCTCTCAAACTCCGTAGTAGTATTTATTTTCTTTATAATTTAATAGAATATAAAACTTCAATAATTTAATTAAAACTGAGTTAAACTTATCATTAAATTACAAGGTTTTGGCACCTCGTGAAGTTGAGCACATTTTCGTAATAGGCAGTTCAATTTAATGTAATATTTATACATATTAAATTGTGTTTGACTCTGTATTCTTAATTTTATTTGTTCATAATAAAAACATTATATATTATTTTATTTACATTGATGACAATTTAACACTTCGAAAACCCGTAGCATAACTTGAGCTATGTGGTCACTGACGCAGAAGACTAAATCGCCCTTAGTTATTAAGTATTAACATTTTTAAGCTTCTACTAACAATTTACGGACTCAGCTTCTGAATTAAATAAATAAAGGAAAAAAGTAGCATTGTCTGGGCCACGGTATTAGCCAAGCCCTATAATCCCTCCGTGAAGGTTTCCTATGTTTATTTTTACCATCAGTACGTGGACATCATTGTGTTATAATGGCCATATTTGAGAAAAAATGGTCTCTTAAGTGAACGCATAAGTGAGAATGGAACCACAAATGCCACCAACTTGTCTATTTCCTATACCTCAATACATATCAGCGGACATAGATTATAGATGTGTAATAATCTATACAAATAAACAAAATTGGAGGGTCTTTTTGTAATAATAAAATAACCGCATTTTACTAAGTGCATTCGGACGTATACACGGTGCATATACCAAAACAACATTTTTTCCAATTTTTGTCTGTCTATCTGCTAGTCGGTCTGTCTGTCTGTTTGTTCCGGCTAATCTCTGAAATGGCTGCACTGATTTTGACGGGAGTTTCACTGGCAGATAACTGATGTACCAAGGAGTAACTTAGGCTATTTTTATTTTAGAAAAATAATAATAGTTTTTGTTAAAAATGATGTTTCGAAAATTTTATATTCCAATTTAAGTTGACCTCCGATTTATATCATCAGCCATATGAAATAGGGTTCAGCTTAGGCTGGGCATTGTAGGTTGAATTTCCAATTTAATTTGACCTCATATATCCAAAAAATGCTGCCTAAAGTCACTATTCCACGCGGACGGAGTCGCGGGCACAGCTAGTGTATAATATATAGATAAATAACATTCAAGGCAATAATGAGTGTTTCGCATGCACCAGTATAATATAATTATAATAAACAACGAAAGTTCAAAATATCGCATAAAATATTAATAGTTGCTGTGAAATAATACTTCCATTGACCTTTCGGTAGCCACGAAATATGGGCAGCGGGTTGCCGTCTTCGTGGACATAGAGGCCAACACTCCTCGCCATTTGCAATCGTATTCCATAGCGATACAGTTGTTAATCGGGCGTGCATTTACCTTCAGATATTCGAGTTAGTTAATTTGTAGTTAATGAGTGAGTGGTGGCGTCCAAATGTCACCGATCAATAAACAAACTCTTATTAACAGCTAATCGAGTGTTGTTAACGATCTCACTGTTATAACTGACACTCGGGGAATGTCAGAATTAAATACATATTACACAGTCAAATAACATAGTGCGTGATATGCATTTATATCGTTTATTTAGTTTAAGCTTTCAATGAAAGCCTATGAGCATGCTTCCCAGACGATGGACGAAGTGCAATTAATACATGTGATTTGTTTAGCCAATATCCATACGTAGAAAACAAATCGTATTAATTTGCCAATGGCGAGCGAGGTAGGGATGCCTCACATTCGATATTTGAATATCAAATCATCTATACAAATAAATAAAATTGGAGTGTCTGTTTGTAATATTAAAATAACCGCTTTTTACTAAGTGCGTATACACGGTACATATACCAAAACAACGTTTTTTACAATTTTTGTCTGTCTGTCTGTTTGTTCCGGCTAATCTCTGAAATGGCTGGACTGATTTTGACGGGACTTTCACTAGCAGATAGATGATGTAACAAGGAGTAACTTAGGCTTTTATTCTAGAAAATAAAATAGTTGTAGCTAAAAATTATCAGTTTCGGAAATTTTTGAAATCCAATTTAAGTTGACCTCCGATTTATATCATCAATCATATGAAATAGGGTTTAGCTGGTTTTGTAGGTTCGAACACACGTATCTCGGAAGCGCATGGCCTAACAGTTGCATTCGATAACACTGACTGTTTGCATATTTCATTTATTCATATTTTATGGTTTATAGGGTTTGTAATCCAAAATAAACCAAAAGATATATCCAAAAATTCTGCCCAAAGTTACTATTCCACGCGGATGGAGTCGCGGGCACAGTTAGTATTGGAACTAAATATTAATTACTGCAACTGTGTAAATGTTTCCTGTGGTGATATTATTTTTATTGCCGTAGAACAGCAGAAAGGCTGGCAGCTCACTTCATAATAAACCCTAGTTACCGTTATTTGTGGATGTTCACTATGTCAGGGGCTCTGGAACTTGGATCGTTTATGCCGGAACAAGCACAAGGTTATCATGGCATCTGGGTTTAGATGAATCTTAAGAGAGGCTGCTGGCCCTCGGCACCAGTGATCAGTATTCTTACTCTGTCCCTGAACGGAGAAGAATTGATACATATGTCAGGCAGATGTCATTACCACTTTCTAAAAAGAGACATAGGTTTTTATTAAATGCACGATTTCACTGATTGTCTTGTGCTTAAAGTAAGCTAGCACTACATGAGAACTTTGTGGTATGTTAGATTACATATAACCTTTTCCAAAGAACGTCCATTTAACACAATCAAACGCTTCTATTTAAAAGAAATAATATATTTAATTTTGAACTGAATTTGTGTGAGGCAAGCCCTATGTCTGGTTTCTATTAGCCGCTTGTTGGTAGGCCGTCCCCGGCGGGTGGCAGCAGCGAGTCGTGCGGCGCCCGCGGCTCTTTGGCGCACCGCCAGTCGCCGCCGTGGCCGCCACCATGTGGTGGCTCGGCCTCAGTAGCCAGTGGCCACCGCCACCGCCGACCACCGAAGCCCGCGTAGAATTCACCGTGCGCGCATGCAAATCGCACGCATGCCTGCCGCTGTCGCTCCGTCGTCACGCCCGCGGGGCGTCCTAGCGTCGCGTCGCCCATACTACTTTCATTGCATTTATAATGAGTATAGCTAACTCAGCTATACGTAAGCTTTTGCACATTGTTTTTAGTCTTTAAATAGAATATAAGGGCCATTCCATCCTATCAATACTTTTAATCTTTATGTCAACCTCGTTAGATGGTTTATTCAACAGAAAAATTAATGAGATTTTGTCACATGTTATTCCAGTTATTAAATAACTGGTCGCAAAACATTAAGAAGTATTTGAATACTTTTAGATATTTTAGATATTATTGGTTAGATACTAAGTACTTTTTAGTTTTGGGAAGTCCGAGGTTTTAGGAAGTCCTAACCCTAATTTAATTACAATGTAAAAAATAAAACTATTCGGAAGTAAATGGAGGCTGTGAACGAGCTATTTACCCATATGAAATTTTATTTAAAAGAGTAAATAAATTGCAAAAGTAGATTACATTGTAACTCACATTTCAGCATTTGAATTCAGGTGCATCAGTTGCGTTGAGCGGAATGCGAGTGAAAATCACGAATACCTGAAGATCAATCAACGAAGCCATTATCGAACACACGTTTTGCATATACGAGTATATCATAAAACACCTGTTTCGGCCAACATGCCGATGTTGGCCGCTCCGTCAGTTCGCGTGCGTGAACCTATATTTAATTAGTTAAACGAACGTTTCGTAAATCATCGGCTGACAAAACGATTACATTTGTATAAGTCTGCGCACACACGTTGTGCACCAATGTTTCTAAATTTCTCGAGGCTCTTCCCATGCAACCCCGACCCGCTACCGCATGTCGTCCATCTAACGGGCTGGAGTGCGTCCTACACTACGTTTATAACACGCAATGGTTAGTTGTGAATTATCATGTTCTAGCTTACGGTATACCCTAAGCTTATGGCTGGCGTCAGAGAATATATGCGAGAGTTGTCAAAACAGTATGGTACACAAAAAGCGGTCGACGTTAATCAGTTATCGTTGAAAATGTGGCGTGTACGCACAATATTGGTAACTTCGGTTTGTGTTTTATATTGGTAGTCCGCATAAAAGATTTACGGGGAAAAAATAATAATTATGACTTTTTAAATATAATTAGTTGATCGACAAGTAAATTACTAAATAATACACGTATTTTTTTATAGCTAGAGTTCAGCAGACAGGAAAACGACCTACCCTGACAGGTGGTCAATTTACGTTGGCTTGTGCCAAAAATTCTATCCGTGCAGGGGCGGAGAAAGAATACTAACCTCTGCGGCCGGGGTCGGCCTGTCGTAAAAGCCGACAAAACAACCCACCCTAGCTACGTGGCAGGGCCTCAAGCCCGTCTGGATGGCGACCACCTTCGGTCTTAAGTATGCCGCCATAATAACCTTGTGTTGTGTTCCGGCATTAGTGACCCAAGTTCCTGTACCCTTATGGGACAGCAGCGTGTTCGCGATGCCACTGGCGTTGCAAACACCCATAGGCGACGGTAACTACTAAATTCTAAGCGGGCCGTCAGCCTGTCTGCTGTCCTACAGCAATAAAAAAAATTCAGTGGGACTCGGAGAGGCGCCAAAGTGACCTGATCTTCCGCCTGACGCAGGTCCTTTGCTTCCTTCGTAGGCCCACGGTTGCTTCGGGAGGTACCTGTGTCACATAGGGAGGGAGACGACATCACGGTGCCACCATTGTGACGCAGGCAACGGTGGACCACACCGTCGCCGGACCGGGCCACGAGATTGGTAGAGCACACATCCGTGGACCCGGACGTAGGCGATAGGAGAACAGCGGGGATTTTTAGTGGGTAGTCATCTTTCCATGGATGGCCAAACTTTTTTCTCGGAGTCCCACATATCCGGGCCGGGGGAATCCGTCAAAAAGAGGGGTTTTCACCGAGACAAAAAATAATTCAGTTAGGCATAAGTTTTTTTACATAAAGGCAACGAGGCCTAATCTTGCTTATGTGATTAAATATCTAAGTGGCAACGTCTATCTAGCCATTTTTTTGTAAACTGTTATTCTAGCTATAGTGAGACAGACTCGCTTTAGGTGTGGCCTGTGGTCTTCGGCTGCAACTAGCTTCACTTATTTGTAATTGCGTCGCTGTCTCCAGATCGTACCTTTAACGATCATATATAGAACATTCTAACAATGTATGTTGTATTGTCTCACTGCAGCCAATACTGCATGGGCAAAGAGGACTGGCTCTTAGTTTAAACCTATGCAGATATGCTGAGAAGCCACCGAGTCCAGTTGGCACCTGCACAAGCAACGGAGTCAATACTAGTTTTCTCACTATTTTGTTTGCATGGTACGCGTTCGGTAGGAACAATTTAGTTTCTGCAGCAATGGTCCCTTTCACGTAGCTCTTATTCCACTGCTGAACTGTATCAATGCGTAGCTCTCTCTTAAAATAGAGAGTGGAGCCCTGTTATAAATTGTAACGACGTTCTGCCCCGCTACCAGCCATGCTAATTTGTCGGCGCGCTCCGTTGCTGGGGACACTGACATGATCCCGAACCCAAAAGATTCGGATTGGAAACCATCTTCACTAGATTCTGATGAATCTGGATAGCTAGGGGATGGAACGTTTGAATTTTGGATTCAAACGTTCAAGACAAATCTAGAGTCGCTTACCACCACGACTTTTATTACTAAGTAACAGGCTCCTAATAGAACCTTGGAATATTTTAGTGGAACAAGTTAATATATTAACTTTCCAATATATCTGTTCAGAAGCCCGCAAGAGCATAGGTAAAGAAATGATTACGTATCTATGGAGACTCCACTTAAGATGATTTAGGGTCGCAAAAAAAGTATAACGGCGTGAGTACATTATTCGGTGTATGCCTATTATTTTAGTAATAGTCAATTACGGAATTGGGGAGATGCGCAACATCCGCCGGCTGATGAGCGCGCGGTTGACCTTTCGCCTCCGTCGCAACGAATAAATTATACCGAATTCAAATTAAATTATTTAAATTAGCTAATAGCAACTCCGTTTCTAGTTCCCATGACTAGACAATTCACCTTTTACAACCGACTTCTAAATTGCTATAGTTTGAAAAAGTTCTTCTATAGTTGTGCATATTGTGACTGGTTTATCAAAGAGACTGTTAAACTCAGCTTCAAATAACTAACCATGGTTGAGCATAGCAAGGAATCCACAGTATATCGTTTATATAATACTCGTAATATATATAATAGAGTGCACTCGTGGGAGAGTGATGGTCAACAGGAAGAATAGATACGACAATAAATATATATTTAAAATCGTTAGATAGAATAATAAAATCAGGCTGTTTATTGTAAATGTAATATACAGATCAAAAAAGTCTAAGCAACATGCATGATATTACAAATTTACCATTTATACTAATTAATTTCTAAGTCTTTACTCACTCAAAGTGCGTAGGTATGTAAACTTTTTTGTTATTTATAACATACTGGCTGGTTGTAAAAAAATTTTCGATTATGTTTTGTTTTTTTCATAAAATTAAATGAAAGGGAATTTGTTTGAATTTAAGTGCGTTTTTATTGCTACGTTTAGTCTTGATTTTATAATTTTACCAACCATAAATGGTTGGTTATTTAAAAATAAAGTTAGCGACAAAATTGAATTGTTAGATATTCTTTACGTCATGGAGCGACGTCATTTGACGGCAAATGAAATGCAAAGAGCTGTAGAGATGTTGCAAGCGGGAAGTAATTAATCTCAGGTATCTCGGCATTTTGACATTCATAGAAGTGTTATTTGTCGTCTTTGGCAGCGCTACAACAATACAAGGAAACCCGCTGAACAGCATCCAGGCCGTAAAAGGAGTACAACCACTCGGCAAGACCGGTACATACAACTGACTGCAAGACGCCAGCCGATGTTAACCGCTCGAGAGATAAGTTTGAGCCAACAAAATTCAAGTGGTGTTGATGTAAGTCCCCAAACTGTGCGAAATCGACTGCATGAGTACGACCTACGAACTCAACGTCCAATTAGTTGCCCACCGATACGTCACGGAAATCGCGCTCGTCGAAATGGATGGTGTAGAGAACGCAGAAAATGGACCCAGGAACAATGGGATAAAATTATGTTTTCCGATAAGTCGCAATTCGGGTTTAGGCCTGATACAAGAAGGGTGCGAGTGTACCGTCGGCCCGCAAATACTGAAAGGCTCAGGTGCATTCAGGAAGTTATGACGTTATAATATGAAAATCCATCCTAAAATTTAAATTAGTACATGTTGCTTAGACTTTTTTGATGTGTGTATATCTTTTTAAATCTAGTGAAAAAGAAACACGGCCTAGCAAGGCATTAATTTTTTTTGTTTTTTATGTACATAATAAAAAATAGAAATTGCGCATTGTCGGAATTTATAGTATAGGAATAGTTGGACAGAATAAAACAAAAGATGAGGTCAGGAAAACATACACTAATGACCTATACGAAACGTTTTGCTGGCGAAGATACATTAAAAAGAGACAATATAACGTTGATAAAGTAAGTGTCTCAGTACTTTCACACGGTGTATTCATCGGTCTCCATGAGAAGTGCTTAATTAACTTCTTACGCACTCCTGCTTTGGGCACCCATCTACATATTTAATACGGTAATGTCCGCGCCGTCCGTTCCCACGCCGCGTCGCGCCAATATTAAATCAGATGACCAACAAATTGCTCGAGCTCCCCATAAGTCCGTGGCGTCGGCACAAAACCTCTTGTGGACGCATCTCGCACGAATATCGCTTTATATGATTAAAGTTTGATTACTAAAATTGTTGAAAATTTCAGCTGAGCCAATTAGGCAACTGGCTTTTGTGGACCTTCACAAAAAACAATACGCGTTAATGGGTGAGGTTTACTTGGATCCGAGGCCATATGGTGATCGCATTAAATACATATAGGATACTAATAACATTGAATGATAGTATTTTATTCGTCAAGAGCTCTTTGTACTGCATGCTATACATAAAAGAGGGCATAGCGTCTCCCATCTGGGCTCGGGCTTCCTTCTAGAAGGAACGGATAGAATACTCTGCATGTTTGTCAAAGGAGATAATGTCGATGCAGGTTTCTTGACGATTTTTTCCTTCACCGTCGGTACATAGAAATTATTCTATATGTAAATTGGGCGAGAAAACTATGCCACCGTACGATATAAAACCCGAGTTCTCTCAGTGGTAACTGAGCTATCAGGTACCTTGTTTACTGTATTATATTATCGGCCTTTTTTTTTTTTTTACGGGGTGGGGAAAGGCGGAGGGGCATGCCGGACTCCTACCGGCTAAAACCACCACCCCGGTGTCTCCTCACACGTGCGCGCGGGGCCGCGGGAATCCAGATTCTTCCGCAGCCCCACACTAGTGCTGGCCCGGTCTGTCCGGGCCTCGTCTCCTGCACGGGGTAGTGAGGTGTTTAACTACCCCGTGCATCGCCTCAGAGGCGCGCGCCGACACCCGCACGCGCCTCCGCCTCGGGTCCATCGAATAGGGGGCGGGGACTTCCCCAAGTCCCTCGCCCCTGGACCCATTCATGGGGGCCGGAAAAGGGCGTTATCCGCCCTTCCCCTGCGCCCGGTGCGCCTTCTGCGGCCGGGGAAGGGAGTCGAGATCTCCCTCTCCCGTTCCGCAGTTTCCTTCTGCGACATCACGTCCTCGCAGAAGGACACCACTGCGTCCCACGACTCTGCGCTACCGACCATCCTCCGCACTACGGCCGGTAGCGACAGATCTCCTCCTACTTCATTTGTGAGGACACGGCGCTGCTCCTCCCAAGCTACACACTCGGCGAGTGTGTGTTGCGCCGTGTCCTCCCCGCCGTGGACGCAGTGGTGGCACCGAGCGTCCGGCTCCCTGTCTATGCGGCACAGGTACTTGCCGAAGCAGCCATGCCCGACAGCACCTGCGTCACCCTAAACGACAGGGAGCCGTGCCTTCTCCCGAGCCAGTCGTCGAGTACTGGCCGGATCGCCTCGACGGTAGCGAGGCCGGCAGTAGGGCGCAGAAGCCTTTGCCGCCATTCCGCCACCAAGACCTGACGGAGCTCCTCTCGGCGCAGCGCCAGATCGCGCTGCGCCGGCCTCGAGCCCCGTGCCCGCTCTTCCTCGCGCCATCGATATAATGACGCGAGTACTTTCGCCTCTAGGTCCCAGGGCGGGGATCCGGCCAGGACGCAAGCCGCCTCGTAGGAAATCGTGCGATACCCGCGGACGACTCTGACGGCCATCACCCTCTGCGGCTTGCGCAGAATGGCGAGAGTGCTGGCCGTCATGTCCAACGCCCAAACAGGGGCCCCGTACAGGGCCATGGACCGCACGATTCCCACGTACAACCGCCTACAGGCGGCGCTCGGGCCCCCCAAGTTGGGAAGCAACGTCGAAAGCGCGCCCGCTGCACCCATCAGTTTGGGCGCCAGCCGCCGGAAGTGGGGCCCAAATTCCCATCGGCTGTCGAGCACCAATCCCAGATACTTCATGGTGGACTCGACAGCTATCCGGGCCCCACTGACCACGATGTGTGATCCCGGCGCCGGCGCACGTCGGGGGCCATGAAACACCATGGCCTCCGACTTGTTAAGGGCCACCTTCAGGCCCAGGCGCCGGATGCGGTTCACCACCTGTGACACCGCAGCCGTGGCTATCAACGTCGCCTCCCTGTGCGAGCTCCCCCGGGCAGTGACAAGCGTGTCGTCCGCGTAACACGTCAAGTCGGCGCCCGACGGGAGCTTGCCTCTCAGCACCCAGTCGTAGCCGATGTTCCACAGGAGCGGTCCCAAAACCGATCCCTGCGGAACACCGCACGACATGAGGTGCCGACCGGCACCGTCACGTCCCCGATAGGTGACGCATCTACCCTCCAGATAAGCCCCTACCTTACGGCGGAGGTAGGGAGGCACGCGATGGTATTTCAGAGCCTCCCGAATACAACTCCAGGGTAGGGTGTTGAATGCGTTGGAGATGTCTAAAGACACCGCCAGCACCACCCCACCCCGGGACACCGTCTCCTCCGCCAGGGCCCTCACGCGCATGATGGCGTCTATGGTGGAGCGCCCCCGACGAAAACCAAATTGGTTGTTGTCCAGGTATTATTATACATATTATCGGCCTATCTTAAGTGAAGTGGTAGGTAAGTGGTGTGAACACAGTAAGGTTAGTATTTTTTATATTTTATAAAAGAGTTTACACCATTTTTTTTTTAAATATTCAGTTAGAATGAACCGAAGGCGAATTTCTTTTGATAAATAAAGTATTCTTATTTGATAAAACAATAAGATTCAACATAAGCCACTGACCGGATCTGAGTGGACGTGGACGCCTTCAAAAACCAGCGCAATTATGCTACCTGTCCGCCGCGCATCGCCGCGATCCGACCTAAATTTATCCAGCACATTATTATAATTAACTTTAATACTATGAATGCAAAACAGCTGCCAATTATTTCGCTTCTGTTAGAATGGGTGATATATCTCTCCTGTATAACATTCTTTTCAATCCTATTTTACCAACTTACTTAAAAGAATGTTTTTACTTTCTCCGCTCCTCTTGTTCACGTAATTTGCGCTCTAATTACAACAGATTTCTAAAATTTCCTGGACACCGTTCCTCATACTGTCGTAAATCCTTTACTTATCAAGCCACTCTATTGTGGAATTCACTTCCCGTCACTATCAGAGAGGCAAAATCCTTAGGAGTGTTCAAGCGAATGGTTGTCGAACATTACTTAAAGATGTAGGCCATGTTTAATAGATGACTATTTCCTTGATTTGAATCATGTATTTTTTTCTCTCTCTCTCTATACACCGCACGATAAGTTAGTGCTAGTATCCTCCATAAGAAATGTATATGTGGGTTGCCTGGAAGAAATCGCTTAAAGCGATAAGGCCGCCCATTGTCTCCAATATTCACAATATTCTCTTTAACTTGTATTATATCATTAGGTTAAGTTGGTGACAATAAAGAATTATCTATCTATCTATCTATTAAACACAAGCCCAGTAGAAAGATAAGATGGTCTATTTATGAATCAAGCTACGTTTACAATACTGTGTGCTTAGAAATGACACTAGTACCATTTTCAAGCACAAAAAACAGGCAAGATATGAATCAATGAAGAGAGGAAAGGTTAATAGACGAAAGTTTGCCTAAGATGCTGAATTTTCACTGTAAAACCGTTTGATACCTATTTAAATTTAGAAATGTTGATGAATAAAGAATAGATATCGTTTCTTTCATTGCCCTTCAAGTCGAGTTCCTTAGGTAAGGTATACGCCAAAACATAAACTACAATTTTCATAGATGACTATTGATTAACGCTATAATCATTTCATATTTATTGGTTTATACTATTCATAATAGCAATCAATCAATCAAATCATCTTTTTTCTTAGATTTATGAATCGTTAGATTTCTGTGCTAATTCCTGTATTACCAGTACAAATCATAAGTGAATACGACCAGAACCCACGACCTCCTCAAGAGAACCTATGTACATGCGCCGGTATGTCATGGAGGTAGTTGATTAATAAACGAGATGAAGTAGTATGAGAATGTAGTTTTGGCGAAGAACAATTATTAGAAATTTCTTCAAATGGAATGCATCAATACGAAATCGTAATAACATATTAAAGTTTATTGCTATTTAGTTAATATAAAAATAATGAATAAAAAACAAGCTTGGAAACATTCAAATATAACAAAGGATTTAGACAACGGTTTGTAGCCTAAAGTATGCGTGGCATGTGTCGTCTGTCGTGACCATTCCCCAAATTGGTCATCCCTCAAAAAACAGGCATCGCGGGAGCCGGCACTAGTCATGCGCCGCTCCTCCACCTCATAATTGTGCGGGTGCTTAGAATAAAAACTCAGCCGAGGCTTTTAGGGACCAACAGGCAGTTACAAATAATTTGCTCATAATTAAATATACATATAATGACTAAATCGAAATTCTAACCCAGGCATCCTATAACTTTAGTATAATATATAGATATTATATAAATTTATGTTGGTATAATAAGATAGTGAATCAAATCAAAATCTAGTTTAACTAGTACGTGTTGCAGAGTTTACGCTTCCCCCTATTATAATCGGCATTATCCCGCGACGTTTGCCCAAACCGATTGGCTGGTTCCACACATAGACAGTCTCAATGTGAACATTCACAGTTTTCCTCGTTATTAGAAGAATTCCCAAGACCTAGTAGATGATAAGTTCTAAAGAAGTAATATCGTCTTGGGCTTTAAAACACTTGGCGGAAGGTGCTCCCGCCACACACACCTTCAAGATTGTTTTTTTTTTATTTGTGGCCTTAGATAGTATAAGTGGACATCCATTAATTACGTGAGCTATTTATCGATCAGCTTAGAATCCCCCCCTCCCCCTTAGGTGAGATTTAGTGAGATTTGCCTGGACGCCCCCCCCCCCCCCCTTACATGAGATTGGCGCTTTTTTTTTTATTGCTGTAGAACAGCAGACAGGCTGACGGCCCGCTTAGAATTTAGCAGTTACCGTCGCCTATGGGTGTTTGCAACGCCAGTGGCATCGCGAACACGCTGCTGTCCCATAAGGGTACAGGAACTTGGGTCACTAATGCCGGAACACAACACAAGGTTATTATGGCGGCATACTTAAGTGTCCCCTAACGATTGCTGTCAACGGTCTTTCAGATGAATGAAATGAAATTTTTATTTTGCGTATGACATTGTACAAAATATCTAGTTGTTAGACTAACGATAAGTTCACCTGTTCATCATGTTATAACCCACAGGGCGTGCAAATATTAACAGTAATGTATACAGGTGGTTCCGTACTTGTCTGAGGCAAGAAATGCTTGGTCTTTAGCATGCCCGAACACTAATTGTCCAATGGAGCCCAAGGTACAAAAGCTTTGGGACGCTCCTCTCAGTAGTTGAGTGCACAAAAATCTTTTATCTTCTAGCGCTAACGATACAGAGCGCGCCCGCCTTAGAGCTGTCTCCAAGTGGGAATCAGGTTTATGGCTTCAAGCCTTACCCTCGGCGAATTTAGGTACGCTCCTGGACGATAATTCGTTTAGAATTGCGGCCTCAATTCGACTGGGGGCAACAACTGTACTTCCTCATCGCTGTAGGTGTGGGCATAAAGTCGGTGGCCTAGGGCTCCACGGTTTATCGTGTTGCAAAAGCGCTGGCCGAATACCACGACACGCTGCATTAAATGACATTATCCATCGTTCTCTTGTCACCGTCGGGGTGCCTTCAATTTTGGAACCAAATGGACTAAGTCGCGACGATGGTAGGAGACCAGACGGGATGACATTGGTGCCCTGGAGGAAGGGATGCCCTCTGGTATGGGACGCCACCTGCGTAGACACATTAGCGGCTTCCCATCTTCCAGATACAGCTCTGGTAGCTGGTGGTGCTGCTGCAAAACAAGAGGACCTGAAATGCCGCAAATATTCATCCATTGGCAGTGGATTCATATTTGTGACTTTTGGTGTTGAGACTCTGGGGCCGTGGGGTCCACAAACACATAGACTTTATCGAGACCTGTCAAAACGCTTGATAGAGGTCTCACGGGATCAAAGAGCTGGTTTGTATTTAGGGCAAAGGATAAGTGTTGCCATCCAATGCGGTAATGCAACCAGCGTTTTGGGAACGTTTTGGAATCAATTTATTATTTATAGTTTTCCAGTTTTTGATTTTTTTCATTATTTAATATTTGATTTTCTATTTTTTATGGATAAACGACTAATTAATGTATACATATTATATTATAAATTATTAACAATTAATTATTTGTATAATTTCATTGAGGTAATTAAAATAGGAATCAGAATGATGTCAATAATATAAAAATATAGAATGTCACATGCATAGAACAACAAATTTTAAAACATGTTTATCTATGTATTCTGTGTCTTCCAATTAAAATAATCATTAATATTATAAAAGAATTTCTCCAATAGCCAAGCATTTAATTTAATTCTGAATAAATTAAGGTCAATATTCATTAAATCAGGAGGCAGATTATTATATACCTTGATACACCCATATAATTGGCATTTTTTTGCAATGACAAGCTGCATGAGGGGTAGGTTGTGATCTCAATGGTTTGTGGACAGTCCCTCAAAAATGAAAACATAGCTAATCCAATTTTGATCATGCTGACACAGGCACCGCAATGTCACGGGAACGCAAAGTGCGCGCCCTCATCCTTCGCTCCGTGGTCTCCAATTTTGCGTTCGATTTTTTCCCGCAGTCCGTTTGGCGGGTCTAAAGTGAAATGGTGTGTCAAATGCCAGCGTGCATCACAAAAATGGCCACTTGATTGGGTTTTTACGGGTGGATTGGCGAGACCGCTAGGAATCCAAGCCGCACTCCGCAGCCGCTCAAAGGCGTCCCGGCCCCGGGCCCCGGGCCCCAGCGAAGGGGCGAATTTAAAATTCAGATAAGCGGAATAAACAGCCGGCCGGGAATGTGCAGCCGCAGTACACTAAATTTAACAGTACTTCATATGGCCACTATCAATTAAATTACGAAAACCGTATGGCAAATAAATAAGCCGTAGGACTAATATACGTATAAAATTAAAAAATTTAGTTCAAAAAATAAATAGTTTCCTAATTAAAACAGAAAAATTATACTAAAATAAATAGACTAGAAGGAATATCTTTAGCGACTTGGGTGATAAAAGGCCCAGAAGTGTTTTGACCTCAAAAGCTGCAAATACATATCGCTCCTTACGCGCATTACTTGCGGCACTTGCGAACTTCAGGCGCAGATCCGGCGCTGCCGCATGCTTCATTGGAAGTGGAATGAAAAAATTCATGAAAAATGAGACATACTCGTAGTGTATTGGCGCAAGAGCCATCCTATAATAGCAGCTGCTATTTCATGAGAAGATTGATATACTGTCCGGACTCTTGCCATTGTCACGGACCAGGCCACGATGGCGGATGATTTTTTTAAGGCCCTGATTTTTTTAGCCGAGCAATTTTTAATTTACAATTTAACATACTCGAATACATTGTAATCGATAATTTTGTATTCCAATTAACATATTTATCAGAATAGTCTGCTACAGCGTTGTAGGTGACAAACATCGGTAATAATGTTTAACAAAAACTTAAGAAAATACTGTTTGTGTGCTGTACTGTGGAAGCTGCCCATTCGCCACTGTTTATACTACAGAACTGGCAAAGGAAAATTGTCGATTCATTTAAAATGTATTAGGTATGTGAAACTCGTCCATCGCCCAGAATTTTCAATTGGCAATTTTAGGTGAAGCGCACATTCGCCGTTTGGCTCGACTCCATCCAGGAAAGTGCTCACGTAATTATTCAAAGGATAAATTATTACCTAGCCAAACTTACTATTAACTATTATATATTATTATTATTAGGTTTTAAATTCCGCACTTAAAACTAAACGACTTCTCAATTTCACTTTGTCGACCTTTCTGGTCATATATTTAGAGCATTGTGTGTGTTGCACATTACCTATATATGGGTATTCAAAATGTGGTATAATTAGTTTGGACATAATATATGATAGAGTGTGACCAAGCTTAAAGAAAGCAACCTGTTGGCAAACATTTGTTTACCTAGTCAGGTCATAAATTCTGTCACATGTTTAATGTAAAATAATTGTAACAAGTTTATTCATTATGTAACCATTCATATACCAAAATGAACTTAACAAAACATAGATTCTTATGACATTAAAGTTTATTCAAAATGACCTCCGTGATTTTGAATACAGGCCTTCAATCTGCGCAGCCAGTCGTCTATCGCAGCACGAACGAGGTCCATGTCAATATCGGCGGCTGCCTTAATCAAGGATGTCTTGAGTGACTCCAAATTAGGATGAGACTTTGAGCATGCCTTTTCCTCCAAGTGTTGCCATATCTTGTAATCTAACGGATTCAAATCTGGACTGGAGGAGGGCCAGTCTTCGTGCCGGATGAAGTCGATTTCACGCGCCGCCAGCCAGTCTTGTGTGCTCTTCGCTCTATGAGCTGGCGCCGAATCTTGTTGGAATACCCAGTGCCTGTTATTGAACATGGTATGAGAAACAGGTTCCACAAGGTTCGTCAGGACTGTATTTTGATACACAACAGCATTCGTTTTTACACCTTTCTCACAAAAATGTACCTCTGTTAAGCCCCAATAAGAAACTCCCAACCATACCATGAGCGAGGATGGAAAATGACCTCGTTGGACACGCGGAATACGGTTGCTCGCTTCTTCACTACTGTATGCGTACACCTTATCATTTTGTTTGTTGTAGCTCTCTTCTACGGTAAACATTTTTTCATCCGAAAAAAGAATTTCCCGATATTTTTTTCCCGCGTACCGCTTCAACAAAGCGCGGCATCTCTTCAGTCTCAGGTCCATTAGACGAGCATTCAAACGATGTCCTGTTTTTCTTCGATATGCCCGAAGCCCTAAGTCTTCATTTAACACCCTTTTCACCGTGGTTCTGCTTAACCCCATCTGAAGGGCCAACAGTTTCTGCTTACGTTTGGGATTTCTTTGAATTCGTGCCTTCACAGCTTTTACCACTGCTGGAGTCCTAACAGACCGAGGGCGACCACTTCTTGACCTGTCATCTACACTAGAGTCTTCATTGTATCGTTTGATGGTACTCGTTTATCGTATCTTTTGGTTATATTCAAATTTTTCAGTATGTTAAAAATTTGAATTGGCGCGTAACCGCAACGATGTAACGCAATAACTGCAACACGGTCTTTTTAAGCGTCCACTCCATATTTAAAAATGAGTAAAATTCTAAAAGTTATACATTTTTATTTTCATGAACAATTCGAAATTCGAATTCAATAAACTTTTTTGTGGCCAGCATTCTAAAAGAAAAGTTTTTACTGTGTGACAATACTTATGACCTGACTAGGTATATTGTAGATGTTCATGACTAACAGAATGCTACTACTCCACTTTATAAAATTTATAAGTCCGTAATCAGACTTGTCATATTGTATGGACCGGAATGCGACATGCCGCATAAGGGAAGGATGAAAATGTGGATGTTGAGATGAAAGTGTGTGATCTCGAAAATAGATTATATCAGAAATGACGATGACAGGAGAAGTTTGACAGCAACGCACTGGCGCTGCTCTCAACTTTACAATCACGGCATTGAGAAGCTGAAAGTAATAGACTGGCATGGTATTGTCGTGGAAAGAGAAAAAATCCAGCGAAAATCCTTGAAATGAAAGTGAATCGATACCCAAGAAAGGGTAGACCAAAGAAAAGGAAAGGGTGATATGGCAGAAAAAGGTAGGAAGAAGAGAACATGTGCCGACTTCACATGGTGTGGGATACGAACAAGGAGAAGAAGATTATACCATTGTCTAATTCTTCCTTTTCTTCGTGAATTAAATTTATCTGACGATATATACCGTAAATGACAAGCGTAGTGTTGTTTTAATCTATACTCCGGACGCCGAGCAGGAAGAATTTCGGCCATTGACCTGTTATTATGCGAGCAAAGCGGCATTATATTTACGGAGGAGTGACAGAGACAGATAATAACAGGTCAGTGGCCGAAATTCTTCCTGCTCGGCGTCCGGAGTATAGTATTCTATTGGGAATGGAAGCAGTGGAGGCCAGTTTGGATAGGCAACACAAAAAAGGCAAATATTCAAAACTGACTAATCTAATAGTCCATATTATAATAGTATCCCATAATGGATAAAGGTATATTATAATTAAATCTAGGTATATGCTAATTGATCTAAACCAGGTTGAAAAAAAGGTGCAAAAAAAGATTTATTTTGTTTATAATTAGACATTAGGCAATAGCAACCATAGATAATTTATATCAATATATTTAGAGAAGCAATCGACAAGCGAAGTATAAACATTAAATTAATTTAATATTCGACTGAAAAACCTTCTCTAACAAGCAACATCTCATTTGAATTATAATTAATTACACATAATATAACTGAGTTCAAAAAGCAATGAAGTCACTTCTAATGTACATTTATGCATATAATTATATTTAAACTGCCCATAAAAATAGTTTTAATGAATTGTCAGATGAGGAACATTAAATTAGAATAATTGCGAACCATTGGCCATGAATTTGGTTGCTGTTTTCAATTATATATTTTTTTTATTGCTGTAAGATAACAGACAGGCTGACGGCCCGCTTAGGATTTAGCTGTTACCGTCGCCTATAGGTGTTTGCAACGCCAGTAGCATCGCGAACACGCTGCTGTCCCATATGGGTACAGGAACTTGGGTCACTAATGCCGGAACACAGCACAAAGTTATTATAGCGGCATACTTAAGACGGGCTTGAGGCCCTACCACGTAGCTAGGGTGGGTTGTTTTGTCGCCTTTTACGACAGGCCGACCACGGCCACAGAGGTTAGTATTCTTTCTCCGCCCCTGCACGGATAAATATACATTAATACGTTCAAATATTATGCAAATTTACTATAATTATGCATTATTTCATTATTACGAATACATTATACCTAGTCAGGTCATAAATTCTGTCACATGTTTAATGTAAAATAATTGTAACAAGTTTATTCATTATGTAACCATTCATATACCAAAATGAACTTAACAAAACATAGATTCTTATGACATTAAAGTTTATTCAAAATGACCTCCGTGATTTTGAATACAAGCCTTCAATCTGCGCGGCCAGTCGTCTATCGCAGCACGAACGAGGTCCATGTCAATATCGGCGGCTGCCTTAATCAAGGATGTCTTGAGTGACTCCAAATTGGGATGAGGCTTTGAGCACGCCTTTTCCTCCAAGTGTTGCCATATCTTGTAATCTAACGGATTCAAATCTGGACTGGAGGAGGGCCAGTCTTCGTGCCGGATGAAGTCGATTTCACGCGCCGCCAGCCAGTCTTGTGTGCTCTTCGCTCTATGAGCTGGCGCCGAATCTTGTTGGAATACCCAGTGCCTGTTATTGAACATGGTATGAGAAACAGGTTCCACAAGGTTCGTCAGGACTGTATTTTGATACACAACAGCATTCGTTTTTACACCTTTCTCACAAAAATGTACCTCTGTTAAGCCCCAATAAGAAACTCCCAACCATACCATGAGCGAGGATGGAAAATGACCTCGTTGGACACGCGGAATACGGTTGCTCGCTTCTTCACTACTGTGTGCGTACACCTTATCATTTTGTTTGTTGTAGCTCTCTTCTACGGTAAACATTTTTTCATCCGAAAAAAGAATTTCCCGATATTTTTTTCCCGCGTACCGCTTCAACAAAGCGCGGCATCTCTTCAGTCTCAGGTCCATTAGACGAGCATTCAAACGATGTCCTGTTTTTCTTCGATATGCCCGAAGCCCTAAGTCTTCATTTAACACCCTTTTCACCGTGGTTCTGCTTAACCCCATCTGAAGGGCCAACAGTTTCTGCTTACGTTTGGGATTTCTTTGAATTCGTGCCTTCACAGCTTTTATCACTGCTGGAGTCCTAACAGACCGAGGGCGACCACTTCTTGACCTGTCATCTACACTAGAGTCTTCATTGTATCGTTTGATGGTACGATAAACGAATCTTTTGGTTATATTCAAATTTTTCAGTATGTTAAAAATTTGAATTGGCGCGTAACCGCAACGATGCAACGCAATAACTGCAACACGGTCTTCTTTAAGCGTCCACTCCATATTTAAAAATGAGTAAAATTCTAAAAGTATAACATTTTTATTTTCATGAACAATACGAAATTCGAATTCAATAAACTTTTTTGTGGCCAGCATTCTAAAAGAAAAGTTTTTACTGTGTGACAATACTTATGACCTGACTAGGTATTATGGTTATTTGAAGTTATTAGCAAGAAAAAAGTAAGCGGTTATTCGATTCGGTTTTATATTTATAGTATTAAATCTTTTGAAATTATCTGTAAATGCCTTGTCCATCGATACCTTAATAACATCAATATCATCATTTAGTAAAAGCAATTTAGTATAGATTTACTTAGTTCTTTTTTTTCATTTTTTGGACATACAAACAGTATTTATATGAGATTTAGTAAATTGTCTTATTTTATATGTTAGTACTAATATAACCCCAACAACACTTGTCACAGGTTACACATAAAAAAAGTATATCATGACTAAGAACTAGCAACAAAAATTTTGATTTAATTTGACAAAAAAAATTCATTTGAGTATTTAATAAAAACTATAAAGAAATAAACTGTGATAATAACTTAGTTAGAGTGAGATACTCAGTGCGTTGTAGCTGCGAAAGGCGTAGTTATACGTATATGTCTTGGTTTTAGCGAAATAATAATTTATCATCGCCAAATCCAAGCTTCATCCAGCAAGTAAAACATATATCGGGTCATTGTAAAGGTTAGCAATTTCACATTAAACGGGACCACAGGACCAAAAAGAGACTGCTCAGAGCCCTCACCATGATCACCAATTTTTGGATGCATCAATAAATAATTTACAATGAGACTTAAGTTCCAAAGATCTGACAGTCCGCGAACCAATGATCAAAGACACTAAACACAATCTAATGAAGATGCAAAACTGCATGATTACAAATGATTGATTATGCACTGTGTATTTTAATAATAATACCTATCACACGTGGTGTCACAGCACAGGCTGTATTATAAATGCATTATAAAGCCACCTGAGCGTGAATCATCTGTAATAATGACATACTCGTGTAACATTCCGACTTTACTGATATTATTTATTGCTGATATACAGTTAAAAAATATATTCAAATAAATAGATGTAAAAATGTCAAATATACTTGTTACGGTTCATTTTATATACCCTATTAAATTACATGCCACACGAATTCATATTTCAATATTGTCATAGAATTAAAAAGGTAAACAATCGTATCATAAAAATCCTTGTATTTATTAAAAAGTAAAAATCGATGTGACGTGATTGAATGCTAATTAAATTTGGCCCCAGTTGACGAACACCCATATTAATTATATGCAAATTATAAACAAGCCTAACAAAGTTTTAAGAGCAATAGAATGAAAGCGGACACAAGAGGGCGAGCGCGCGAGTTAATTACTTATTTATTTGATTTACATACCAGGCAGAACGCAGTTGCCAACCTAATTTATACCACGTCTATTGTTTAGATATTTATTAAACATCTATAATTTAATGCAAATATAATGTTTTCTTCATTTTCAAGTGTCAGCTCAAAATATAATTATAGTTTAATATATTTTCTGCAAGCGTTACGTTGTTTCAGTCATTACGTCGGTCGGTAGTAGTTAATACGGAGTTGCTGCGCCAATAGACGAAGGTATTAATGAGCATATCATGTTATTCCCAAAGCTGCTGCGATCAAACAGTTTTTTAAGACACTTTTCTGAACTAGTTAAAACCCTATATTACATGGTTTTTTTTCACAAACACATAACTGACACACACATACACCTAAACTCACACTATCTACATCGTATAAATATTACGACTTTCTTTGGGAAAGAATCCACATAGACGAATATACCAGACTACTTGTTTAGATACTATGCCATGTTTTCCTTAATATTATATATGTATTATATTAACATACATAACATTATACACTGTTTTAATTCAGGAGAGTTTAATAATATACTACTAATAGTTTTTTTATTTTCTTATTACCTGTTACACTTTTATATCTTTTTTTTTTTTATTGTGTTGGACAGCAGACAGGCTGACAGCCCGCTTAGAATTTAGCAGTTACCGTCGCCTATAGGTGTTAGCAACACCAGTGGCATCGCGAACACGCTGCTGTCCCATAAGGGTACAGGAACTTGGGTCACTAATGCCGGAACACAACACAAGGTTATTATGGCGGCATACTTAAGACCAAAGGTGGTCGCCATCCAGACGGGCTTGAGGCCCTACTACGTTGCTAAGGTGGGTTGTTTTGTCGCCTTTTACGACAGGCCGACCCCGGCCACAGAGGTTAGTATTCTTTCTCCGCCCCTGCACGGATAGATATATCTAAGTATTTTTTCATTACTTTCAATATACTGCCATCAAATAATATATTTGATTGTTCAAATTTGGTGTTTGTGCCATCTATTATATTTACACTGTTTACGTTCTTGAACAAACGACATGTCACTCGGAGCCGCTTCTCTCCATCAACAAGTAAGTAACACATCACGCGTGGGCGTAGTAGTTATATTAATTATGGCAGACTTCTAATTAGCATAACCTCGAATAATCACATTTTATAACTTCGTAAAGCCCAACAACTTGTAAAAATATGCTACAGTCAAAACAAATGCCACAATAAAACAAACCAACGCACATTCGTAATGACGTTTAGTGCTTGTTTTGTTACAGTTTAGTTTAATTAACTGAATGTCAAATGTTTACTAATCAAGATAGAATTACTGATCATCTATTTAAATAAATATAGTGGCACAATTCACACGACGTCATCTAGTATTGTATCTCTGGCCTAGATAATGTTGTCTCTTGCAGAAATGACCTAACAATTTAACCTATAACCTAATATGGTTAGAACTAAAGTAACATGTGCAACGCACGTGCGTGCTCCCACCCCTACAAACACACACATGCATGCACGCGCGCACCCCCACAATTACATAATTGTTTTGTTTTTTACTGGCTCTCCTAATGTCAACGGAAAGAGAGAAGAGGTCAGGAGATCCACAGGACGGGCTTCTGCTCAGTTTGGACTCCTGTCTCCCTCTACTTCATTGTGCTACTGATAGTATTTTTATAACACTTTAGTATTTTAAGTATTTTTATAGTATCCTATCCGTGCAGGGGCGGAGAAAGAATACTGACCTCTGTGGCCGGGGTCGGCCTGTCATAAAAGGCGACAAAACAACCCACCCTAGCTACGTGGTAGGGCCTCAAGCCCGTCTGGATGGCGACCACCTTTGGTCTTAAGTATGCCGCCATAATAACCTTGTGTTGTGTTCCGCCATTAGTGACCCAAGGTCCTGTACCCTTATGGGACAGCAGCGTGTTCGCGATGCCACTGGCGTTCCATACACCTATAGGCGACGGTAACTGCTAAATCCTAAGCGGTCCGTCAGCCTGTCTGCTGTCCTACAGCAATAAAAAAACACACTTTATACCCTTTGCACTTTTATATGTATACCCGTATGTACTGTCTTGTAATGTTTTGGGAGAAAATAAAGAATTCTTTCATTTTCATTTCATTTCAAGATCGTTTCCAAAGAACTATGTGTTTTATTGGGATTTATTTATTTTCAGTAAAGTAACCTCTACTTTAAGTGTTAATTTAGTTACAATTTTATCATGATATTTTAAATTACTTAATTATATTCTAATACAACATCAAAGCAAGGAAGTACATAGTACGTACAAGTACATAGTTAACCAGCATAAGGCTTACAGAAGCAGGCGATTAAATAAATTAAAAGTGAACAAGTTCAGAAAGTCGGTGGCAACAGCCGGCAAGTTCACAAGCATACCTGTCCAACAATTGCTCTTCTCATTAAGTTAATGCTTAACACGATTAGTAATCGAATATGCAAATGTCCGTTAAATTGTTTCAATAGATAAACGGTGGTTAAATACGATCTACTGTGTCGCCGCAGGTGTGAATTGATCAACCGGCCCATTTCTTTATTACTTGTCTACACATTTCCTTTACATTACAAACCCCTTTTTTAATTTATGATATTTTCTTTGTATTAAACCAATTATTTGAACATGCGTATCATATTACGTACTCTATTTTGAAGTTCATAATTGGTATGAAATGTTAGAGTGGCGTAACAAACATAGATACGTCGATTTAAATAAATAGAGTATTATTACGGATCGCCTGGGTTATTAAATCAATAAATAATTAAGTCAAAAGGTCACTTATACGATAAAATAGATTATTTTCAGGTAACATAAATAACATATATTACTTCTAAAATATTTAGAAGAATTACAACGATTCTTAAAATGATATTTAGTACTTCACAATTCATCTTTTTTAAAGCTCATAAAAATTAGTGTCACGTGAAACTTGCCATCGTGGCAAATGATCCTCACTGTTTATGCAATGCGCTATAATTTCAAAAAAGGTATCTAATAAACCAAATGTAATTTACATCATCTACGATCATGGCGATGGACAAGAGGTGATTCAAGTAGCTGACTGCCAACCTTCAGTGATGGAGAGGCACTTGAAGAGAGAGAGATCTACGATCATAAATGATCATCTCAATTAATTGCTCAAATTCAGCATTAAAAACAACCGACAATTTAATACTACTAAAAGTCGTTTACTTATGATTTTTTTTGTGAATCACAATTGAATGTTTAAGTAGGCACAGGTGTACAATGGTTCGCATTTGAAGGCAGCCCCGATGCCATCGTCTGCCGCATTTACAAATTGCAACGAATGCGGGGGCAATTAATTCTGTTTCCGAAGCGATGCGCCGATAAATTCGAAATTATTTACGAGTTAATTAAACGAAGTATTCACGCACACGTTTTATGGGCTCAGTAGTCTAACCGAACTTTGGTTGCCGAAACATGTTACCAGACAACAAAGTTGAGTCTGTTGACTTACATCCAAAAATATATGTTCAACGCCATTTATTGTGTATTATTCATAATGTATTATATTTCATAACTTTCGAGTATTGGTCTTGATATATAAAGCGAAAAATAAAACTTTATATTCTATACAGATACTTAGATTTACGCATTAATTTATAATGTTTGCATCACTTGATTTGACTCAAACAGTAGCAAAAATACTTAATGAAACGTCTGTTTGGCACAAATGAATACAACGAGATACCTCAGCAATCAAAACATACAGTTAACATTGTTTGAGTTAGAATATTATTATTTTAATTGGTCTGTCGTATGTTTTAACTCTAATTATGTTCCGACGAGAATTAAAATAATAATTGTTATATTAATAGGCATACACCATTTGCATATACAACGGATTTGAATACATTTGGAATAATTATATAGTAACTATATCACGTTTACGGTTAGAACAATTTTATTTGACTCACACGCTTACGTGTTTTACATTAGTCTAATAATTCACATTAATGTTCTTAAAATGTAGCCCACGCTAGTAGAGTCACTTTAAATGTCCAAAGGACTGCACGATTCAAAGTTCGATTTAAAGCGAAACTAGCTAGGTTAAATATTTATTTATCATAAAGGTAGTTATATTAAAAACTTAAGTTAGTCATTAAATAAAATATTAAACAATAGCGAATATTATTTGTAAATATAATTATATTTAAAATTAAAAGATTAATTTAAAAACTATGTAACAAAACAAAGAAACTTGTATGACATTGTACAACCTGTTAATACTACTGCTAAGTAGTAAATACAGATAATTTTAAGGTTCAAAATCTGTGTTTCCTTCCTATGTGAGACATTGTTTGTTATGACTTTTCCTTCTCTTTTGTGCCTTTTGCAAGGAGGAACCTCTTTTGAGCAAGCAATGTTTTGACGGTGGAACTATGCAAACTCATCAAAGACATGTAAAATAACACCAGCTACTGCGTAACGATGTAATTACTTGTCCTGTATTAATAGTATAGGTCCTTTATATGCGTTGTTAAATATTTTAAAATGCCAAATTTTAATTTTATTCGTATTTTAATACGTTCTATAACTATTTTAGTTGTTCTTTAGAACAACTAAAATAGTTATGGGATTACACGGATTAGTATTTAATTATGAAAATGTTAATTTGTGTGCAGTGGCGAGCCGCGGTGGGTGTAGATGGAGCCGATAGCAGCCATTATTATAATGCCCGCATTACAATAAGCTCGGTTTGGCTAATTAGCTACAAACAACGTACACGTGTAATCAGTATAACAATTATTATAATCATGCCTAGCTTGATTTTATGAAAAACTATCAATTATTCTTACCTCTAAGAGGATGCAACGTATCAAAATTTTTATTTAATTAAATTATTGTGCAAGAACATGGTAGTAAATTTAAGTTTTAATTTTGTCTAATTAATGGCAGTTGATTTACTGTTGTATCTTTATCACTGTACTGGTTAGTATTTAATATTTTAAGATGTAGATAGTAGTAGGCACACCGTCATACATATGGTAATTATTTCATTATAGATAACCCCATGAATTACTACTGGTTAAGTTCTTCGTCACATGTGAATGATAAATTGTTGATGTACTTCTCTAAGTGTGATCTTTGAAGTTGACAGATATAAAATCAAATTTAATATTTATTTAGTGTACTTTGTTAACATCATTCATCAACGTTACACTAAAATAACACCCTGCAACGACTCACTACTGGGCTTGACGTCACTCGAAAGAGAAATTTACATTATAACCGCCAGTCTGATAGGATAAGCGGGTTATACACATTATTGAGCTCAGTTCGCAGGTTGCTAATAGAGTCTTTCTTTACTAGTAATTTATGGTATATGTAAAGTCCATATGACTGTATAAATGTAATATGAACACAAGCCAGAAAATTAGCCAAAATCTCTTCTATCTCGACAAAACTAGTCCAAGAAATGACCGCCAAGATGATGACTTCATTCTAACTGCATTACATTGATGAATCGCTCCGACATGTTAATCGGATAAGTGAGGCGCTCCTCGGGCAGACTGGTGCATCTAGAGGATATCCTCGATTCGCCTGCACGACAATCGCAATCACAAAAATGCGACTAGTCGCGTGCAGCCGAGAGCCGGCAATTTACCAATTGCAGACGCCCTGTTATCTTGATACCGCGTGGGAGGGGTCTCGCGTGATTTCAATTGCATGAATACTTAGGACTTGCAAAGTACACAAAATCATTTCTGTTTCGCATATTCTTGGCGGAGGGTAACAGCCAGCACTTTCGAGAAACATGAGCCTCCTACTAACACGTTCATTTACCGTCATTTACTTTTCAACAAAAAATGTATGTTTTAAATATTATAATAATAATAACAGCCCGTATGTCCCATGGTAATGGCAGTATTCCCGTCATGATTGTTCAACGCGAACTAACAGGTTACAGGTTCCCTCACAATATTTTCGTATACTTGCCGTCGGTACGTGGTATATGCAAATTCGATGAAAAAAAGCGGTGTATGCAAGCATGCCATTGCGGGATTCGAACTAGAGCTCCCGACCTCTAATTTAATCTCCAAGTGTCGCCAACTCTCCGAGTGTGACACTATCAGACACAGAGACATACATTGGCACCATGACTGTGTGAAGACACCCGGACTTGGCTACCACGTACATTAATTATTTACATACTAATACCAAGATGTATATTCAAAAATATCATGTACATATAATGTATTTTGCCATATGGACAGGATTTTAGTGATGTCGGGACACTCGATAAATTTGTTACTTATTTACTATAACTTTTTATTAATGTTTTTTTTATAACTTGAAGAAGACATATTCGTGTTGAGACCGTGGCTATGGTAAGGTGCTGGTTGAATCATGCTGCTACTTTCTTCTACTACATTATGCTGGTTGGCCCCTTCACTAATAAATCCCATTCACAGAATATTGACAGTTTAACTTGATATTATACTATGTTACGCTTGTTTTGTTTGCAATTGGTTTGTTTGAAATTTCAATCTGCAAAATTGAACATTCTTGAAGACTTTTGTGAGAAGATATATTTTGTATAAAGCATGAAAATATGTACATTCATCTAAAAGTTTGAAATATGAGAAAAATTGCAATGCACTTATCAATCACTTTTCTCAAATAAAAAATAATAATGTGATTGTTTTAATAAACAGCAATAACATAACAATGAATTGAATATTTATGATTTTATATATTTTTAACCTTTACGGAAACTGCTTTGGCAGTGGTGCGTGGCGCATTATTCATCGGCTCTATACTGAACCCATTCAAGAGTTTTTACATGAATTTATACTCTAGTTACATTAAATCTAGTTATATACTAAGCCTTTGATTGTATTTTTTTTATTACTGTAGGACAGCAGACAGGCTGACGGCCCGCTTAGAATTTAGCAGTTACCCTCGCCTATAAGTGTTTGTAACGCCAGTGGCATCGCGAACACGCTGCTGTCCCATAAGTGTACAGGAACTTGAGTCACTAATACCGGAACACAAGGTTATTATGGTAGCATACTTAAGACCAAAGGTGGTCGCCATCCAGACGGGCTTGGGGCCCTACCACGTAGCTAGGGTGGGTTGTTTTTTTCTTTTTTTATTACTGGAGTACAGCTGACAAGCTGACGACCCGCTTAGTAGTATGCAATGATCGTCGCCTATGGATGTACGCGACGCTAGTATCACCAAGAACACGCTGCTATCCCATAGGGTTACAGGAACCAGAGTCATTAATACTGAAACACAACATAAGGTTATTATGGCGGTACACCGACCTAGGGTGGTTGCCATCCAGACGGGGTTGAGGCCCTACCACGCAGTCAGGGTTGTTTTGTCGCCTTTTACGACTAATATTCTTACTCCGCCTCTGCACGAAGCAAAAATTGTCTAAAATGGAAAGTATTACTTCTATTTTGCAGAAATAATATATTTTATGTGGTAAACAGAAATACATATGATAAAATAATAATTAATGTTGCCAGTAATAATAATTATAAAAGTATAAATGTGAATGTTAGTATGTATAATATAATATTAATCTGACAGTATTTGGGTTAGACATGCTGTACAGATACACATGCTCTACGGTACAGACACCTGACATGTATCAGAACCTGATACATGGTAATAAATAAACAAAATTTAAGGTTACAATAAAATACATTTGTTATAAATTTTAATCGAAGTAAATAAAACATTTGAAGCACATTTTATTAAGAGTTCAAAAACATTCCTGAAATATTCCTAATTCCTGTATCCTTGATACTAATTCATATTATTGATAATCAATTGTGACATATCAATTAATGGTCATACAGGATAAAATAAATAAATATATTTGGACATTTCACACAACGCCATCTAGTCCCCAACTAAATTGCGTAACACTTGTGATATGGGTACTAGACAACTAATATACAGACTAAATACATACTTTTTTTGTAAATGAATACATCTTATATACATAGACACTCAGACGCTGGGCGGGAATCAAACTTGTGACCTCTGCAACCATCCCACTGTGCGTTGACCGTTACGCTAGAGGGTCGTCCTAGGAGGTCTAGGAGGCCTAAGAGGTCAGGATATTTATATAATTCTTAGATATTTTTATACAAACAAAAAAAATTGTCTCCTTATCAAGGCACGGCTATTTTTTTAAACTCCGCCTCACTATAAGCCTACTGTATCAAATAGCATTGGAGAAACTATTTTACAATATTAGGGAAATTCTTAAAACTTCTGTGGGAAAACGAAACCAAAAACTCCATACAAATGAATATCACAACGTAATAAATTATCTTAAAGTGCACATTTCAGAATATTCACTGAATTATATCGTGAGATATTTGGGATATCCCAAAAAGGTAAAAGTTAAATTTGGCATGCCATATTCAGTTGCATAGAATACTCAGTTTGGCGCAACTAGATGCAGTGGTTTCTACACCTGTTAATCGAGTGACCCGACGGCGTTAAGCGGCGACCTTGGCCCCGGCGCGCCTTGCAGGTGCACTCGGCGCGCACGCACAAATATCATCACATGTCACTCACCCCCTTGAGATCCGCCGCGATACCCTATTTTGTTACCTTCAATTACTATATTCATGACTTGACACATTGGTCTTACGTATTTATCAATGAAGTTTTATCGCGTGTTTTTATACTAATATAAATTTCAAATCAAACATATAGATAAAATAAATTAAAAAAAGATATGTAATATTTTTTATACTTTCAAAATATAGTATTATTGTTTTTTTTTATTGCTGTAGGACAGCAGACAGGCTGACGGCCCGCTTAGAATTTAGCAGTTACCATCGCCTATGGATGTTTGCAACACCAGTGGCATCGCGAACACGCTGCTGTCCCATAAAGGTACTGGAATTTAGGTCACCAATGCCGGAACACAACACAAGGTTATTATGGCGGCATACTTAAGACTAAAGGTGGTCGCCATCCAGACGGGCTTGAAGCCCTACCACGTAGCTAGGGTGGGTTGTTTAGTCGCCTTTTACGACAGGCCGACCCCGGCCGCAGAGGTTAGTATTCTTTCTCCGCTCCTGCACGGATAGCATAGTTATCGTTAGAATAATATTTTAATATAATACTTCTATGTGAAGCGAGTTTAACTAAAATATTATACTAATTACTTGGATAAATGAAATGTACCCAAAGTTCAAGGGGTCGATTCCCTCTCAGATAATAATTCAGATAAATTTCCCATTTAATCTGAATATTATAACACTCACAGAAAATGTAATTTTCCAATGAAATTGAAATTTCGGCTTATTATTCATTAAAATATTGAATCTAAACCATATTACTTAGTTGTTCAACGACACTTTATTACAAAACATCACGGTTAATGAACGAAATTTATTTATTACATTTTGATATATTACGAGCTGTATTTCCGTCAAAACGTGGCCAAGTAAAAAATAATCGCAAAAAACGAAATCTCATTCTCTAAGATTACACATACGAAAACCCATTACAACACCCCACTCATTAAAATTCAAGAATTTTTATTCATTTTGAGCTATTATGACATGAAGATTAACTTTTAATTAATCATCTTTACTAACATATTATGAAAGATACAGTCAAACACACGAAAGATAAATACAATCTTAAACTTTATTTCGTGAAGTATTACCGTTTAGCATAATATTACAATTAAAATTAAATGCAGATTTTGATTAAAGTAAACATCAAATTAATAAGATATACTACATTATGAATCTTAAAATGGTATTTATTAAATTGCTCATTAAAATAAAAATTAACAAATATAAAAAACCATTTCCAGAACAATACCATAATTATTTAAATTGACAAAGATAATTTAACAAATAAGATGCACATTTTATTAATTATACATTAATTTAAAATTTTTACTAAATGTATAAAACCACGTGAGACCTTGGAGACCTTTTTAGTTACGGGATCAGGTTTCCTTTTTTGACATTTTCAAGCAAAAAAATGCAAACATAGTCTAATTATTATAAAGTGGGTCATGACTTCTAACACAAATTGAGTGAGTGATTTTATATCAACAGTCAAACGCTTAGTAGGTAAGTCTATCTGTAAGGATCGCAGGTTTTACGTTTTTAGTCAACAAGTTGCCCACGCATTTATTACTACACCAGTGTTACTGTCATACATGAAACAAAGATTCTAAGACAAATTATAATATCATCAATTCAGAGTTCATCAACCTTTCATCTCCACAAGATCATCTGATTCGACCCGATCTTCTCCTATACTCAATAGCCGCAACCTGAAGTCACCAATGTACTGGGTTGGATCTGATACTACGTTTGTCGAGACACAGTTAAATTCATAAATCATGAGTATTCAAGTTGATGGAGACTCCGCGTGATGGTATGTCGGCACATTCGCTATTAAAATTATCCCAGGTGTTTCAAAATACTGGAAGTACAGAAGTGCTTACTTAATAGTGTTATTCATTTTAATACCAAGCCTTACCACACATTTCACCGCTGATTTCTACAATGTTTAATGTACAATTTTTTTATAGTTGGATTTCAGCAGACATGCGAATGGCCCCCTAGCAATAGCGATAGCAAGTGGCCATTGTCAGCTATAGACGAATGGATAGATAGTTTGCAACAACGAGGCATTGTCAACACGCTGCCGGCTTCGAAGAAATTTTATAACACTTTTTTGAAAAACATTAGTAAGTAAATAATGTAGAACAACTAAGAGCAAATTTGTTACTCCACTTTTGCAAGTAAAACAGAGCTATAATCCTGTTTGTAAAGTTGGCATCTTGTTACTTGCCATAAAATGAAGGTGAAGCATTTTGAGTATGAATTTAATTTCTGTACTGTCTAGTGTTCAATGGTAGCGCGGTGCGCGTGGCGTGGGAGCGTCGTCTGCCACTCGCCACTCGCCACTCGCCGTCGCCACTGCGCCCGTTGTGATTGCTCACCGCACTTCTACTGTATCATCATAAACTCAGAAAAATATGTCACAGTATACAATTTTACAGAGGTGTCTAAAAAATACGTCTGTAGATTAACCTTGAAACATATTCATGTGAAAAATGCTTCGACGGAGTTACTATGCTTTGAAATCTGAATTTTGTCTTAATTCAAAACATATAGAAAAATTAGTTGAAGATGAAAAAATAAAGGGCCGGGGGCGATTGGCAAATTTTATTCATATTATTTTATACTAATAATATGCATGCACAAAAGTATAGTTTCTAAAAGAAATCAGTGAGGTTATTTTACAAATAAATTATTTTAAAAAGAACTATAACTATGTACATAATGACAGCCGGTTTAACCTGCCGGATTAGATATTTCAAATCAAAAATAACTATCACCAAACCAGTACTTTGTTAGTTTTGTACCATGAACATTACGGCAATACACTGTGTCAATGATGCATATCCGGCATATGAAGCGCGACTTGTACACTAGATTACTTCTAAACATGTGCCCCATTAGAACAACAGTAAGTATTCCAAGGGGGTCGATTACGCATACCGCGCTTCTGCGCCTGCGCCGTTTGATTCCATTATTACTCATATTTGTACAGGGCTGCCAATATAGTGAAATAATATAAATAATAAATATTTTGTGACAATCCTCACAGCGCCATCTAGTCCCAAACTAAGTAGCATAGCACCTGTGTTATGGGTACTAGATATACTACATACATACTTTTTGTAAATAAATACGTAAACACCCAGACGCGAGACGGGAATCGAACCCGTAACCTCCGCAAGCATACCGAAATGCGTTATCCGCCACAAAGGCCGTCAAATGTAGGTATATAGGTATACAAACATACAAAGTAGATAACGTCGAAGATTTAGTAACCAAGGAATTTGAAACATCTCGAGAGTAAAAGTTTTTAGGTTTAAGTAGGTCGGTCAAAATTTTTAACTATAAGTTTTTGAGGTAAAATGCACATGTCATAAGTTCATATCTTCATTAGGTTACTTACTTTATAAAAGGTTTAATTTTAATATGCTAATTGTAATAAATAATTATGGACATGTAATTTAAAAAAAATCATCTTCATACTTCATCTTCATGTGAATCTATTTATTTATTGTGCTATTTCATTGCTAACGTAAGAATTTAAATCAAAATACTTTAAAAGAAGTATGAGGAGTAAGCCCTGCGGTCGCTTCGTTCGGCGGTACATCAAGAGTAAATGAGGAAGGAATATGAAAAATGTGTAGTATGTTGCGCAGAGTATTGGCATACAGTTCTCATGGTGTATCATGCAGAAATGCCTCAATGAGACGAGGGGCTTCCGCGGAATGGGTGTATCACTAGGCGACATACCTCACCACATCAGAACGACAACGCATTATAAGTGCTTCACGGTCATGGAACGGATTCATCTGTACTTTTGTATGCAGAAATCTATTGTTAGAATTTATCGTAGAAGAAATTTTAAGCAAAGATGCATTATTATTTTACTAATAGTAAATTTACTTCCACATAAGAATGTGGAAGTAAATTTACTATTAGTAAAATAATAATGCAATTGAAACAGTAGTATGGACAAAGATTTTAAATACATTCAACTTTTACGACACGGTCGGTTACGTAATGTATGAGGATTCGATCCCCATGAAAGAAAAAAATATATGACTTAGAAAAAATTTATTCCGGAATGATAGAGCCTATCCGTAAAATATTATGCAAAAATGTATATAATGTATAAATTTTTGTATATATATATATATATATATATATATATATATATATATATATATATATATATATATATATATATATATATATATATATATACCTAGTCAGGTCATAAATTCTGTCACATGTTTAATGTAAAATAATTGTAACAATTTTATTCATTATGTAACCATTTATATACCAAAATGAACTTAACAAAACATAGATTCTTATGACATTAAAGTTTATTCAAAATGACCTCCGTGATTTTGAATACAAGCCTTCAATCTGCGCGGCCAGTCCTCTATCGCAACACGAACGAGGTCCATGTCAATATCGGCGGCTGCCTTAATCAAGGATGTCTTGAGTGACTCCAAATTGGGATGAGGCTTTGAACACGCCTTTTCCTCCAAGTGTTGCCATATCTTGTAATCTAACGGATTCAAATCTGGACTGGAGGAGGGCCAGTCTTCGTGCCGGATGAAGTCGATTTCACGCGCCGCCAGCCAGTCTTGTGTGCTCTTCGCTCTATGAGCTGGCGCCGAATCTTGTTGGAATACCCAGTGCCTGTTATTGAACATGGTATGAGAAACAGGTTCCACAAGGTTCGTCAGGACTGTATTTTGATACACAACAGCATTCGTTTTTACACCTTTCTCACAAAAATGTACCTCTGTTAAGCCCCAATAAGAAACTCCCAACCATACCATGAGCGAGGATGGAAAATGACCTCGTTGGACACGCGGAATACGGTTGCTCGCTTCTTCACTACTGTGTGCGTACACCTTATCATTTTGTTTGTTGTAGCTCTCTTCTACAGTAAACATTTTTTCATCCGAAAAAAGAATTTCCCGATATTTTTTTCCCGCGTACTGCTTCAACAAAGCGCGGCATCTCTTCAGTCTCAGGTCCATTAGACGAGCATTCAAACGATGTCCTGTTTTTCTTCGATATGCCCGAAGCCCTAAGTCTTCATTTAACACCCTTTTCACCGTGGTTCTGCTTAACCCCATCTGAAGGGCCAACAATTTCTGCTTACGTTTGGGATTTCTTTGAATTCGTGCCTTCACAGCTTTTATCACTGCTGGAGTCCTAACAGACCGAGGGCGACCACTTCTTGACCTGTCATCTACACTAGAGTCTTCATTGTATCGTTTGATGGTACGATAAATGAATCTTTTGGCTATATTCAAATTTTTTCAGTATGTTAAAAATTTGAATTGGCGCGTAACCGCAACGATGCAATGCAATAACTGCAACACGGTCTTCTTTAAGCGTCCACTCCATATTTAAAAAATGAGTAAAATTCTAAAAGTATACATTTTTATTTTCATGAACAATTCGAGATTCGAATTCAATAAACTTTTTTGTGGCCAGCATTCTAAAAGAAAAGTTTTTACTGTGTGACAATACTTATGACCTGACTAGGTATATATATATATATATATATATATATATATATATATATATATATATATATATATATATATATATATATATATATATATATATATATATTAGATTACTACATGAAAGTAAGCCTAAAGAATATGATCGTTTTAAATTCGCTGTCATTATTGATCTATACGTACAACAACATTGATGACATGGCATTGTTTCAAGAATAGAATTAGATAATAAATTGATTAAGTTTAGACCATTCTTGTGACTAGAAACTTCTAGAGTTTTTTTAATAACAATACTGCTGGTCATAGTGTAACATTATAATATTTTATTAGATTGATGAAAGTGTTATAGAATAATGATGCGATCCCGCTGCGCGTGCGCACCTCGCTGCTTTGTATACCATAACCACCACCTATCGTGGTATCATTACATCGGCCGACGCTATCGCTTCCAAATGATACACATGCGTAATCGAGTAAGGCATTATATTGGCCAAAATGGCTGATATTTCGTTGTTTTATTGCGTTCATCATTTCTGTAGTGTTATTCGATTTCGATTGTTATTCATTTATTTACTGTCTCTATCAAACAGATAGTAAACAAGATGCGTTTATGACAAAACGCGAAATAAGCGAATCTGTGCAAGTTTAAATACCTTACATTTGCTATTGTACCAGATATTAATAGGTAAAATCATTATGAATGTTTTTTTTTTTTGGTATATATTTTTGCGATCTGTTTCATTTTTAACATTCAGCAATTAGTTAAGTATGTTTAATGTCTTGGAGGGCGGTCTGTCCAGTGACAGGTCTATTTTACAAGTTATAAATCATAAGGTGACTTTCTTTTCAGCTTTTTGAATGCTGTATTGATATTCATGAGTCCCGATGCTAATACATTCGGATGGTGGTCCAATCTAATTCTGTATGCTCTCATCATATGTTTTATTTCTTCCTAACTCCAAGGTAATGATGTAATTGTTGGTTGGTAATAAACCAAGGTGAATCTGTGATTATCCTAAGCATCTTTGATTGAAACCGCTGTAGGATTTCTATAATTAAGTTGGACGCAGTCCCCCACAGTTGAACTGCGTAAGTCCAAATTGGTTTGAGTATGCACTTGTATAGTAGTAGCTTATTTTCTAGGGACAATTGTGATTTCCTATTGAACAACCAGTACATTTTCCTTAGCTGTATTCCCAGGGCTTTTCGTTTTGTGAAGATATGATTTCTCCAGGTAAGACGACGGTCTAAATAAACTCCAAGGTATTTGGCAACGTTTGCTTGAGCTATTTGAACTCCATTAAGCGATACGGGGGACATGTTTCTCGTCTCATGGTAAAGGTTACCTGTACCGACTTTGTTTCGTTAGCCTTTATTCGCCAGGCACTTAACCATTCTGTGATAGTGTCTAGGTATTTTTGCACCATGTTTCTGGCTTGTGTAGGCTCGTCATGGACAGTTAGAGCTGCTGTATCATCCGCAAAAGTACCTATTAAAACGCCGTCGGTCATAGGTAGGTCTGAGGTGGAAATCAGATATAAAGTAGGGCCAAGCACGCTCCCTTGAGGAACTCCGGCATGGATCCTATGGAGTCTGGTTGTTATATATCCTTGTTTTACACAGAAAAATCTTTCTGCAAGATATGATTTTAAAAATATGAAATAATTTGTTGGAAGTAGTTTTTTTATTTTATAGAATAGGCCTTCATGCCAAACTCAGTCAAACGCTTGTGAGATGTCCAAACATGCAGCAACAATATTTCTTATTTCCGAAGGCTTTCTTCTACTAGTCTGTTTACCTTTTCAATAGTGCTATGCTTTTTTCTAAAGTCAAACTGGTGGTCAGGTATGATATTGTTTTCAGTTATGACTGTACTCAATCTGTTAAGGAAGAGGATTTCCATTACTTTAGATAGTATGGGCAGTAGACTGATGGGCCTGTATGATGACACTTCTTCGGGAGTTTTGCCAGGTTTCAGGATCATTTTTATTTGAGCAATCTTCCATTGAGGTGGAGAAATATCTCTTATGAGTATATTATGAATGTTGATGAAGTTTTTCTAGGTCAGTTTCAAGATAAAGATAAACGTTTCACAAAAAGAGTTAAATGTGCTAAAAATATGCACCCCTTTATTGACACGAAGGAAAAGATCCTCGAGTGCTCCGATAATGTCACCACTATGCAATCCGTTATATTGTGTCCATTAATTAATGCAAGTGAACGGGACCCTAACGTACGGCAGGTGCCGCTAACGGGACCTTAAAGGTCACCCTTCGACCTTTCTCCTGTCAAACGAATACACTCATGTAATCCTTTCAAAAGCTGAAGATCAAATAGACCAAATATTCAAAAAGAAATTGCGAAATACGAAATAAAATTCGAAACCTGTAAAAGAGTAAAAAACCAATAAATTTAAAAACTAGTATTGCCTCCCTCAAAATCGAGTCGTTTATTCAAAAAAAGTTCCTCACTAGAATACCTTTTGGAAGTCTGATGTATTTGTTTTAATAAAATACAATGTAAATGGTTGTGTTAAGGAGAAAAAGGGGTATTTTACACATTTTTTCAAAATTACAATAAATCGTAATTTATCATTTTAACTTAGAGTATACAGAAATAATAGATTCCCGAACAAGAACTTAGGACCACGATAGTTCTAGTGAAGTATTAGTCGGTGACGCTCTTATTTAATTAATATTAAGATTGCATTGATTAAACATATATAAAATAAGGCATTTCAAAAATAAAACGAGTCGCTTGACCAGCTTTTTAAAGAGTCGGCAAACATGTGCCGAATTTCGCGGATTTTCGAGGCGAGGGACATGTCTGACCCTCAAGAGGGCTCGTCGGGGCTCAACACATTACATGTCATGTAGCACACGTGTTCACTGAAACATTCGTGTTAAAGATACTACTAGCAAATATCAGTCGATTTATTTTGTTATTTCAGTATTTCCCGGATGGATTACTTGTTAATTGTTAATAAAGCAGGTTCTGTTCAAAAAAATAATAAAATATAATTTTTATTTACTACTAACGTAATATACATTTAAAATAACATCCTATCCAATTTAACAACTTCCAAAAGACATATTAAATTAAACAAAAATAATTATGTTAAATTTGATTATTATATTATATATAAGGCAGAACATTAAAAAAGAACTAAACGAATTGTGAATATTTTTAAATTACCCAATTATAGAGGGCGATATTGCGCTCGATATCCATGATTGAAAAGGCGAGTTTATTTATGGGCGAAAGTAATAAACCGTTGGCAGTAGTTAGTCTCATTAATAATGAATACGTAATTAAATCTCTGACACTTGCCAATAGGGTGTGCAAAAAAGGCGCAATCCATCGGTCTAGGCTGCGGCCGACTAACTCCTACTGGTACCATGTCTACAAAAACTAGACGGCTAACAATAAAATATTATATTACTAAAGCTAATGCTATTTATCTCGTACTATAGGGTTAATTATTATTAAAACTTGTGTATAATGATATAATATAATTGGGTAATTATATCAAATCAGTTGCGGTATACAGAGGTTTGTTTAAGTGTTAATAATATGTTGTTAATACCTGAACAAATTGTCATATTTATAAATTTTTTTATAACTTCAGAGGTTCCACATACATTTCAAAAATCAATTAATTATTTTTTTCCGAATAAATGTGAGAACAGTAAAACAATTCCATAAACTTCAACTTATCTTTAAAAATAGAGACAGAATGATGTTACATTCATTCTCCGTAAAAGCGTAATACAAAGAAACTTTGGCTAATGAAACCGTTAAGTTGTCCTTTTTTAGACATAGTTTGTCGGCTGTTTTATTGGTATTTAAAAAAGGACAATTAGTGTCTTAAACAAAACCCATTATTGCGTGATCAGGTATTGAATACAACTTTCTTTTATTGCCTATAATGGTTGTGTAAGTTTGTCCCTTTACATTAGTAACGGTTGATTGTGCAATTTTTACTCTTGTACCTTTTCTAAAATAAAAGTTGTTTATTTTTTTAAAGTGAAATGCTTTCTCTAGAAAAAGTTCCCCTTGTTTTTGGAATTCTAGTGGTAAAAACTGCGTCAATGGCGAAAAGGTCATTGCTTTTGTTACGGTCAGTTTTAATTGTTGAAAGTCCCATGGAGCCCGGTGTTTACTTATAATGATGTTGAAATCATTGCCAGGAAACCTGAACAATGAGATCATCGGTTAGTGGGTTAACCTAAAAAAACCACTTTAGACACGTGTAGGACACGTTCCCTCTAGTAGAGCGCTAAGCCTGGACGTTATGAGTTATTAATTATATCTATGAAGTTATCAATACTAATATTATAAACGTGAAAGTGAGTTTGTTTGTTTGTTAAGCTTTCACGTTAAGCCTACACCACTGAAATAAGTTTGATAAATTTTGGCATAGACATAGATTGTATGTACCTTGGAGAAGAAAAGTATTTTACATTCACTATAATACTGGCGATAATAAAGTAATAAAATATAAAATAAGTAAACTCGCCAGTGTCCATTGCGAAGCGTCCTTAGTGGACACTGCGCGTGCACAGTCTTTCCCCCTTCTACTTTCCTAGGTTGTATATTATTCACCCTCAATGCAAGTGAAATGTCAGGAGTTCCGCAACAGCCCCTCCACCACCCAACACCCTCTCTGTCGCCCTGCGCTGGTCAAGTAACGGTACGAGACCTTTAGGTCTCATAATTAGAGCACTACTATGTCTGTGCTACGTAACGGAACTATATAATAAATTATTATTACTTTAAATATAACCATGGGAATACTCGACAAAGTGAAAAACGTAGCATGAATACGTTTTGCTCACAAATAATAAGAAAACGTAGATCTATGTACCAATAGTATAGTGTTTTCATGTTTAAAATGAATGTTAAATGAATAATTTTAACTTCAAATTCTGGCTAAATATAGAATAATTCACCTTTTTCAGATATTTTGTAGATGAGTTTCATAATTAAGTTAAGCTAATTAGTCATGTACGTGCAATTATAACACAGATAATTAGTGTTTCATTTATCCATGAATGTTGGAATTATGAGCTTGCAGTGAATTTACCAAAAACATTTTTAATTTTAGCTATATTTATGTATAACAACTTATCCTCGTAAGTGATTTGTTTCTTTATAATGAATGAATTGAAATAATTAAGTTAATGTATTAGGATTTATATGTAAATTTATAGATTAATAATTCCATAGCACACTAGGCAACAACCAGCCATGTACTTTTTTAATTTTACGACCCCAAAGGGGGGTTAATTGAGAGCTGAATACATTTGTATAACATGCAGAAGAATATGAGACCGTGTAATGTAATTTAAGCTTCTTCAATGTGTCCCAGACCGTGACGTGTTGGATTTGTTTTTACGTCCATAAATGCCATATAAAATTACCAAAAGTACATGAACAAAATGCAAATACACTAATTAGTAGCAAACATATTATAAATACCACAAATTGCAGTACTTTAACAATTGGAATTGTTAGCAAATGATCACTGTTTCAATAACGAATGTATGTTGTTTGAGAGTTTTAATTTTATCACCGAGAGATGGCGATAAACAATAATACCTCGCGATATTGTTTGATGAACTCTCTCTCTGAGGTCAGTCCCTCATGTCTGAGGATTGTGGCGTGGTTATCATCAAGGTTGCGTCTGAAGTGGATGATTTGTCTTCACCGGTTTCTGTCCAGCGCATCTCCTAGGAACGTGTAGAATTTGGATGACGACGAACCGGTTACATTAATTGTGAAAATCAACAATGCTATACCTCTTCTGGTATTAGTGTCCAAATAAATCTCAATTCCTTTACATGTGGGTGATTATTTAACACCACCCAGGCGACCAATTGGGCTACACGTGTATATTACAGTAATCGATGAGACAAAGTATACTTGACCGGATAAGCTCTTAAAATGATTATTATTTATTTAGTATAACCCTATTCTAAAAAGATTTTGTCGACGATGTAGTGTAAAAATACAAACACAGTAAACTCTCGTTGGATGTTCCTTCCGGTCACAAATTGGAAGTGCGATCATTCGGTCTAAGAGATCAAGCCCCAATGTTTTAACTACAATATGTTAATTTTAAATGTTTACGAAGTAAATTAACATTTTTATATATATTTTAGTTAAAATATGCAACTTGAAACTTTTCATAGTTAATATAATTTTCAATTATTATATAATTAGAGTTAGTTATATGCTAATTAGGATCATTAGTATTTTTTGCCCAATTATTTTGCATCTGGATGATAATAATTAACGTACTTATTTTTTGTTGAGTAGGTACCAGGTACTCGCAGCATATTCCACGAAAATGTTTAATTAAGTTATAATATTAATATGTTATTAAGAGCGATATCCCTGAGTAGTAACAACGTTGCATTTTAATTTCACAAATTGAAATACATACGCACGTGCACTAAACGTCATTATTAGTGTCCTATAATTAATAATCAGATTCAAAAGAGAAACAGAATTAAACAACTATTCAATAATCTACAACATTATAAATAGTCATGAAAACGCTGTTTGCAAAAAAAGCCTGCCGAAATTCATATATCATTAGCTTTTAAGATAACAATAGTTTCTTCGAAATGGAATAAAAAGATAAAGATCTCTAACAGTGCGCAAAAAACTCTCGCATCTAGAAGTCTGATCTGGTGGTCTAAAGAGCAAATGGAGCGAAGTCAATTATTTTACAATATCATAGTAGACTGACGGTCAAATTTTGAGACAGTCTGTACTGCATTTCGACCGGTATTATGTTTCTTCAGTGAATATATTGTACATCCCTCTTGAGGTAAATGATAGTTGGAATTGCTAGAGTACTGTAATAATTTCTTAACCTAATAAACTGTTTTTTTTTTAGTTTTTCTACAATATATTGCATTCATTTAGGTACAACGTACTTTTCTAATATTATTCCTTCACGGAAAGTAAGTCTAAATGGCTATAGAAATCATCATCTATTTCCTATCAACTATTGATTTATATGTAAAGTGCTCCTAGAATCAGAAGCAAAAGTTTTGGAAGAACTCGTCCCCAAATTTCGTCGTCAGGAAAAGAATATTATAAAATTTATTGCAAAATTAACAGATACAACATATAATGTCTTAGTAAAAATAATAATATATATTGTAATATAATAATAATATATATTATATAATATATATTAGTAAAAATAACAATAGTATTATTGTTGAAAGAAATTTCATCTAGGTCACCATACCAAGAAAACTTAAATTAAAATATCTCAATAGTAAGAACTTGCCTAAGTAATAATTTTGTATCTCAAAATTATTTGAAAACCAAATATTCATAATCGTAAAATACTACTTTTTGTATACCAATTAATGTGTACAAAATAAAACAAACTAATAAATTAAACTGAATCTTATTTCTTGAATTATGAGATCGGTATTGAATTGAGAAGGCATAGAATAATAGATTTGCATACATATATTATTTTTTGTGCTCAAGCCGGAATCCGAATATCAATCATGTGCACCTTTTGCGAAATAAAAGATTTTCTTCTTTACCTGTCCACAAAGGAATCGCAGAGAGAGTTCTATTCTTGGCCATTACAATGCAAACGTATTTTATTGCAAACTGACTGACTTGTTACGCGTACGCAATAATAATAATATGCGCAGCACACACTCGCACTCTAGGCAGACTGAAATATTTTAATGGACACCGTTCACAATTTATTGAAGTCAAGAGCGAAAGTATATATTTCGTTTTGCGACAATGCAGTCGAAATATGAAAATTGAAAAGTATCTTTGATTTCTACAGAAGTGATATCTTTATAATTTCTAACCACAAAAGAATAGCTGACGGTAAACATTCATCAATCCTTTACTAACTGTGACCCAGCAACAGTTATTTACTTGTTGCTCTTACACCCTAGAAATGGTCAATGTGGCCAGGTTCAATTATAGAAATAAAAAATAAATTATATACTTTTACTTTATATGTTTTAGAAGCCTTAAAATTCTTTAACATTACAAAAGTTGAAGTAATATAAAAAAAGTCATTTCATTTGCATGTATAATGACTTTCTTGGATTTCGCATTAAATTGTGTGCGTATAGTCGCAAAACATACTCAAATAGACCCAAAATCCCGACAATATTACCTGTGCAGTTATAAAAAATCCTATTGTATCAGTTTGACGGGATAAGGGAGGGGGTGAGATAACGAATTGATTTGTTGTAGCAATGATGAGGTTCAAAAAAATGCTTCTGGAATTTTATGGCCGTGAATGTTGACTTTAATTTATTATGGCTGAAAGACATACATTCAATTTTATTGCTAAAATTTATGTAAAATGCAAGAAACAGTCATGTTACCTCAATTATTTTAATACCTAAATATAATATGTTACACATGCAAATGGGATTAAAAATTAATTTAGCTAAAACTCTGGGCAAGAGAGGTATGTGTAAAAAGAAATATAGAGGACGCAGGGCTTTGAGGTTAAATTGTAAAGAAACCGGATTGGAAGAAAATATGTTATATTTTACTCTAGCTTTAATATAAACCCATTTTTACACCCAATAATTATTTTAACGAGCAAAAATAAAATCATTTAAAGTACTGTATAAAAACTGGCCTATCTTCATAACTGTAAGTTAAGGGCTAACAGTACATCGCAGATGCGACACGTGCCTTAAAGGTCGAAATGTCCACTATGCAAAGTGCATTCTAAATATAGGTCACTACTTTAATTATCATGCCTTATTATAAATACACAGGTTTGAACTGGACATCGCATAATTAAAATTCAGCGAAGTTTCCCTTCAAAAGACTTCAACGAAATACAAATTACGATTAAATATGTATTGAAACTGTTTATGACAAATTCGAACTAGATACTAGATTTAAGCAGAAGTCGAAACGACAACCTGTAAGGGTAACAAACTAAACCAAGCACGGGAAGGGGGTGGAATCTTTGCGTGATTTTAATGCTTACGTGACAATGTTAGATTTTTTTTAATATTGTTTATGTTTATAATAATGGTTTTGGACGAATGAAATATGTATTTTGAAATAAAATAACTTAATATATAATATAAATATATCGAACACACACTTATGTTATAGACTCAGATTATTCACTTTTGTATTCCAGAAAAACAAGTTACATAAAAAATGACAGTAGACAAAATGTAGAAATCAAACAGTTAGTGTCGGTTACAATTTTAAACTAAACAATAGATTTTTGGAAGCGTGCCGAGCAAAGAATGCGCGCCGAAATAAATCGCGACTCGTGCGCATTGTGATCGAAACATAGAAAAGAATCGCATTTATTACATTAACGAAAATTTCATTTGCTTTGTAGGGGACATTATTACGGAAATCATCTCTCCTCATGATCCTAGTGTTAGATCCCGATTGCAACCCAAAGTAATATTCCGTGCTGGACTAAAAATCTCACGGAAGAGCCGTAGCCGAGAGACAGAGAGCCGCATCCAGCTCGGGAGCCGCGAGTTGGCGACCACTGTGCTAGACGAAGCAAACGTAAACGTTCAATTAATTGTAAAGATCAGCCTTATTTACAACTATTGTAATAATGTAACCTAATTCGGATATCCACTGCAAATTATTCTAAGTCATATATTAGAAGGATGAAATCAGATTAGGACGATCTATCAATTTATTGTAATTCCCAACGTTTATTCCTGGTGTTTCCATTTCCTATTACGTCTTACATATTTTAAAGGTTTATTATGACTTTATATTACGGTTAGATATAGAAAAATGTGTATACAGTCGCCTGTTGGTGTCTCATTCGCGACTCGACTCAGGCATTTTTGCAGGAATTTTAGCAGACTAAGCAGTTTTGGCGCTTATGAGTGTATTATTAATCACCACGTACGTGGATGTATACATTGAGGAGAAATGTGCGCATGGATATTATTGATGTGTGTAATCTACCCAATAAACTTGGCGCCTATGTTGTCTCACAAGGGGTGCAAGTCCAGTAGTGGAGAGCTACAGGTTGTTATTGATAGAGTTATAAGCAGCGTTCTTTTTCTAAAGCTTTCAATCTCAGCTCTATTCGAAGCTTGAGGCCTTTAAATCAAACATAGTTTTAATGAAAAATAAAATATATTAAGACCAATTATAAAATATTTTACCTTTGAATTATTTCGAACATACTCAGAGCTATGTCACATATATACATAAATAAGTGTGTATATATTTTTCCTACTCTACATTCAAGTAAGTGATTCAGCTATTTTTCATAATTATCATAAATTCAGTCTGTCTACTGCTACTATGCCTTAATTAAAATTTAAAAAATACTGCTCGAAATCCCTGGACCGTATAGTCGTAAAATCTTTTTAATTTCCAAATAAATAAACTTGATTTAATTGAATTTTGTAAATATACAAAACAACGGGTAATTTGATTCGCGTAAATTTTAAAACGTTATCATCTTCATTTAGATTACTTTAATCATACATACAAGCCAATACTGACTACATAATTTTTCTTTAGTTAAACTTATATATTCATACAATTTTACAGTTTTAATTTTAGTAAAAAACATTTTTTCCATGCAGGTGCGGAGAAAGAATACTAACCTCTGCGACCGGGGCGGCCTGTCGTAAAAGGCGACAAAACGACCCACACTAGCTACGTGGTAGGGACTCAAGCCCATCTGGATAGCGACCACCTTTGGTCTTAAGTATGCCGTCATAACCTTGTGTTGTGTTCCGGCATTAGTGACCCAAGTTCCTGTACCCTTATCGGACAGCAGCGTGTTTGCGATGGTATTGGCGTTGCAAACACCCATAGGCGATGGTAACTGCTAAATTCTAAGCGGGCCGTCTGCCTGTCTGCTGTCCTACAGCAATCAAAAATATTCAATCCTTTATGTCCATTTTAATGCGTATCTAAGTTTCCTTTACTTATTCCGAGTAGTTAATCAAAACTGTATTCCTTTCTTTATGGAACACAAACTCTGTTATTCAGTATTATTAAAGAGTACAAGTTTTGGACTCCCTTCTTCCTGATTCCTTCCAACGCACTTTTTTCCGAACATATGAACCAAAAAATACTTGAAATTTCTAAATTTAATTATTCCTCCAAAGACTTGCTCCTCAACACTGAAAGGAAAACTGAATAGTTCTTTCCCTTGTTTTCTGTGAGATAAAATAAGAGAAACCTGTTAGTCACCTTTTATGATACCCTAGGCCCTTGGAACCGAATGTGGTGATATTATTTATCTTATTACTACTGCTAAATACCAGACCGATGTCTTCTGGAGTATAGATTATTATATGGAGTAATAGAAAGTATAATTACTATTGATATCCAGAGCCTATCTCAAGAAGTTTATGTGGATTGAAGAAAAACAGCCAGTGGTATTAAAGTAAAAATTGTGTGTATTAATGTGTTATAGAAATATTGTGTAAAAATAAAACGAAAAGCACTACAACTTGTTCCGCAAACAATATTCTCAGTTCAAAACCAATTGAAACTAATTTCGGAACATTCAGTGTATTACCTAATCAAATTGATAGAAGTTTTGCAAAATATTGAACAAATAGTAATTTGTGAAAGTAATAACACGAAATCCGTTCAGTACTCAGTAGAAAGGCGCGTAATTATCCGCTCACCCTGTTCCAATGCACCTCATTGTGCCTCTCATTGGTACATCTATTCCAAATTACCTTCTACTCCGGACGCCGAGCAGGAAGAATTTCGTCCATTGACCTGTTATGACCACCGTCGGCCATTGCTCTGTTCGAGCAAAGCGGCATTATAATTACGCGGGAGTGGCAGAGACAGATAATAATAGGTCAATGGACGAAATTCTTCCCGCTCGGCGTCCGGAGTAAACAATATTGTGAGCAGGAACACTCTTCTTAAAAGTTAATGTATTATTATAGCTACATGACATAAAACAATAATATTTTCTATGTTAAATCTTGTTTTTTATTAGAGCTTGTTTCCGATAGACTTCAAAACGAACGCTTCGGATCTTGAGGCACGTTGCCAGCAGCTACTTGTTATCAACAGTTCCCATGTCTCATTTATGTACTTCAATTAGCGTAAGTGACACTTTTATTTTCTAAGTAAACAACCAGTAGATGTGGTCGTGCATCTCAAGAACGGTATTTTTGTAGGTCTATGGTAGCAGAATAATTAACATGATTTTTTTCTACGTGGTAGGGTTAGAAGCCCGTTTGGATGGCAACCACCCTTAGTATGCCGCCATAATAATATTTTGTTGTGTTCCGGCATTAGTGACTCAGGTTCCGCCTATGAGACAGTAGACTCGCAGTCGCAAACATCCATAGGCGATGGATGTCTGTTGTTCCTCAGCAATAAAACAGCTTTTAGGGGTAGCTTTAAGTACTCAGCTACTAAATGTTGGAATAATATTCCTCCTCATAGAAGAAAAGTGTCTAGCATGTAGGTATGGTTTTAGAACTAAACTAAAATCATTTATGTTTGAACACCAAAAGAGGCAGGCAAACCTGGCAATAGATACAAGTGCTCTGTAATATAGTATTTTTAAATTATGTCTTAATATTTTAATAATTATCTTTTGTGTAACTAAGTAGTTGTTGTAATTAGTCAATGTTTTTATCAATATCTTTGTATTCTTAGCGTGTTTACTCATTTTTTCATATTTTTGTTTGTTTCTTCTTACAATCTTTTAACACTTCAGTTGATATTTTCTGTCTGAATTTTTTTTTTCTTTATTATTTATGATACTAATATTTTTTGTATCCCTTAATATTTAGTACATATAAATGTTTGGTCATTGCTTATTGTTAATAAACGTGATATAAATCATTGTTATATCGTCACTTAAAGGGTCCTAACGGAAGATCAGCGCAGGATGCTCTTTAAACAGCTCCTTGCATTGCTGAGTTAGGCACCTTTTTGGGGCTAAGACAAATGTGTTAGTGATTTGTTAATGTATATGTTTTTTGTTATAGTTTTAAGCTCTAAATAAATTATTTTTCTTTCTTTATTTCTAAAAGAATACTAAGTTTTAGAATAAATATAAACTTTGTCTTTAAATTAAGCTTACCATTTAGAATAGCTACACTATTGCCTTCACCTAGTTCTAAAATGGTTAAGGTAAAATATATTATGCATAAATGCATAAATCGGTATTGTGCACGCATCTCCGCAATATGGCTCGCTTCGTGCCACGCACGTCGCCTATAAATCTTTTTTTCTTTTAAAATTGCACCAAACGTACGCAAAAACCGAAACTAATAGAAATATGGTGGTTGGGGAGGCTTATATGACGTACTTATTTCTTTGTTTTTTTTGTTTTTATTGGCCTGCAAAATAATGAAAATTTTACTTACAAGAGGAATGTAGTTGAGTTATGTGTGTAATTATAAATTCATTTTTTATCCGTGCAGGGGGTCGGCCTGTCGTAAAAGGCGACAAAACAACCCACCCTAGCTATGTGGTAGGGCCTCAAGTTCGTCTGGATGGCGACCACCTTTGGTTTTATGTATGCCGTCATAATAACCTTGTGTAGTGTTCTGGCATTAGTGACCCAAGTTCTTGTACCCTTATGGGATAGTAGCGTGTTCGCGATGCCACTGACGTTGCAAATATCCATAGGCGACGGTAACTGCTAAACTCTAAGCGGGCCGTCAGCCTGTCTGCTGTCCTACAGCAATAAAAAAATGCAATAAACGATTTTTTTAAATTTTGGTTAGCATAATTTTCATGTATGTAAGAATTGATTACTTAGAAACTGTTTTGCAATCAAGAAAGAAAATTTAGTATAGAGAAATCTGTGTATTGCAAATTTGTAGACAATAGTTAACACTGAACTTCATCAGGTCTGTATATTTACTATACTTTAAAAAATGCAGATGTTTACCGCTTCGAGACGGGAGCGAGAGTGATTGGGATTGCGACGTCCTCGATCACGTAGGGGCACTCGGCGCTGTAGGTCAGTTAATGACCTTTGACCGCCATAGTGTGAGGACGTGGGTGACTACCTCGGAGCAAGAGGGGCTCCACGCACTCGCCCACCCTACATGGGAAGAAGACGCTGGAGGTGTTAATGGCCTCTGGCGGCCGGAGGTTATATTCTTCTGGTACGGTGAGGCCCATGCCCACTACGGGTCAATGCTGTGCGGTGTGGCGGCAGTCGGTTCGCGCCATTTCCCGGCACTCCGTACATAAGCGAACGGAGTAGGAGCCTGGGGGTGGTTTTTAGTGGGTAGACGACACTGCTCCTACGAGTCCCACACAAGCCTGACATGGCCCCGCACGCTAGGTAGTGCGTAAGAGCATTTTTCCACCTCAGGAAAATAAAAAGATGTTTACCGCTTTTTTTTCAACTTTGACACATACGCGGACGGTGTGTTTCATTTAAAATGGTCATTACCAACGAGATTTCAAAAAGTTATTGAACTCAAAAAATGATCTAATGATAAGAGAAGAGGAATTGCTTAAGAAAGAGTTAATTTTGATTTTGGAAGAGAAAAAAGAAATTGGATATTAAAAGGCGGGAGAGGATGAGATATTCGATATTAAAAATTAAGATATCCGTCGTTTGCGTAAATTTTAAAGTGATAAATACAATAGGATCGTAGGTGAGAAGAAAAAATGGCAGATGCGAATGGCAGGCGCTGCGTGGGCGCAGGTAATCGGAACATGCAAATGTACGGGATGCATGTTAGTAGCCGTGTGCCATATTATACAATATATAGATTCAGTTAACATTAGGCGGATTGATGACAGTATAAATACAATATAAAATGTGTATGAATAAGTGTTTAAAATAATATAATATAGTTTTAACATAAGAATAAAACATCACTTTATTAGGAAGTTGCAGACGAAAAATGAATTACTTCATTGGCCAGTCCATGGCACTATCAAAAGGTTTGGGGAAAGATTATGGTCATTCCTGAAGTTCTGATGACAGAACTTTTCTTGAAATAATTAGACAAAACTAAATTTAGTTTTTATAAGGCTCTCTGCTGCTTACTCCCAACTTCGAAAGGAAAATCGTATGATGTAACTCTTTACTGTATGTCAGATAATAAATGACATATCTATCGCTGTATTGGTAACAAGACGGGATCTATTATTTCTATTCTTCACCGCGTGTCTGTGAAGGGTAAAATTGTCCTAAAAAACATATACATTTAAAAAGTTGCTCAGTACATTTATAATTATAGACAGTCTTGGTTCTTTAAATATTAAAGACAAATTTTTAATACAGTTGCGATATATACTCGAATAATAAGACATTAATGAGCATTATGAGTGTCGTGTTTCTCGAATGCTAATGACTCGATTTCAGCGAAACAACAAAACAACTGAAGCTCAACTAAAGCATATTTAAATTATGATATTGCCAATTAGTTTTAATTACATTTAAAATAATTTAATATTAATTCAAAAGTTTTTTGCTTAGATTATATTTGGTATTCTTTGAAAATTTTCTTTCAAAACAAACAACTGAATGACCATCATTTCGAACACGTAATTATTAGATTTTCAAAACTTCTAACAATACTATTTACACTGCAACAATGCATTGTGTTAATTAACAGACAGTTGAACATAAATAAGTGATAGTTGGGCATCATAAACGTTTTTTTCTACTTAGAGTCTGCAACCAGCTTTACAATGTAAGTACAAATATGGTTTATTTTAATAGATATGCCATATCATATACTAAATTGACAACATGACTTTACACAATTCAGAATGACCCTAAATTGAATAGACGAGCAAAGATATGATTTCTGAGCTGATCATTCGCAGCGAACGAAACTTCAATCTATTCTCGTAGTGAATTTAAATTATTTCTAGACTTAAAATTCTAGCTCAAGGCATATAAATGAGGGTTTTATATGTACATAATAATTGTGATTTTAAATTTAAATAAATATTTTTGATTGATCTCAAAGGAATGATGATTTTAGCAACATGCTCTGTTGGCTGAACAAAAGCTTAGATGGAATAGTGATGGCGAGTCACGTCGCTTATTAGCCTAAAAGATCGGCGGCAGGGGGCGCGCGTGCGGAACGCCAAACGAGAGGTACAATAATGTGGACACATTTCGAAGGCTTTTACTTGATTTAACAAAAATACATTTCAAAGCTAAACACATTCGCAAAAAGTTGATCGAATTACGACGCTTCAATATATAATTAAAAAGATGTTGACGCGCTCGGCGGCGTTTGCGCAATGCCTCGCTCGCACCTAGCCAAATACGCACTCCCATGCAATAAAGGGCACTCCTTTCTTCTAGAATCCAATATATCGACGCTATGAATCATAGTTGCGTTTATTTTTACCATTTATTCTTAGTTATCGCAAATTCCTGTATTAATTTTAATATCTTTTAATACCTAATACTTACTCGTATATATATAATATGAAGATAAAGTAAGAACGATATCAGATATTTCATTTATAAAGCACATAAATAATACGCTTAGTTTGGAGATATGCATTGTAATATGATTGTGAGCCCATTTTTATATAACTGGAATATAAAACACTGAACATTTTTAAGAGAGAGAACAAAACGTAGTCTAGCGGAGCCAACATTTTTATTTTATATTGCTGAGGACCAGTAGACAGGCTTACGGCTCACTTAATAATATGCAGTTACCATCGCCTATGGATGTTTGCGACGCTAGGGGCACCGCGAACACGCTGCTGTCCCAAAGGGGTACAGGAATCTGGGTCACTAAAGCCGGTACAGAATACAAAGTTATTATGGCGGCAACGTAGGTAGTTGTTTTATCGCCTTTTACGACAGACCAACCCGGGCCGCAGGGGTTAGTATTCTTAGTCCGCCCCAGCACATTCTCGACTAAGGAGTAAATGTTACAAAACAACAGTCAACAGTCAATCAACTTGAATTTTTTAAATGTTTTTTTTTTTTAATGTTGTAGGACAGCAGACAGGCTAACAGCCTGTTTAAAATTTTGCAGTTACCGTCGCCTATAGGTGTTTGCTATGCCAGTGGCATCGCGAACACGCTGCTGTCCCATAATGGTAGAGGAACTTGGGTCACTAATGCCGGAACACAACACAAGGTTATTATGGCGGCATACTTAAGAACAAAGGTGGTCGCCATCCAGACGGACTTGAGGCCCTACCACGTAGCTAGGGTGGGTTGTTTTGTCACCTTTTACGACAGGCCGACCCCGGCCACAGAGGTTAGTATTATTTCTCCACCCGTACACGGATAAAAACGGATGGATAAAATTTTACAATAAGTAATCGAAGTATTTAAGCGACAAGTCAGAATATTACTTATCTATACAATACTAATTTATAAACTTAAGTATTCCACAACATTGTCGAACAAAAACGCCTACAGATCGGTAGCTGTGTGACATTTTTCATCTGTCACAGTGGTCGCATCTGAGCAGGCCGGAGCCGGTGCAGTGGCCGCTTTTTGTCGTTCGATTCTCCGTGACACCCGTTCGAAACCGTAAATGCGGCTCATTACCGTGACTTAATGCCATCAACGGTACTCCACGATTTGAATATAATATGTTTGTATGTATTTATTCCTAACTTTTACAACAAAGTACCTCTAATAATATAATGAACGGAGTCAATAAGAAAGAAACGCACATGTGTGTGTCGCAGGGCACGCAAATAAGGTCAATGATCAATGTGTAATATTATGCCGGATTATGTAGCTCAAAAAATAGGGTAGATCGCGACGAAAATAAGGTTTAGATTGGCTAAGATTAGCGAAGCTGTTGGTGTGATAGTGGAAATACATACGGGGTAGCAAAAAACCATGTAGTTATCTAGAAGTAGCAATGATGTAAAAGTCGTATGAGTACTTTACTCATATATCTAATTTATACCATTGACTTAGTAATACATGCAATAAATTAAGACTAATTTGACTATGAGTAGAGCGTCATTCATGATCGAATATACAGAGCGAAGTGTGGGCAGTGGGCAGCGGGCCTGGGCAGTGGGCCTGGGCAGTGGGCTGCTGATGCCAAGAGTGCCGTGACGCACGCGCACTGCGCGACAATGCGCCCGCGCAGCGCACTCCACGTTTTTGTCCGCCGCCGCCCATTCAACTATAATTAACGCAGTCAAAAAACGTTTAAGCACGAAAATTAGAAATGTTTCGGTGACGCCGATAGCTGACGGGGTGGTGACAAAAAGCAGCGTCAGTCTGTGAATTTGTTTTAATTTAATTATATCGTCGTTTTGTCTCGGTGCGTCACGGTGCGCGCGCGCACCTCTCACTGGAATTGTGCTCCGTAGGCGCACAAGGCGATCAAACACTAATTTAAATAAGCCAATCACTAACAATTACATCTTCTCTTTGTCACATTCTTCTAAATAAAAATCACTAAAGGCTCACCTATCTCTTCTCACAGAAATTTTAAAACCCTATCAAAGTTAAAACAATCTATATGGCTATACTAAAGTAGACGACTATAATTTTGACAAATCAGTTTAGCATTATAATGTTCTAAGCGTTGCAGCGTTCGCTTTTTTTGTGTAGCATTTGTTTAATATTGCGTTTAGTAGCAATAATAAAAAAGTTAAATTCAAAACCTACAGAATACATAATGGAGTCTACAAAGAAGTGACCTAAGACAGTCGAATAAGTTTAGCAATAATAATATTTCACGTGCCGACAATTGCGCTCAACAAAAACTTAATTACATAATTTGGTTATTCCGCAATACCTTTATCCGTATTCAAATCGGATTATATCCCAAATACATATGCGTTATGAGTCTTATTAGCTTACCTTTAAGGTCGAGTACCATTTGTGTGTTGAAAAAGCTGCTGACGTCACCGCGGCCCGACACTGCAACAACAGTATTATAATTTAATTAGTGAAGCGAGTTAATTACGCACTGTTGGAATGCGGAAGAACTGCTTCGGATTCGGTACCATCCTGTGAGATGGGAACATGACCAGGCATCTCGCGCCGAGTGGAAAACAGAGGCAGAACCGTCTTACAGAATTAAAACTGGCATACAGTCTTAATAACGTTATAAATGTTTAAAAGTGTGCCTCAGTGATGTTAATATTCTTTTAGAAGTTAAAATCCACGACGTATACTTTTTTATCCCGAAGAAAACAGTGCAATATATAGTGCCGCGTCGAAGCTTCGGGGGAAAGCCGATGCGGATATGTAGGGGTCACCGTCTTACTCCTTTATTGCGATCATTCAGCTGCCCAGCAGGCGGTAGCCAACGGTGGCCGGTAAAAGCCTCGGTCGTCACCTGAGCCTAGGGGTTCGCAAGATCGACTTTTGGTCATTACTCTGCGATGCCCCTGACTCGTGCGCCTCTGGATGGGTACCTGGGTGACGTTTTCCCCAACCAATAATGGTCAGGGTTAGATTAGAAAATGGTTTCGGTATATACGTATGCCTAAAACTACTATCAAGACTTTGAGCTAGAAAAGTGGTTGCAAACCAACTAACAACTAAAAAAGTCTGTCAGACTTTGGTAACAGTGTAAACTGATATTCGATTCAAACATCGTATAGCCTTTGTGAATTAAATTTCAATAGACGTACTATAAATAGTTACGTCTTAAGTAAGGAAGGACAGGAAGACCTGTCTAATATTGACCCTTCAAATTAAATAAATTACAATTTTAAAATTATAACACAATAGATAAGGGCTTATTAGGATAATAACGTGTCTCGTTTCACATAGCTGTTATAATAGTTACATTAGAATATGAGGCTATTGTTGCATTTTGGATTTAATTTTTGAGTACGTGCCCGATATTAAGGTCCGTTCAATACACGCACCGAGTCACACCTACGCATGCATTCAAAGGACACTTATGCATCCGTTGGCCCTTCGTACAGCTGTCCGTTCCTTTTGTTTCGATGAAAGCCCGCGTTGTACACTGACCGTTGCGAAATAACCGCCCGTTTTAAATTTATTTTAACCCGAGATATGGTGATTTATTTGCTAAGTTGGTCGGAATTGAAGCATTCTCTATTTCATTGCAATAATATACATGCATTTTTAAATATCCACATTTTATTGAACAAAAGTAAAAATCCATACTGTTAGACTTTAATTGGTTAAAAGACAGACGCCGGTCATTTCCATTTCATGTTAAATAAAATAAGTGAAACTATTTTGTATGATACGATATTATTACCCTACATTTTTAATACCTATTCAAACGTCTTCGGCTAATAGAGAACGTCAAACAAAATTATTATATAATACAATAAAAAATTTGATTTATTATGTATAATAATTATTTATCTTTATGCTGAAAATAATGTATTATTTACTTTAATTAAATTTATTGATTAATTAAACTTCATTTAATTGATAGAAAATGTATTCATAATTATAATGTAAGGTATTGGTTTTATATTCGATCTTATATTCATTTTAGGGGAAAACATTTAGAAAGCACAATGCCACTTTCCGCATCATCTCTTTCCGTAGTCGTGCAATTTATTGGAGGCTCAATTTGAATTTGATCAATGGCAATTTTTGCTAAGTCTACTCCATTTTTTCCATTTAACCGTTTGTAAATAATTACATTATATATATAAACACTAGTCCCAGATTCGGGACGGGAATTGAACCCGTGAGCCCGCAGTGAAAGCCGCACGCCACGGAGGCATAAAGGAGGTTGTTATGAGTCTGTTTGAAGTGGGCGGCATTCAATCGGAAGCTGCGGTCAGCGATCGCCACGTCCGTAATGAGATGGGTTAAACCACTGCTTTACTAAAATCGATATGCAATAATGAGCCATTGCCGAAATCGTAAAACTAACGGTAGGTCAACAGCCTTGCCGAGAAAAATACACTTATTGTGTGTAATAAAGACAAGGTCATGTCGTGAACTGGCTCGATTTATTTTTGTCTGTTTTGTGGCACAACTCTACGGGAAGGTGGTGTTTTTGTCTACTGACGATTGTCTTAATTACTTACATATAATATTGAATGTTGGATGGGGATGAATCACTTGGCTAAAAATAATTTTAAATGAACGAAACAGACTAAAACTTTGAAAGACATTTTCAGTTCATGATCGTGAATATATGTATGTATTTAATATATTTAGTGGTTTATTACATCAATGAAATTATGGATATTACGGATTATTATTATGGATATTAAATAATAGAGTTATTAATTAAATAACTCCATTTGGATAAAATGAACAGGAGCAAGTAAAAGCTTTGTTTCTGCTATGCATATTTTTGTAGAACATACAAAGTAATCCAATAGATAGGCTTCAAAATACTCCACTAGTCGTCTAGTTAAATGTAACAGTCTTATTTCGACATTTTGTGGAGTTACGCATTCTGGTAATCAAGCCGACGATTTATGGGTTTCACAACCGCGTAATGAGTCAAAAGCTATTTTTCCCGTATATAAATAAACTTTACGTTTCATATTTTGTTAGATTGTGTTATAAGCACCAAAATATTAATTTCTTACAATAATGTGTCGGGGATTTCTGGCTTTATGAGCGCTAACTGGAACTATTTTTTTACAACAGCAAGCATTATATTTTATTTTCTTATAGAAATGGAGGTACCTATTCTATGTTATGATTGCGTGTGTTTATTGCTTAACAAATTATCGTCAATTAATAAAATTATTCATAAAGGGATATGATATTAAGCGTTAATTGTGGCTCGTGTCGGAGCGAGCGGGGCCGACGTCCGCAGCGATAGCCATCGTGACATACGCAAGTGCGATTTAATCGGGACTTAAAAACGCACAGGTGGCGCTGTGTGGTCCGGCGACAATAGCGCAACAATATGCGTTCAATATTGCCAATTTAAATACCTGCGATACCCGTATCAGATATCGGCTAAGTATTTTTGTTCTCGCACGAAAATGCTTTGAGTATCATACGGTTGCCATATTTTAAAAATTCTCATATTTATAGTTCGTTTTGGTGAATTATCCGTATTACTCGTAAGTTAAAACAATTCCAAAATAATTGCTTGTACTTTTGAAAAGAAGATGAACTTGTAATCTCTTTTTATTATTATTATTTATTGCATATCAGATTACATTGATCTAATTCATTCACAATACAATAACATTACAATTACGGTTTTAAAAATTAAAATACAATTAAATACAATATATTAAGATCTTTATATTGTTTTAATACTACCTTAAAATATGTTCGTAACTTATAAGTTTAGGATAGAACATAACGATACCTCTGGGCTCAAAGGGCGTATAGCACAAAACAGCTACTGTTCAGGAGAGCCAAAAAACCGAAAAAATTGAAGCCAAAAAACTGAATGGTTGTAAAGAACAATAATGAGAATTAATGCGTTATACGCCTTAATGCTCATAATTGGATTTCTTTACAACCTAGGACATTTTTATCTTGCGCAGTAATGTAATTTACAGCCCGATTTCCTGTTTTATTTTGGTTTAGCATCCCAAAAAAGATGGGGCGTAAAGAACATTTTTGTGGGAATTTGGCAACTTCGTATATACCAATCGATAGAGAATGAAAAACTGAATGCAATGGTATTATTAACTCCATATGCCCCAAAATGTGCTTTACGCCCTTTGAGCCCAGAGGTATCGATAATATCTACTCGTACAACAATACGCATGTATAGCGGTGGTACTCAAATACATTGACTTTTTCCCGACATCTTTGTGTTTTATTTTGGATACGAAAAATTATATTTATACGTATACTAGCTGAGCCGGCAAATGTTGTTCTGCCATATAAATGAAAAACAGAACATTATGAAAAGATACATGAACGTTTTCGCGACAAAAAGGAGCCTATGTCCTTTTGCGAGATCCAATCTATGTCTACATCTATCTATATCTTCTTCCTCCTGCCCTTATCCCACATTATATGCGGTCGGCACAGAATCCCTCTCCTTCCACTTTCCTCTGTTAGCCGTCATCCCAACATTCACACCCTTTTTTGCCATATCATCTTTTACGCAATCCCATTTCTATCATTTTCCTTGTTATATGGCATTCTTCCCTGCGCATTATATGGTCAAATTGGTTCAGCGGCTTAGGTGTGAAACGTAACAAACAGGGTTACTTTCATATTTATAATATTAGATTGTAACATCCTTAGTAATTGAATTAATGACACTTGTTAGTTCATAAATATAAGGAGTTGGCTCATTTTGACAATTGTTGTTGCTTGTCCTCTTACAATAATTGAAATAACTCTTTATGTAACTAGAATGAACTGAAATGTACGATTAATGATACCCGTGGACGTCGTTGAAATGGGGTTTGGGCCGCCATACCAAATAGGACCGGTCCTTTCACTTTGGGATGTAAAAGATGGTATCGCATTAGCGGGTGGGGCGATACTAGACAGGGCCTCGGACTGCCAGATGTTTGTCTATTTTCGCATTCACCGAATGAAAATGTTAAATAAGGGTCAACATAAACTGTTCAGTCCCTAAAAGACATCCATATTTACAACTTGTTGTTTGTCATTTATCATAACGCCAGTGTCACCACCCTCCATTATAACAGAAATTTGTTTTTATTTAGGATAAGAAATCTCAAGGCTCAAATTCAAATCCCATTTAGAACAAATTATTTGTATTACCTATCTATACTCTATACCAATAGATAAAATTGGAGGGTCTGTTTGTAATATTAAAATAACCGATTTTTTACTAAGTTCATTCGGACGTATACACGGTACATATACCAAAACAACATTTTTTACAATTTTTGTCTGTCTGTCTGTTTGTTCCGGCTAATCTCTGAAATGGCTGCACCTATTTTAACGGGACTTTCACTGGCAGATAGCTGATGTATCAGGGAGTAACTTAGGCTATTTTTATTTTAGAAAAAATAATAGTTTTTGTTAAAAATGATAAGTTTCGGAATTTGTTTATTCCAATTTAAGTTGACCTCAGATTTATATCATCAATCATACGAAATAGGGTTCAGCTTAGGCTGGACTTTGTAGGTACGAACGTACGTATTCCGGAGGCGCATGGCGTAACAGTTGCATTCAATAATACTGACTGTTGGCATATTTCATTTATATTTTATAGGGTTTGTAATCCAAAATAAAGCATAAGATACATCCAAAAACTTCTGCCTAAAGTCACTATTCCACGCGGACGGAGTCGCGGGCACAGCTAGTATGTAAATAAGAGATTTAAAAAAAGAGTAATTAGCCAACTTTATGTGTCTGAGACCTTTAAAAAGCATAATGTAATTTAATATAATAGGGTTGAAATATTTCTATGATGAGATGTAAATAGTCCTTACGCGGCCACCCCACCGGTCAGTTATCAGGATAAGCAATAAGTCTTGGGAGTGAAATAGTGCCGCCTGCTAAGCGAGTCCACGGCGCTGAACTGCCCACAAGGGACCCAGACTTATGGACTTTTAATGCTAAGGAATATCGAAATAGGGAAACTAGTCCTAGGGATGTGGCCACATTGTTTACATGGCTCATAAAAAACAACGAAAATAGCCTATTGTTGACAACTATATGTCAGTGTCTTTTTAAGAGAAATAAACTGAAGGGGAGTAAAATGATAATTAGTCAATGGATTAAAATTCTCCCTTTATGAAATAGTAAACACAATGAAACAATATAAAACTAAAAATAAGTAATTATTAGATAGTACACGCAGTAAATTAATATAAAGAGCAAACACTGAGCGTTTTTTATTAAGACAAATTTGTAAACTGTATATTGTTTTTAAAATTAGATTAAATTTTATAGCATTTTCAATTATATAATTATATTAATAATTTTTTGAAACGTAATGGGTGACTTTTTAAAGACAAAGTAAGTGAATTTGGATGCAAAAGCGGCCAATATTTCTCAGCTCGGCCGCCACTCGGCCAATTCATTTGAAAGCCGTTATTCTTACGGCGAATGGTTCCAAATTCAACAATGCCCCGTTTTGGGGTTTGCGCGAGGGGTCAAGGGGTCCGGGCCCTAAATTGGATTTAAACATTGTGAATTACCCCTCTCTTTGATTCGCGTCCCGAGCGGGGACGATTTATGAGCGGGCCCCTCTCCAGGGAGGGAGGGGATCAACTGCACTTGATATACTGACACCTATTTTACTGTGGCTATTTGCTACTTATTCGTATTTATTATTTCACACTGAACATTAATTTTTGGAGAAACGTGTGCTAAGTGTAAAACGATATCAATAATCAAAGGTTACCCTTTTAGGCTTTTTTTTTCATCCGTACAGGGGCGGAGAAAGAATACTAACCTCTGTGGCCGGGGTCGGCCTGTCGTAAAAGGCGACAAAACAACCCAACCTAGCTACGTGGTAGGGCCTCAAGCCCGTCTGGATGGCGACCACCTTTGGTCTTAAGTATGCCGCCATAATAACCTTGTGTTGTGTTCCGGCATTAGTGACCCAAGTTCCTGTACCCTTATGGGACAGCAGCATATTTGCGATGCCACTGGCATTGCAAACACCTATAGGTGACGGTAACTGCTAAATTCTAAGCGGGTTGTCAGCATGTCTGCTATCCTACGCAATAAAAAAAATAGACTAAAAGGGCTAAAAGAAGATAAATCTATATAATCATTCGTATATATTCTTAAATACCTAACTACTTGTTAGCAAGGCGATACCAGATACATGAGAGATGACATGCGACTCACTTGTATGTTGGTATACTATAGATTCCTGCTGCAGCAGACAAGCTGCCTTCGGTGGCAGAAGGTCACAGTTTAGTATAAAGTTCGAAATAGTGTTAATTATTAGATTTCTATGTAATCTATACTAATATTTTAATTGGAGAAATTTGAATGGACGACTTTGGCGCAGATATATATAGTCTGGTAAGGGACGCACATAACCTACTATTTATCCTTGAACAAAATTGTGGGTGACAACTAACTATTAGCAGCCATTTTAATACACATAATAAGATTTTAAATTTTGCATACGAATGATCTTTTATGACCGTAAGTTCAAATTGAAAAATATTTTAAAGCACTGTTGACTCGGTGAAATTAATAGACAAGCCTTGAAAGAACCAGATTGTAACTCATGATCCATCTTTAAGAGATTAATTAAAATTAAGTTTATATTTATTTTAAAAACAAAGATTCTGATCTGAAATCAATCTATAAAATCGAATAAATAATAAAATTTCCTGTTGCGATAATTTCAAAGGCATTTAAATAATGTTTTTTTTTTCTTGAAATCTATCTCCTTGCATAAGGTTAAAACCTTTTTTGGATGTTTTAAAAAATTATAAATTGAAAATATTTGTTTTTTATTGTTGAAGGGTAGCAGACAGGCTGACGACCCGCTTAGTAGTTAGCAGTTACCGTCGCCTATGAACGTCCACAACGCCAGAGGCTTCGTTAACACACAATAATTCTTTAACTGCATTCAGAATGTCTCGCTTTATAAATGATATGCCTATAACAATTATTTTATGATAGACGGATACCTAAAAATATAGGCCATAGCATCTGCTGGATTCGAATTCCCTCCTAGCGGGAACTGACAACATACCCGTTGTGTTCATCCATGATAGATTTTCAAATCCACGAAGCTCGATTAGTAGGACTGTGTTTTCTTTCACAGCCTGTATTGGGAGAATAAAACGCAGGCTCAGTGCACGGTGGAAATCAAACACGGGTCTATTCCGGTCACATAGGCCACATGCCACTAGGCCGCGTCACTCATGTTGAAATCATATTATGTAATTATTTAAGCACCATAGAATATTAAGTTAAATATTACGTACATAATATAAATGTTTGCTTAAGTCATTCAAATTAAGTGATATAGTTTCCATCTCGTTTAACATTATTTTTATAGTTCAGAGTGTTTAAAGCGTAAAATTGAGCTTCGTTAGATAATAAATTGTGTATATTTTAATACGTCTATACAGTAATTGTTTGAGAAGAACATTTACCATATTATGTTTATGTACGAAACTAGTCTTTTGTGTATTTATTTATTTAATGTTTATTTGTACTAAAAAGTATTTAGTTATAAAACTCTTTTTATAGTTTTAGTCGAGGGGTATGTGCGACTACTTGCGATCTTCGGGTCTATCCACTAAAAACTACGCCATCTTTCTAGTGTTAAGCGTTGGCCTAGATGAAAAATGGCTTGACCGATACCACGGCCCAGGCCGTATATCCTAATATGTTGGATGGCATCAGAAAAAAATGGCGGGAAGATAAAAAAAGATGAATGCGGAGATTCCAAGTTTTTCTTTCTAGACTGGTGCTTCAAGTGATCCAAATTGATCGATATAATAATGGAAAAGCGGACTTTGAGTTCTTATTGGATAGTTATTAGTAATTTAATCTGTTATTAAACAGTGCGTGTAACAAATTCTAATCTCAGTCCAATTTATCCGTGGTCCCCATGGAGTATTCCATGACGAGACGGGGTGCCATGATTAACTGTTTAATACTTTATATGTATTATTAATTAAAATATTGTTGAATGGAAATGGTATTTCATTTGCAGTCTGTACCTATATATGCTGGCGTAGAAACAAGCCGTATAGACCCGCACCGGTCGCCGGGAATGGCGCCTTTGTTTTGTCGGTCCACGTAGTCTGCTGAACTTGTGCCCTTTCGGCATCGATTTCCGTATATAGGCCAAATGTTTTTCGCCTCTCACGTGAAGGTCTGGCCCAAGGTCTCGGAGAGGGCGAGCGGCGGGGGGAGCAATTAACCCGCGGTCAATGACCCCCCTCGAGTCACATGTTATCCTTACGTTACGCTCGCCACAATGAGATATCGATCTGATAACAGATACGTAATACTACCAAATACGCAAGCCACAAGGACGCACCGCTCGCACCGGCCGCGGCCGATGCCTGCACGATTAAACAGCTTGTAAACATATTCCGCCGTGAGACGACCTCCGTGGCTTAGCAGCTAAAGCACTTCGGTGCTCTAGCGGGGGTCACGGGTTCGATTCGCGTCTCGTGTCTGGTTATTTATGTATAATATGTTTATATTAGTATCAGTTGTCTAGTGCCCATAATACAAGAGCTATTTACTTTAGGACTGACTAAATGGCGCTGTATAAATTATGCCACTATATTTATATTTAAGAAGTCAATTTGAGAGGTGTCAGCATTCGCACCCTAATCAGGCGAACGGGAGTGTGATTAGGATGTGATTAGGCATATTTCTTGTACATCCAATTTGCTGCTTCCACAATGAAAGGCGTAACAAGTCACAGCGACACGCGTAATTACCTTTGACGAGTTTCGCGCCTAAAATTACAGTTTTTGAAGATGTCTAATGTTGTAAAATTTATATTTCAATAACCTTTGGGTAAAAATAGTAACTTTTAAAACAAAGATATTATCACCATTTTGGCGATTTATAAATTCTGGTTGCTGGAGTCAACAATCAGCCGAAAGCGTTCTGATTGAACAGTGTGTTTTCTGATTAAAAGAGAACTCAGAGAAAAAACCAAATCTGGAACTCGCTCCTTGTTAAGAAGCTGTACTTAGCCCTGAAGATATTTTAAAACGTACAGGTATGTATTGTGTACGGCTAGAATAAGTATTTTAATCACAAAATGAATTCCATTAACAATATTTTATTATAAATGAATTATTATTTTAAATAGATTTCTATGTTTTTAGCATTTCACAATTGTTGTTAATTATATGGTTACTACAGCTACAGAAGAATGAGGAAACACTTACGGTAATTACAAAATTTAAGTACACACTTATAAGAGTATTAATATAAAAAAAAAATTCGTTCCAAATCTCACAAAGAATATTTTCTAGAGTTTATAGAACCAATTGGTACTAATTGTTTCTATTAAGAGTATTATAGCTTTATATGTTCCTTCAAATCTATACAAATAAATAAAATTGGAGGGTCTGTTTGTAATATTAAAATAACCACTTTTTACTAAACGCATTCGGACGTATACCCGGTACACATACCAAAACAACATGTTTTAAAATTTTTGTCTGTCTGTCTGTCTGTTTGTTCCGGCTAATCTCTGAAACAACTGGACCGACTTTGACAGGACTTTCACTGTCAGATAGCTGATATAACAAGGAGTAACTTAGGCTACTTTAATTTAAAAAAAAATAGTTTTAGCTAAAAATGATCAGTTTCGGAATTTATTGGACCAATTTAAGTTGACCTCCAATTTATATCATCAATGATATGAAATAGGGTTCAGCTTAGGCTGGACTTCTAGGTAGTTATTCAATTTAAGTGGACCTCAGATTTATATCATCAATCATATGAAATAGGGTTTAGCTTAGGCTGGTTTTGTAGGTTCGAACACAGGTATTCCGGAAGCGCATGGCGTAACAGTTACATTCGATAACACTGACTGTTTGCATAGGTATTTCATTTATATTTTAGGATTTATAGGATTCGTAATCCAAAATAAACCAAAAGGTATACCCAAAAAATGCTACCCAAAGTCACTATTCCACGCGGACGGCGTCGCGGGCACAGCTAGTGTTAAAATATGAAAATACTACATTAAGCCAGACACACAGTTAACTCTAACTGTATGTCTGTCTGGCAGTACCTAATAATATTAGTGTTGTTTTTGTCCATCCGGGTGAGTCTAGATTGATATCACAAAATCGACGAACAGAACACGAAGTCAGTCTCCATAACGGTTATTATTGGATGATAAATACCAAAGTTTCGTACAATAAACTAATTTCCGAGTTCAACTAATTTTGAACAACTAATGTGTTGCAAGTGGGGTGCCGTTTTCTAAAAATTGTGGATTTTTGTTATCTTTCTACGATGCGATACATTTCTTGTAAACATGCAACTTGTATTCTAAATAAACAAAGCATCTGCAGGAAACAAACGTGTCGCGATCATATGCAACAGTGGGTTACCGATGTAAAACTATTCTTAGCATATACGTTAGAACTTGTTTGGAGGGGGCGAAGGGATAACTAGTTCTTAATACAATTATAAAACTTTCCGAGTATAAGTCACATACTAAGATTACCCTATAATTAATTTAATGAGACTGAAAAACACCCCCTGTAATATAAAATTTACACTAACGAAAAACGAAACCGTTGACAGAAGCTCTTAAAATAAATCTTGGAAATAGATCCTGCATTAAGAGTGACTTCGAAAAGTCCAATGTACACGACGGTCTAATTTGTTTAAAAGGGTCGAATGCATTATTGTAAAACGTTTTGAAATTATGCACTGTAAATGTCTTATTAGTTAACATTTTGCGATATTTCGAAATGGGCCAAAAGTAATTCTTTCTTTAGATAAATTAATTTGCAATCACGCGGTTGGTAATCGTTAATTAAAGTCACGCTTTTCAGCAATCACTTTTTACTGGCATTCAGACTGGGATAACTGGATTTGCGCCACAACGACACTGCACGTTACGTTCTACTGTTATTCTTAGTCAGTTAACAGAATGTAATATTATTATTATGATTATTACTTCATGATGAAATGGACTATAAAATAATTTGCACTTGTGATTAATAATATCAGTAATACAATATATGGAGGCCTTTTGTAAATTATGAAATAAATATCATTTTCCCGATTCACATAAAAGAAAATAAAATTACTAGTAACCTTTTTATATCAATAATAATTCATTTAATATTAATTTTAAATGTCATTTCATATATATATATATATATATATATATATATATATATATATATATATATATATATATATATATATATATATATATATATATATATATATATATATATATATATATATACCTAGTCAGGTCATAAATTCTGTCACATGTTTAATGTAAAATAATTGTAACAAGTTTATTCATTATGTAACCATTTATATACCAAAATGAACTTAACAAAACATAGATTCTTATGACATTAAAGTTTATTCAAAATGACCTCCGTGATTTTGAATACAAGCCTTCAATCTGCGCGGCCAGTCCTCTATCGCAGCACGAACGAGGTCCATGTCAATATTGGCGGCTGCCTTAATCAAGGATGTCTTGAGTGACTCCAAATTGGGATGAGGCTTTGAACACGCCTTTTCCTCCAAGTGTTGCCATATCTTGTAATCTAACGGATTCAAATCTGGACTGGAGGAGGGCCAGTCTTCGTGCCGGATGAAGTCGATTTCACGCGCCGCCAGCCAGTCTTGTGTGCTCTTCGCTCTATGAGCTGGCGCCGAATCTTGTTGGAATACCCAGTGCCTGTTATTGAACATGGTATGAGAAACAGGTTCCACAAGGTTCGTCAGGACTGTATTTTGATACACAACAGCATTCGTTTTTACACCTTTCTCACAAAAATGTACCTCTGTTAAGCCCCAATAAGAAACTCCCAATCATACCATGAGCGAGGATGGAAAATGACCTCGTTGGACATGCGGAATACGGTTGCTCGCTTCTTCACTACTGTGTGCGTACACCTTATCATTTTGTTTGTTGTAGCTCTCTTCTACGGTAAACATTTTTTCATCCGAAAAAAGAATTTCCCGATATTTTTTTCCCGCGTACCGCTTCAACAAAGCGCGGCATCTCTTCAGTCTCAGGTCCATTAGACGAGCATTCAAACGATGTCCTGTTTTTCTTCGATATGCCCGAAGCCCTAAGTCTTCATTTAACACCCTTTTCACCGTGGTTCTGCTTAACCCCATCTGAAGGGCCAACAGTTTCTGCTTACGTTTGGGATTTCTTTGAATTCGTGCCTTCACAGCTTTCATCACTGCTGGAGTCCTAACAGACCGAGGGCGACCACTTCTTGACCTGTCATCTACACTAGAGTCTTCATTGTATCGTTTGATGGTACGATAAATGAATCTTTTGGTTATATTCAAATTTTTCAGTATGTTAAAAATTTGAATTGGCGCGTAACCGCAACGATGCAACGCAATAACTGCAACACGGTCTTCTTTAAGCGTCCACTCCATATTTAAAAAATGAGTAAAATTCTAAAAGTATACATTTTTATTTTCATGAACAATTCGAGATTCGAATTCAATAAACTTTTTTGTGGCCAGCATTCTAAAAGAAAAGTTTTTACTGTGTGACAATACTTATGACCTGACTAGGTATATATATATATATTGCCTGGTTGCCTGGAAGAGATCGCTCTGTAGCGATAAGGCCGCCCATTGTAAGTCAAGTACACATTGATTGTGTAAATAAGTTTCATTGTGTTTATATAATTGGTTTACAATAATGTGTTATCTATCTATCTATATATATATATATATATATTATAACTCATAAAATAAAAATCTAAAGTAATATAAAGTGTAGATATATATATATATATATATATATATATATATATATATATATATATATATATATATATATATATATATATATATATATATATATATATATATATATATATATATATATATATATATATATATATATATATATATATATATATATATATATATATATATATATATATATATATATATATATATTTATAAATGTTTATAGTAGGTACAAATAATAATGGCACATTATTTTCTTACATTTATTTATAATCGGCAATATGTGTCATGATAAATTTTTTCAATTAAATATTTTTGTTGAACTTAAGTGAATATGTTTACATCTAATTTACTAATAATTGTATCAATGCATGTTGGAACTGATTAAGTTTTTATGTTATTGTATGAATTTAATTAAAATTTACGATAATATCATTGATTGATTGATGATGATAGATAAACATATTGAATTAATTCAAATGTTGTTAAAGATAACATTGTAATTGATAACAATATCAAAACCACTTGATATCTGAATATTTCGACCGGTGAATTACGTTAACTAACTACAAACATATTTTGTTTGAGACATGATTTATGTATGCAACATCCAATCCTGTTTTGGTTGGGAATTCAATGACAGGCGTTGGTTATTCGTTGATCTATTGCACATACCTTATTCTTCTTTGTCGATATAATCAATGACAACAACGTTACTAAAATTAAGGAATGTGTTATTCGTGCAGGGGCGGAGAAAGAATACTAACCTCTGCGGCCAGGGTCGGCCTGTCGTAAAAGTCGACAAAACAACCCACCCTAGCTACGTGGTAAGGCCTCAAGCCCGTCTCGATGGCGACCACCTTTGGTCTTAAGTAAGCCGCCATAATAACCTTGTATTATGTTACGGCATTAGTGACCTAAGTTCCTGTACCCTTATGGGACAGCAGCGTGTTCGCGATGCCACTGGCGTTGCAAACACCCATAGGCGACGGTAAGTGCTAAATTCTAAGCGAGCTGTCAGCCTGTCTGCTGTCCTACAGCATTAAAAAAATCACATATTGTAGTGTGTAAGTCAGTATAATAATTGTTGTAAATAATTGTTAATTTTAATAATTCCAGGTTCGAATCCTGTATATTCATATTGTGAGACATAATTTAGCGTTAATTATAATAAAAAGGTAAATAAAATAAACTTATTTTACAAGGAACATGCTAGAAATTAGAGTGGATGTATGCAAAAGGAGAGATAAACCAAAGAATAGATGGATGGATTGGTTAATAGATGATATGGCAAAAAAGGTGTGAATGTTCAGATGACGACTAATAGAGGAGAGTGGAAGAAGAGGACATGTTGTGCCAAACCCACATAGCTGGGATAAGGGCAGGAGGAAAAAGATATAGATAGATGTAGACATAGATTGAACCTCGCAAAAGGACATAGGCTACTTTTTGTCGCGAAAACGTTCATGTATTTTATCATAATATTCTGTTTTTTATTTATATGGCAGAACAACATTTGCCGGCTCAGCTCAGGAAGAAGCAAATAAACTTGTTTTAGTATATTTAAACAACATATATAAAACGATTATTTTCGGAACATTTTCATTCATACATATTATAATTATATGGTGTTACTTCACGATAACAAATAGACATTCCAATTAACTTCAAATACATAAATGATTTCTTTAAACTAATACTCTTAAAATATTTCGTACCATCATAATAGCCGAAATCTGAAATCGAAATATTTGTGGTTATTGTATAATCATATGCAAAATAGAATTTATAGTAACAAACTAATGCAGATCATTTTACAACGTCGCCCTTATATGTCATAAATATGAACACGGGAAATATAAGGTTAAGTTTTCTTTCCATATCAAAATGACTCAATGTTTTATCTCTCTATATAGATAACGAGAATATTTGAGTGATGGTACAGAGATCAGTCGATTCTAAAACCCAAACCAACTTATTAAAAGAATAAAATAGTCCCTACTGTGCCAGTCATATAAATACCCTTATCACTTCACTAAGTAAGTTATTTAAAGTCCTATTTACTGCTAAGAATAATAAATCAATAATTATTTCAACTTTAATTACATATATATCTATGTATGTTAATCGCAAGTGCCATTTTATCAAAAGGGGAAAACCTTGTAGCCTGTCGGAAACTATTTATTAATAAAAACGTCGTATCGTTCGCAATTTCCATATCATGCTATTGTTCACATTTATTAAAATAAAAATCTTGTTATCTTGTTTTTATTAAAATAAAAAAGTAATATTAAAAATTCATTTGACTTTTATCGAGAATTATGAATTGTCATTAATGCTATCTTCCGTTGCAAACGTTTGGGTGTTACAGTTGCAAGTATATGCATGTATGCATCATTGGTATCTAAACTCCTTGTCAAATATTTAATTTAAAAGCTGACTTGAGTGAAACTATTATTAGATGTATTTGGTAAAGACCAGGCCTGCGAATCTGAATACATTCTTTCAAGCAGGAGCTTATAATTGCATATGTTTAAAATAGGATGTAACAACTAAAACCCTACTTTTCTTGTAATGTGTTTTGTTTTTGCTTTATACATAAGTCAGTATGGAGATGGGTGAAAGGGTTGGCCCCAAAAGTAAAGGTGTCCCTATGGGGCCTACGGTCCAGAGGTACCGTGGCAATATTTAGGAAAAGTCAGCTAAAAACAGCGCGGTTGGTAAGGCTATAGTTAAAAGGCTTGTGCGTTTTACTTCTACTTATCTTTGTGACTCTGCATTCTCAACGTACGCGTACTTAAAAACAAATAAAGGAGCTTAGTGATTTGATAATAAAATTAACTAAACTTCCCCTAAACATAAAAGAAATAAGAAGATCAAAACAGTTCGATTCATCGCATTAAAAACAACTAAGTATTAGATGTGCACTGTTTTTCTTCTATTTGTGCCGCGAAATGATTTTTCACTGTTAAGGGTGCCGCAGCGATAAAAGTTTGAGAATCAATACTATAGGGGATAGGAATTATGCACCCGGAACTCTCACTCACGACCACTCAATTCATTTATTAAAAAGTAGAGTCAAAATTTTTAAGTCTAAAAGTGTTTTTTAGCGCTACACTAATTAGAGATGACCTCACAATATCCGCAGTTTTTATTAAAAATTCAGTTAGTCCGCTTAAAGTAAATGAACATTATGTAGATCTATCGGTCCAATTAGCATGATGTTTGCATTCTCGCCTCACAAAGTAAATATTAAATTTAAACTAATTATTGTATAAAATACTCGTGTATGGAAGGAGGGCAATTTTTAGTTTATTCACCTTTCTCAAAAAAACGTTAATGAATTAATATACATACAAGTATTATAAGTGAGCCAATTTATTTTTAACATATAATTAATATTGTTTCCTTCCCTCGTGGTCGCCACTTGTGTGCCCTCTTTTATCCAATGTGTGTGCGGACATTTATCTAATTCATCGAATTGCTAACGGTACCATTCTGTGGACTTGACCACTTAACATTTTCTTATGAGTATACTCATCAATTTCTATGTAACTCAAAATAATATGACAAAACACAATTCATTTATGATATAATTATTTTAATATCGACGAGAATACTCGCACAGTGGCTATGCATGTGATTACGGGTTCGGTGCCACAGAGGATAAATTATTTATATGCTCCAATTAAAAATTTAAAAAAAAAGGAAATAAAGAAATATAATAAAAATAATTCTACTAATATTTTTGTAAAGTTGATTAGGTATTTGAAAACCTGTTTCCCAAAGTTACACCTATTGACCTTATTAAATTATGATTACATTATTATTTAAACTGCTATCAATATCCTTTATGCAAAGTTCACAGCTATCCCATGGTGGCGGGCACAGGGGAACCCGTTAGTCACCAGTTGGTGGCTGTTGTAGCCTGGTACGCCATTAAATCACCTTAAACAATGCGTGACCACTGCAGCCAATTCATTTTGGGACTTCATTTACAGTATGTTCATAAAATAATAGAATTTTTATTACATTAGTTCCACAGACGTGCCTGCGTACGCTAATATAATATGATTAATAGAGAAATTTAATTTTTTTTTATTAAATATGATTTCCGTGTATCCCTAAAGAGTTCATTGCCGTGGTTAATTAAATTGTGAATAAAACAAAGTGGATTAAAATATAATCCAAGTAAAAACTAAGTCTGGAAAACTCGTTTTAATTGAAAATATTGAAATGGGGCTTAAATTGCAGAAGTATCAAAGAATTAATAATTAAATAATAATAAAATTTATAGTTACCTAAAAATTTAATTATTTCTAGATTTATTAAATATATGAGATATACTGGAGATAGATAAAATATGTTGGTAAGCGATTGCCGTCGTGCACGGACCGTTCGCTGGCAATTTTGCCATTCTCGATGGCGACCACCTTTGGTCTTAAGTATGCCGCCATAAGAACCTTGTGTTGTATTCCGGCATTAGTGACCCAAGTTCCTGTACCCTTATGGGACAGCAGCGTGTTTACGATGCAACTGGCGTTGCAAACACCTATAGGCGATGGTAACTGCTAAACGCAATAAAAAAAAATTCCAGTATCTAAATTGTTTTTTTTTTTAAATGAGTTACTTAGACACCTAGCAGTTTTGATTTATAATAAAGTTTGTTTATTAAAAACTAGTTTTAGGTATAAAAGTTGTCTGTTTTAACAAATATACGTTTTTTTTTATTTCCACAAGTAGTGCAATGAAGACTGTTAAGTATAATGAATTTACTTTTGTTTTGGAACATCCTGTTTACAATACATGATTTCAAGCCAATAATAATTTCGCCTATAATTTCTTTGGGAACGTGATAAAAATGTCATTAGATGCCAATTGTTTAGTAAATGTAGACATTTGTGTTACTGCCGATGTCTTTCGTTTCGGTAGTTAATTTGAAATTACCTTATAAGATTACGTTCGTGAGTTCATCACAATTTGTTGTAATTTCTTGTTATAGCTGTTTATCAAAATAAATAAGTATAAATAAATAAAGTAATGATATACTTCATTATTTTTAAGAAGGTACCTGGGTTAGACTAGGTTAGGTGCCCTGGTAGGCCAGTAGTATTACACTCGAAGAATATTCTAGAAGTTCGAATCTTAGCTTAAGCAGTTTTTTAGCCTACATGTTATAGCATAATTGTGATGTACCGACGGTGAAGGCGAATATTGGGAAGAAACCTGCATATTGAGGTCACTGGTATGTGTAACCTTTTTTTGGTCTCGGGGAATAACCCTCTCTTGATGGGTTCCCCAGGTCCGGGAGGACCAAAGGAGACGTAGGACTCCGGGAAAGATGTTCGGTCATCCGACTAGCCACTAAAAACGCCTATGCCCACCCAGCCAACGGATATGTGGCTTGCCACCTTGCCAGTTTGCCTTGGTCAAGCGTGGCGGGTATACATGTCCGTTGTCTCCAGGAGAGACTAGAGCCCCGTAGAGGCCCAACCTTTTATTTATTGAGGTAGATATAGCATTAGATATTTGTAGGATGTTAATGCTATATCTATTCTTAAGATATTTATTATATGATTGTTTCTTCCGGTTAATTTCAAAATAATGTGAACAATTTTTTTTTTCATTTACAGGTAGGTCTTTTATTAATGGTTATTAATATTGGTAACAAAACCTACAACAGAATTCGTCCTGTGAGCTTACTGACTCGGGACTCCGAAGAAGAAAGCTTGGATATAACCGGGATGAGAAGCTTAAAAGGAAAAAATTTATCTCACATCAACTATCTTAATATAAATATTAAGGTAGTCAATAAACTTATAAGTAAAAGGCATATTATTTTTTTATTTACAGTCAAATAATAAAGCACCAATAAGAGATGTCAACAAAACTTAAGTTGTTGAAAGACATTGAAAATGAAATGAGTGACATTGAAAGCGGAGGCCGGGGGGACAATAAAGTGCGTTAGGGCGTGTCAAAGGAATCATTTTGCAGGTCGAAGGAGTTGACAAAAAGCGAGTTAATATTATTTGCGGAGGGGGCAACCCTTGCCTAAATCACAATGCGACCCGCAACTGACCCATTCCTTCTGTCTGATAAAGGATTACGGATAAATAACTCGCTCCTTACATTACTAGTGATTTCTAGTGGCCTCTGTCGGATTTAGACGATATTTATTACAGTTCGCATTCGATTACAAAATAAAATTTAAAAGTCTATATACGAATACTATGCATAATTGTTTTATGAATATCACAAAAGTCGAGGATTAGTAGCAACGTCACTTTAGCCACGTTTATGCTTACGTCATCATCACCATAGAAGTGTGGGATTGGTGACGATTCGCTAATGATTTTTTTTTACATTTGGTTGATTTATAAAGGATATGACGCCTCATCCGTTTTTCAGCTGGGTCTACCAACTAACATCACTTAAGAGTTTTCTTTTCCAATGGCAGTTATTCTTTCAGTAAGCTATTCTTTATTACAATAAAGCTATTCGACTATCAAAATATCCTTACCTTCATAGTTTTAAGTTCGATAGGGTCTCACAACCTAACCATACCAGTTATATTTAACATTTTGCATTTTAGCTCAAAATGAAGGATTTAACTGCTGACTTTAATGTACGACTGTTCTACAAAATACACCAAATATCCGTGTGTTTACTAAATTGTAATGTACCACTACCTTATTAAGAAAAATGTATTTTTGCAATACAATAATAATCTAGATATAAATTTAAAACAAAAATTGCCGGTAATTAAGCATGGAAAAAACTTTAGCAAAAAATAATATCCTCCACGTTATGGTAATGAGGCCAAAATTAATTTAATTATTTTCGTATTCAAATCATATTTATAAATCATATCAAACGATTTATCTGATTATTTATTATTATTTGTGAGAATTAATAAATTTAAATTAAATTGGCAGAAACTTTAGGTTTAAATAATAAGAAATAAAACAAATTACAGTAAAAAAATCTTCACATTCACGATTATCATTTAAAATAAAAATAAGGAACTTGATAAATGTATATTTATTTATAAAGATTATGACTTTCTTGAAAACAGATTAATTAGGATACATTTAAATTGTAAAATTTAACTTTGATAATGAAATAATATAAAATCATCATTATTTTTGAGTTTAACCATATTGTTTTATCATTTACAATGTTAATATTAACCGGAAGAGAAACGAAGACTATGTATAGTTAGGAGTGAAATGTTAATTAAAAGAATTGGTTATAATAAATTTCTGCTTCGAATGCTCATAATATAAATGAACCTATCTGTAAATGATACACATGTTCTGGTCTACATTTCAACCACAACAATCTGATTGTTTGACTCATGTAAGTGGAAATAAAGATGTAGTGATAAGATAAAGTGGTTTTTACGTTTGTTTTAAATTAATGATTAAAAGCAAAGTTGGATGGGCAAGGTCGGCACCTCGCGGTGCGCCGGACTACATACCTTCCGATAGGTAGAACAAACCCATTGTCAGACGAACATTGTAATAAATTATTTTTACATATATAATTAAATAACACATTATTATAATTATTATTCTTACATCAAATATTTGGAATGAATCTCGGAAATTATGCAAATGTCTAATTTGGTTAATAAAGCTAAATAATAGATAATTAAGAATTCCAAGGAAACTTATTTTGTCTGTAATGAAAATCTTTAAAATGTGCGGTTAGGCGAATGTGCGCGTGGGCATGTGTTCGGCCGCGCGCCAAGGGGATAGAGGACAACAAAAATGGCCTGACCTGACCCCAAGACGGGCGCTTAGGGAGATGCGGGATCAATTTTATCAACAATGTAATCAATGGGCACAATACAATAACGACAGGTCTGAGAGGGTCGGCAATTGTGTACGCGGCAAGTACGGTCACTGCACTAGTGAATTGGACAAACCGTGAGTCCGGGCAGAGTACGGCGGGCGGCACGCAGCCGGGAGGGTACCTGAGGCATCACGGGACACATTCATCACTCGGGCACTGCGGAATCGATACGATAGGCAAAGCAGTCCGTGGCACTGGCACTGTGCACTCTTCGGAGGCGAGTACTGACCGTGGCGCTGCTGGTGTGCAGCGAGCTGGAGGGCGTGCGGCGGCGGTGGCCAGGCGGGCAGGTCGCGGAGGCGCATCGAGCAGTCGAGCGGCTGGTCTCGGAGGGCCAGCGCGGGCATTGCGCGGCCGCGGCCGCCGGTACTGGGTCGCGCCGTTTCTCAAGTGCGCGAGCGTCCGCCCACTGAGCGCGTCCGTGAGACACTGCCGTGCGACCGTCACTTTTTTCCGAGCATTTTTTTTAGGTGCGGGCGGGGGCGGGGCGCCGTCGGCGACCAATCGCGGCCCGCCCCCGGTCCTCCCCCCACCGCTACCGCCTCACACCCGCGGCCCTCTTATTTACGTGCCGTATATTAAAAGGGTTTTCCGCGTGCCGTTATGGATTTTCCTATGGTCGTTTTACATACGGGGCGGACTCGATTCGAGCGAGGCCGCGGGCCGCACGCAGCGCACCGCCCGCACCCGTTCGCACCGCGCCGCTCCAGCGACGTCGCTGCGACTCCTGAACGACTGCAAAAACTGAAGACGAATCGCCCATTCACGTAGCCGTATTTTTTGTCCGCCCAAGTTTTACGACACATTCAAATTGAAATAATCGTTTGACCCCAAATACCTCGAAATATTTGTTTATGGTGCAAATCTCTGTGGCGGGTGGTGATGAGTGGGCCAAGAGGCGGCGCGGGGTCGCCGGTCGCCGGCCTCCGCTCAACTTGAACTCGTACACACTCACGCCAAATTAACATTTACTATCGGCCGAAGCGCGCCCAAACAAGCAGCTTCACAGCTGTTCTCTCACTATAGGAAAACACGCTTTCAGCCAGTTCGGGCCATATTCAAAGGATAATCTAGTTTGGGCATAACTAGAATATTTTATATACCTATAATTAAATTAATTATTTTCATTTATTCGCATGAATTGCGAGCGATTTATGCCAAAACTAAATAAATCTTTATTCAACTAGTAAGATATAGGTATTACGGTTATCAGAAATCACCAGTACTTATTACCCACCTACCCATTTTGGACAAGTGTAGTATTCTGAGTATCCTGTCCGTTCTCTCTCAGTACGATGCTATTATTTTATTGTTTATCTAATACTTGTCTTACTAAAATCGATACCGATTTAAGACTTTTTATTATAACATCCATTTAAATTTCAATTTTTTTTATTGCCGTAGGACCGCAGACACCCTGACGGCCTGCTTAGAATTTAACAGTTACCGTCGCCTATGGGTGCCCGCAACGCCAGTGGCTTCGCAAAGACGCTGCTGTCCCATAAGGGTACTGGATCTTGGGTTATTAATGCCGGAACACAACACAAGGTTATTATGGCGGCAGACTTAAGACCAAAGGTGGTCACCATCCAAACGGGCTTCAGGCCCTACCACGTAGCTAGGGTGGGTTGATTTATCACCTTTTAAGACAGGCCGCAGAGGTTAGTATTTTTTCTCCGTCCCTGAACGGATAAAATTATTCTAGACATTATCATATCGTTAATATATTTTAGGGATCATAACTTCAAAATTATTCTACTAGGTATCTTTATCGGCCATCTGTAACGGGTGAAGCATAAAAAGGCCAAGCTTAGAGCATATTTAGCTAATTAAAATCTATATTTTTTCCATAAAAAGCATTCATTTGAAAATTTCACAAGACAGTACAACACTTGATAGGTTATTTTTAAGGTTTCTGTGATTTGCTTTATGTATAAATTTGTTTTACGCTATACAAATTAGTGGCGAAACCCCCGTCCCTATTGTTTACAACTTCACAACCACAGATCATTTAACATCCATATCTAATTTCAACCAAAGTAACAAAACTATTTGGCAACACACGGCAAATAAATGTTTGGAGCACCATTTGACCCTATGGCGGGTGTCTCCTTGCAAAAATCATCCCTTATGTCGATGTGTTTGGGTTCGAATTTGGGCACTTCTTGTGACAATTGAGTAATGTGGGTCAGAGAAGTGACGGGCATCTGCCGCCCCCGCACCTGGTCTTCTTGTTCTCCCCTTACCGATCGCACGCGCTGTTTGGGACACATGCAGATTTATGGATTCAAAACGAATTGTTATATTATAATGTTGTTGTAATAGTTTCTTTCTTTAGATGTGGCATTTGGAGAAATGCTAAAAATTAATGATTTCTGATAGAGAACGTGTAAAGTCGTTAGGGAACTTTCTGTAAAAAATTTACATTACGACGCATTCTCCTTGACATTTGGGTTTAACTGTACACAAAAAAAAAAACAATGACGCAAAACTACATTTTATATTTTTACAACAGGTAATCGACCGTTTCAGGGTCTTTCAACTACTTTCTTTTAACGGTAAAGAATAAGTGAAATGTTATAAAAAGTATATCGTTTTAAAATGATTAATACGTTTGTATTTTTATTTCAGCTTTTGTTTTTATTACACATCCTAATACAGTCAATTTTAAAATGTCATTATATCTAATATTTAGAGATTTTACAAGACATCATTAAATGTCTATATTATTTATTATACACTCGTGTTGCATGGTCGATGACATACCAATCAAAGAAAGATTTTCATAACTTTACATAATTATACGAAAGTAAGTTAAAGTGAAAATCTTAACTTTTGTAAATACTTTAAACGATGGCTAGATCTCAGTTAACATACTATGCGATATGGGTAACCCAGCGTATGGGTAAAATATGGGGTACCAGCACCCCATATTTTTATGGGATTTAACCCATACACGGGTATATGGGTAAAATCCCAGCTGGAACCGCGGGACGCGTAACGTACGTGTTAAAATAGAGTATATTTTATGTCTGCTAATTTTCCGTAAGTGATTGAATCGAGTGTACACGCCGCGGGCTGCATGGTTATTCGCAGCGCCGGAGTGGGCGCCTTCTCGGGCCCGTAATGGCTTCATCGCGCTCCCTTTTCGGCACGACACCTCAGTTTGGCGACGCAGAGATGCACCGCGCATACTTACACCCAAACGTGTCTCATTGCATCATTGTTCTCTTTAGTGTATTCGAGTTTTGGCCTACGGGTTTGTTTGTTTTTACTTTACGCTTTGTATGAAAAACAAACATCATATAGTGTTCGTATGAGTACTTCTCTCACTCGGCAATATGCACGTATCAGCATCGTTGTATAACAAACAGTAGTTTGGCCACACTCGCCAAATCTCGCGATTCACAAGAGACAGTTAGAACAATTTATAAACAGACTTTACAAGACAAATAAAACAGGTTCAAAAGTTAAATATATACCTAGTCAGGTCATAAATTCTGTCACATGTTTAATGTAAAATAATTGTAATAAGTTTATTCATTATGTAACCATTCATATACCAAAATGAACTTAACAAAACATAGATTCTTATGACATTAAAGTTTATTCAAAATGACCTCCGTGATTTTGAATACAAGCCTTCAATCTGCGCGGCCAGTCGTCTATCGCAGCACGAACGAGGTCCATGTCAATATCGGCGGCTGCCTTAATCAAGGATGTCTTGAGTGACTCCAAATTGGGATGAGGTTTTGAGCACGCCTTTTCCTCCAAGTGTTGCCATATCTTGTAATCTAACGGATTCAAATCTGGACTGGAGGAGGGCCAGTCTTCGTGCCGGATGAAGTCGATTTCACGCGCCGCCAGCCAGTCTTGTGTGCTCTTCGCTCTATGAGCTGGCGCCGAATCTTGTTGGAATACCCAGTGCCTGTTATTGAACATGGTATGAAAAACAGGTTCCACAAGGTTCGTCAGGACTGTATTTTGATACACAACAGCATTCGTTTTTACACCTTTCTCACAAAAATGTACCTCTGTTAAGCCCCAATAAGAAACTCCCAACCATACCATGAGCGAGGATGGAAAATGACCTCGTTGGACACGCGGAATACGGTTGCTCGCTTCTTCACTACTGTGTGCGTACACCTTATCATTTTGTTTGTTGTAGCTCTCTTCTACGGTAAACATTTTTTCATCCGAAAAAAGAATTTCCCGATATTTTTTTCCCGCGTACCGCTTCAACAAAGCGCGGCATCTCTTCAGTCTCAGGTCCATTAGACGAGCATTCAAACGATGTCCTGTTTTTCTTCGATATGCCCGAAGCCCTAAGTCTTCATTTAACACCCTTTTCACCGTGGTTCTGCTTAACCCCATCTGAAGGGCCAACAGTTTCTGCTTACGTTTGGGATTTCTTTGAATTCGTGCCTTCACAGCTTTTATCACTGCTGGAGTCCTAACAGACCGAGGGCGACCACTTCTTGACCTGTCATCTACACTAGAGTCTTCATTGTATCGTTTGATGGTACGATAAACGAATCTTTTGGTTATATTCAAATTTTTAACTATGTTAAAAATTTGAATTGGCGCGTAACCGCAACGATACAACGCAATAACTGCAACACGGTCTTCTTTAAGCGTCCACTCCATATTTAAAAATGAGTAAAATTTCAAAAAGTATACATTTTTATTTTCATGAACAATTCGAAATTCGAATTCAATAAACTTTTTTGTGGCCAGCATTCTAAAAGAAAAGTTTTTACTGTGTGACAATACTTATGACCTGACTAGGTATATTGAGACAAATCTATAGATTTTTCTATTGTACCATTTTTTCCTTTATTATTTGGTGTCAATTTAGTATTCATATTGAAATATACTATTCTTACATATAATGATGATTGTACGATTAAATGTAGGTATATTATTCACGTAGATTCAATAAATAAAACGAAGAAACTAAACTTAGAAGTGACATTCACAGTTTTCGTGCACTTAGTTTTGAATGTCTATCTTATCATTAATAGTCGTCATTTTATATATTTATCATTAAAATAGTTATAATATCAAATTATTTATTATTTCAGCTACAAAGAAGAGTTGGTTTACTTCACACATAATACAAAATCCTAGTAGCGTGATTTTTTCGTTTTATGAATACTGATATGTGATTTATATTTGATTTTAACATTAATTTAAATATTTATAACAATTATGAATGAAAACTAGGCTTTCCCTTACTACGGTGTATATTGTACGATGTATATATATAAAAGAGAGAGAGAGAGAGAAAGAGAGAGAGAAGATAAAACAGAAAATAGCCACCGGTACTCTTAATTTTTTTTATTTATCTAATTCACAGTTATTACATTGGCTTAATAAAAATATCAACATAAAAACACTGTACAATGCCGCCGAAACTTAAGTCTATGCACGTTCAAATGAATAATTAAAATTAGAACTTAAATTCAGATTACGAATTCTCTAAAAAGTATTTTTAAGTGAGGTTATAATATTTTTTGATTTACAAGGCATGATTAGCTCAACAATTCAGCGATTCAGATATCAACTGTAGTTGAAGTGGTCCTATATGCTAAAGTACCCACCCGTATTGCCTATTATAATAATTTATCTATATTTGTAGTGGCTAAAAAGATAGAAGAAATCCCGGACATCCGTGAAACGCATCTGATCTATCACTTAAAGCGAACAACAAAACACATTCAAACAGCGTATATAGCTATATACGGTTGGTAGCTACCAACCGTAATCAAACTCGGCACTATCTTAAAATCAATCGTAAGAAGCAGGTAGAATTACTGGTATATCTAAATCCGTTGCAGGCGCCATCGATTACAACGTTTACTGCTTCTACGAAGAATCGACTGGCTTATCGTGTAATCAACTCGTACTGATATTTGCACAATTCATATCAAATAATTATATTCATTCTGAGTAATTGATAAATTTCACTTGCAAACTTTACTGTTTTCCGCCTTCATTGATGAGTCATTCGCTTGGACCTGGGTTTGGAGCGCACTTTTTACATCTTTGGTTTCGCCATTTTTTTCCTTTGACATATCTAAGTATTTATGTAAGAACATAATTTGCCCATAGATTATTATATTAACATCTCCTAACCTCTTGGACGATCTCCGCGGTGAACGGCGATCACATGTGGGTACGCACGCTGAGGTCACTGGTTTAATTCCCATCACGCGTCTGGGTGTTTATACCTATATATATTTTTGATATATTTACAAGAAAAAAGTATATTAGCTGTCCAGTACCCATAACACCAGTGCTATGGATACGTGATGGCGTTGTGTAAATTGTCCCAATGTATTTATTTATTTGATATTTGTTTAAATAAAATTGTGTAGTTGGAATTATTTTTGCTTTAATTTTAATCCAGTCACAAATGTTACGCTAAGAAAATTGTGCACGAGTATAGCTTAAGAATTTTAAGCTAACCATTTAATTTAATAATGAAAGTAAGGATAGTAGCTGGCACTAGTTTAATTAAATTAACAGTCAGTACGGAATTTAAAATGCTGCCGTATTTCTTATATATAGTTTATTCACCTGATACATGTAACACGTGCCTTATTAATAAAAAGGTCTGATATTCAAGAAATTATGATGATTGTATTCCTTAGAATGTTTTTATAATATATATTAATAATGTTTATGTTTTAGAGTAACCGATAAATGACCGAATACAACAGATTTGTCGTTATATATATTTCTTAACATACTACTTTAATTATATAATAATAGCCACATAGATAATATCTGTACCGATAGAGTCATTCATCGATGAATTATAATTCAGAAGGCTGCTCCGCGTGGCGGTTCTCGCGAATGGCCATTACTGTTTCCTGTCATTCGATACCTATTAAAGGCACCGTTTACTATTTTGTTTTTGTCTTAAGCTATGTAGCAGTTTACAGACAGCTAAGAAAGGACATCATTCGATTTCACCTATTGGCTTGGGGTCCCGAGCAGTTGCCCTTGTAAAAACCAATTTAGCCACCTATACCAACATGTTATAGCGACTTTTTGATTAAGAAAAAAATTACGAAACTGGTTTATCACAATTGGAAAATTATATTTTTTTTATTATTGTAGGACAACAGACAGGCTGGCGGCCCACTTAGAATTTAGCAGTTACCTTCGCCTATAGGTGTTTGCAACGCCAATGGTATCGCGAACACGCTGCTTTCCCCTAAGGGTACAGGAACTTAGGTCACTAATACCGGAACACTACACAAAGTTATTATGGCGGCATACTTAAGACTAAAGGTGGTCGCCATACAGAGGAGCTAGGGGCCCTACCACGTAGCTAATATGGGGTGTTGAGCCGTCTTTTACGACAGGCCGACCCAGGCCGCAGATGTCAGTATTCTCTCTCCATCTCTGCACGGATCATAAATATAAAAAAATATAATAGAGTTAACAGAGTAATACTAAGTCCATGAGGATGAATTTCATCACCTAGATTTCAAATTCTACTTACTAGATGTAAATTATTGGCTATACGACTGATTGAAGATTTCAACTCAGAGTCCGGGTGAAAAACTTAGCATAGACATACCGGTGATGACCGAGGGTCGTGAGGGCGGCGGTGGGCTGGTGCAAGCCTTCTCCAACAGTTGCTGCAGCCTTGAAGCGGGGTACACTAGCCATGATGTGGATTCCCGGCGTCGCTGTAAAATAATATAGTTCACTTAATTAATACGAGCTATATTAAAATTCCTAACTTGAGAACAACGAGAGGCTCGTTCTCGCAGAATAAAGGCGTGTAATAGCTAGCCTTGAGTTAATAGATTTTTCTTTCATTTTCTTTTCCAGAAAATTTTTTTGTATCCTTATCCAATTAATTCTTTCTCCCCGCTAATTTAATCAATTCCTCCTAATTTTTTTTTTGTATCTTCAACACGCACATTTGCTGTCCAATGGCTATTCGTCTAACCTCCAACCAAGCAGAATTCGAACCCACAACGTTTTGAATTCTGATTGGCCACTTTTAACGTAACCTTCACAGCTTATTTGTTAGGTCTCCTAAGTGTTGTGTTACATTTAAGGGTGTAGGACAAGAAACTGTATAAATTCTTTGCATATTATAATATAATACAAGCGTTGCATTATTTTTAGGATGATTCCAGAAATGTCAGGCCAATATCCTAGTCATTCTGTCGGCCGTTTAGTTTAGACAGTACAGAATAAAACTTAATCTATAGTAATTTATATCATTATTTTTAAACCTAAATTAGTTACAAAAAGTAGTATCTCAATATACATAAAAAAAAATACAATGAGGTCAGGTCTCGTAGGGACGGAACGCTATTTTTAAAATTTCTCAAATCATAATTAAGACATTTTTGGGGATGATTGGAATAACTTTTTAACATTATATATCCCGAACAAGCCGGATTCCGAAAAGGTTTTAGCACCATAGACCACATACATACGCTGCGGCAGGTTATACAGAAGACGGAGGAGTATAACCAGCCACTATGCTTGGCGTTCGTGGACTATGAGAAAGCCTTTGATTCGATCGAGACCTGGGCGGTGCTTCAGTCTCTCCAGAGGTGCCACATTGATTATCGATACATCAAAGCGTTGAAGTGTTTGTATGAAAACGCCACCATGTCAGTCCGTCTCCAGGATCAGAACTCGAAACCTATCCGACTGCAGCGGGGAGTCAGACAAGGCGATGTCATATCGCCGATGCTGTTCACTGCTGCGTTGGAAGATGTCTTCAAGCTTCTGGACTGGAACGGACTGGGCATCAACATTAACGGTGAGTACATCACTCACCTTAGATTCGCAGATGATATCGTAATCATGGCTGAAACCATGGAAGACTTAAGCCATATGCTTGATGGCCTCAATACAGCTTCCCAAGGAGTAGGTCTCAAAATGAACATGGACAAGACGAAGATCATGTCTAATGTCCATGTCGCACCTACCCCCGTAACAGTTGGGAACTGTACTTTCGAAATTGTTGACGAATACGTCTACTTGGGTCAAACGATCCAGTTAGGCAGGTCCAATTTCGCGAAAGAGGTCACTCGTCGAATCCAACTCGGATGGGCAGCGTTCGGGAAGCTCCGTAAAATCTTTTCGTCCCAAATACCGCAGTGTCTCAAGACGAAGGTTTTTAACCAATGTGTGTTGCCAGTGATGACATACGGAACGCAGACGTGGTCGCTAACTATGGGCCTTATGAGAAAGCTCATGGTCGCTCAGAGAGCAATGGAGAGGGCTATGCTCGGAGTTTCCCTGCGAGATCGAATCAGAAATGAGGAGATTCGCAGGAGAACCAAAGTAACCGACATAGCCCGGATGATTGCAAAACTGAAGTGGCAGTGGGCTGGGCACATAGCTCGAAGGACTGATGGCCGTTGGGGCAGAAAAGTCCTCGAATGGCGACCGCGTACCGGAAGACGCAGTGTTGGTAGGCCCCCCACAAGATGGACCGATGATCTGGTCAAGATCGCCGGGATAGGTTGGATGAGGGCAGCGCAGGACCGATCATCGTGGAGATCTTTGGGGGAGGCCTTTGTCCAGCAGTGGGCGTCTTCCGGCTGAAATGATGATGATGATTATGTATTCAGTTTTGTGAGACTAATTACTGTAGAGAAATAATTGTTGACTTATATTAGTTGATTTTTATCAATTATTATTAATTGATGTAACTGGCTGCAGCCCTATTATTTTATTTAAGTAAATAAAATATTGAAATCCATTTATCTTGCACAATTTATAGGTAAAATATTTATGTAATAAACAATGACTTCTACATTGGCAGCAGTCGGTCTCTGCTCAATAACAGTTTCCCGAGATCGACTTAATCACAAGGAAGCATAACACGCTCAAATGTGTGTCACGTGCCTGCACCTCGGTGCACCCTTTCACAGGTGTCAAGGCGCCAACAAAAACCCAAAGAAAAACCCTTTGAACGCGTGCCGACAAAAAACAACCCTTCCGCGACGCGGCCGTTTATCTATTGCTAGTTTTTTACCGCTAATTACTTCTAACGTAGACCCTTTGTATACAGTATAATGCGTTGACAGTATTTTCACTCTATCATGTCATTGAAATAATTGTCTCAGATAGCTTACTTAGAACTATCCACTAACTACGATTATTACGTTAATATATCCATACTAATACTATAAATGTGAAACTAACTTTTACGCCTAAACCGCTGAACTAATTCTGATAAATTTCGGTATAGGGATAGATTGGATCTCTAAGAAGGACATAGGTTAGTTTTTTGTCGCAAAAATGAAACTTAAAGGGGGTGAATGTAATTAAGTTTTGTTTCTTTTTTTAATTTAATGACAGAACAACGTATGCTGGGTCAGGTAGTATATTAATATATCACTGTAAGGATCTTTCGAATAGTGCACTCAAGATTTTCTATAAAAATCTAGGATCTATCAAGTAATATCATGGTTTTATCAAGCTCAAAATTTTAATTCCTTGCAATTTTTTTATTTTCTAATTTCTCGAAATTAATATTGTTTCTTAATTCCATCATAGATTTGCATAAATATTATGTCTACTATAAAGTGATATAATATTTACATACTTTTATACCACGTTTTTATTAACTTTACTTGTATGTATCCATTTAACTATGTAACGGAATTTTCAGACTCGATTTTACCCATTTTGAACGATCAAAAACATTCAAAATTTTGCACACTTACCAAGACTTAATGAAAATACAGAAATTTAATAATTTTGTCCCAAAGTCCTTCTCAGGATCATCAGGATTAAATGATTTCGTTTCCTTCTAACGGAAAGTGGCATTTAATTGATAAAACTTCCGGAAGATGGCATTAAATTAATAAAATATTTACGGATTGGGAATTGACTACAAATAAATTATAGTTTAGAAAAAACTAAAAAAAAACACACATAAACCGAACTAAAAAGTTAAAAATAAAATTATCTATAGTTTTATAAAATTTGACTGTTAATAGTGACATTAATTTTCTCGTTAGTAATTTTATTCTTATGTTAAGAATTAGACCTGTCAAAACGTTTGGTAGAGGTCTCACGGGATCAAAAAGCTGGTTTGTATTTAGGGCAAAGGATAAATAAGTGTTGTCATTCAACGCGGTAATGCAGCCTGCGTTTTGTGCACCTACTGCAATATACTGTTTCGAAAATTAGCTGTTACATTCCCACGCCACGGCGCATCTAATTTTATTGGTATACGCGATGAAGCTTCGTTTTATTTATAGATGTGTATTTCCGGGTTACGGATACCTGAAGTGAGAATGCTTCGTCAAAGATAGTAAAACAGCTGTAAAGCATAAGATGAAGACGAGCGCAAATTCAATAAGCCGTAGTAGAATCAAATATTTTGATGAACTTGTACTTAGTGTTACACACTTCTTTGACATTGACAATCATGTCATAGACATGGAGAATTCGACCACAATATATATGTTCTCAGTTACTTGATTAATAAGTTGATTAGTATCGTGTGTTTAATTTAAAAGAGTTCAATTTGATGTCAGCATTCCAATACATCGTTGTATGGCATACAATAGCGATTCCGAAACAAAACATTTCCCCGAACAATTCAAATGGTTTGGAATTTGAAGCCTCCCCGGTCCGCCACCCCCGCCCCGTTTTAAACATAGCCTGTACATGTAGATGGGACCATTCCCTGTTCGGCTGGAATACGTAAGACATAGTTGAAAAACATAGATGCCGGCTGGGCGTCGCGGCCGGCGTCGGAGGCGTCGCCGCTCTCCTTCTCGCTCACTAATGTATTCACGTTTCTTCTGCCGCTCATTTTTTATCGCATTCACGCGCCACATTAGAATTTCCAAGCGAGAAAATCTAACTCACACTTACTTCTCAGCATTCGCGGCTTCACACCAATTTCAACCTTATGACTTATAATTCTCACTCGTAATACCAAAGTCGATATAATCGTGATTTTTTTTGCTTTAACCTCATTTATAACAGTATAAAACAAAATGTTAGCTAACAAAAGGTAATTTCAACAAATTTGTGAAATTATTTAGAAAACGAAAGACTATTATTATTTACCTTTAAAATAAAATTATATGAAAATTTCCAAGATGAAAATACGGTCCAAATTGGAATGTAAGCAGGCCGGGTGAGTGTGCGCGAAGGCTCAGAAGGGGGGTACATTGTAAATTCGCGCGGGTAAATGCGAGCGCGGGAGGTCGGGGGGGTGGCGCGTGCTCGGCTCGATAAGGCTCCGCGCCTTCCGCACCCATGGACAACTGCACGGTCACCACACAAATGTAACCCGTGTTTCACCATGTCCGAATGCTTGCAAGTGTCTGATATATTAGTGGCCTGCATGAAATTTATTATTTTCAATCATAGAACATCAAATGCAGGGCCAAAGTGCCAGCCTGCTTAAGGTCGAGGCAGTCGAGATGGAGAAGTATAGAACAAACTAAAGACTCTACACTTTCTACCAAACGAACATTCTTGTTACGAAAAACCCATGCCAGTCTCTATGATGACAAAAGCCATTAGTTTTTTGATTGCATCATTTCGGAAATGCGTATGAAGCGTGTATATATATATGTATATATTTCATACTCAGTTTCTCTTCCACATTAATATATATTTTCTATTTCATTACTTTAGCATACTATTTTGCGTTGCTCTCTTTTTTGCAAATTCAACGGTATCTATTAATTACGAGTAAGTCTCAAATTTGCGGTTGAATAATAAAGTAACGTGGACTCGGATTTTCATATCCCTTGTATAAATAAATTTGAACAAATATGGCGGCCCACTTAGAATTTAGAAGTTACCGTCACCTATGGGTGCTCGCAACGCCAGTGGCATTGCGAACACGCTGCTGTCCCATAAGAGTACAGCAACTTGGGTCACTAATGTCGGAACGCAGCACAAACTTATTATGGCCGCATACTTAAGACCAAAGGTGATGACCATCCAAACGGACTTGAGGCCCTACCGGGTAGCTAGGGTGGGTTGTTTAGTCGCCTTTTACGAAAGGCCGACCCCAAGATCAGTATTCTTTCTCCGCCCCTGCACGAATAAAAGACAAATTATTAATTATTATTTACCATTAAAACAAAAAGAATAATATTTCTTAGTCTCGTATGCAGTTCTAGGAAACAATACAATTAGAATTAAACATCATCGTATTGTGATCTCTCCGAAGGTTCATGAGATTTTCTAATAATATTATTAGTTAATACTTTAACTACTGTATCAATGAAAACATTGATGAAAAATAATATCTATGATGATATGAATTTAGTTAAACACAGCGTGTTGGTTGGAATACACGCCAATGTCTGGATTTATGTGGTCGCTGCGAAGTCGCGATACTCGGTCGCGGCTCACCAAGCAAATCGCATTGCACCTAATTTATGTAGCCGAAAATATAGTTATTGGGTAAATATCAATTCTAGCAGTTGAACTAGTTTTCACCTTTTTGGAACTTGTAATCACAAATTATTTGTATTTCCCTCCACAAATCTGACATTTTATTATTTAATTTATTTATTAAATGGAATTTCTATAATGTAAATAATAAATATAATTAATTAAATTACCTCAGATGGTGAAAATGACTGCTAAAAGTAGGCAAAAGATTAAGATTGATCAAAATCTCACGCTTAAACTCTGTAAAATCCAACTTTAATGATGAAAACTTGCCTAGATTAAAAACTTAATCATCAAAATTTCAACTAATTTAAAAGAAAAATTCAACGTTATTTAGGAGAAATGCTTTCGATATAAATTACACTTTACAATTTGGTAAAATAGTTACTATTACTGGGGGTTACGCGTTTGATGTAAATAACAAAGAAATGAATATGGAGTTTATTATGTTTTAGCAAATAGGAATCCAAACTAATCTATACAAATAAATAAAATTGGAGGGTCTGTTTGTAATATTAAAATAACCGCTTTTTACTAAATGCATACGGACGTATACACGGTACATATACCAAAACAACATTTTTTACAATTTTTATCTGTCTGTCTGTTTGTTCCGGCTAATCTCTGAAATGGCTGCACCGATTTTGACGGGACTTTCACTGGCAGATAGGTGATGTATCAAGGAGTAACTTAGGCTATTTTAATTTAAAAAAAAAGTTTTTGTTAAAAATGCAAAGTTTCGGAAATTTTATATTCCAATTTAAGTTGACCTCAGATTTATATCATCAATCATATGAAATAGGGTTTAGCTTAGGCTGGACCTTGTAGGTTCGAACGTACGTATTCCGGAGGTGCATGGCGTAACAGTTGCATTCGATAATACTGACTGTTTGCATATTTAATTTTATTTTAGGGTTTGTAATCCAAAATAAACCATAAGATATATCCTTCGATCAACAATAGTAACTACTGTTGTTGATCGAAGGATATATCCAAAAAATTCTGCCAGTCACTATTCCACGCGGACGGAGTCGCGGGCACATCTAGTATGTATAATAAATGAGAAAGTAACTTGGTCTATCTGTCTGTTACGTTTTCACGCCTATACCGCTAAACCAATTTTGATGAACTTCAGTATAGAGATAAATTGGTCCTTGAACAAGGACATAGGCTACTTTTTATCGTGAAAATGAAATGGTGAAATAGGGATGAACGTAAATAAGTTGTTTTTTTTTTAAATTATGTAGCAGAAGAACGTGTGCGGGGTCAGCTAGTAGTTAATAAATCGTAATTAACATTTAAATGTTTTGACTCTCACTTTTATGGAATTTTATTTGGTGACCAGATAACTATCTCGTTATTGATGGTTGCGCAGATAGAATCGCGATCTACCATGGTGACAAGTCACAGTCCTTATTGCCATGTGTTAAAACAAATTCCACGTACCCACATAAGAACCATATTGACTAAATATTTAGAAATATTGTTTTGATAATGATCATTATTATGGCCATTTCATACCACTTTTATATGTTGAAATCGAATAAAATATACGGTTATATCAAAAATATTTATAGTCACGGATTTAAAATAGCAAAGCAAGCAAATGCATATAAAAAATCCATATTATTTTGGGATGATAAATAATTTTATCATAATGCATAGTATCATTATTCTAAGAATAAAAATGTTTACAAAAATAAAGAATGTTAAGCAATTTATTTTATCTAATAATTAAAGTCATAAATAAGATGGCATAAACATTTCGTTTATATGTATGTAAAACGACATATAAGAAAAATGTAGGGGTCAAGGCTGCGCGTGCGCACGAATCGAAGCGAAAGGTCGTAACGGTACAATATATTGTATTCTGGCTAATATAAGGCTTTGACAGTAAACGAATTAATTTTACAAAGAATTAATCAATTACATGGTGACACAATTGCTTCAATAAATCAACTGCTCAACAATTATTTAGAACTAGATATCAATAGATACGTATTGAGCATATATTATTTATACAACGTTATGTACTTACAATTATTGGACATAATAGATATTTATTGATTAGTACTACATGACTAATTACTTCCAGTTTTCCGACTAAATGAATGCACGTCCACTGAGTTAAAATCCATCCGCGACAACTTCTTGTATAGCCAACTCGTCATTATAAAATAAGAATATATTTGCTTCAATTAGCCGACTCATCTGCCAACGTCAAAAAAAATTGGTAGAAATCTGAATTAAATAAAAAAATATAAAACGTACTTGTTATCTTTTTAACTCGTCTAAATGACCAAGAAAAGTTAAAATTCGACCAATATCAGAAGTCAATCCACATAAAGACACGCTACGATACGAATATCAAATTAATTTCAAATAAATTATTCTTGGTGATACACAAATAATACAACCTCACAAAGAAGTCGTGCTCTACAAAAATTGTAATACACTTAAATTATATATATTTACTATAATATGCTGTAGTGTGTATGCTGAGTAGTGATATCCACCTCAGTTCATTATAAATACATAAGATTAATGTTACATGCAATATAACCAAATTAATCGTATGTTGCAAAAGAAACGAGAGCAGCTCATTGCATACCACCAATTTGCAGTTTGATAATATACACACATACACACTGGAACAATAATTCCAGTATGTGTGTATTGATTCGTTGCGTTCGCTCGTTGCGATCTCTAGAAAGTCGTGTGTTCTTAATTCAGATGCTTCATTTTTCTGATCCGGAATTCACATCGTTTGGAATATTCTGAGAGGCATAACTGATCTGATCCATGGTGCGGTGTTGAATAGCATATTGGGAAATAGTCCTATTAGGTCCAAGTCTCGAGTTTCTGTTAGGAAAGGGCTGTCCCTAGGAAAAGGCTGTTCCTGCTGTCATATTGACCAAAACCCATTCACGAGTCATATACATCGGTAATCTAAGTATTCTGCTTTCCTGGCGATGTTTTCTCTCATAATCAGTACGTGGCAATTAAAAATATAAAAGAGAATTTAAATCTCTAAAAAATATAGAATTAAAATAAAATCTTTTTTAAATTTCAGTTGTAACCTTTATCACTTATTCAATGTCATGAGTTCTAAAATTATCTGTCCTGTATTCAAAAGATAGACTGGATATTTTTCAAAATATAGGCATTTGAATCCAGAATCTACCGACTCGACACATAAAGCACCAGCCGTACATACCATACTTTTACACATACCCGGTAGTATGGATTATATATCCTTAATAACCATATTTTCTACCCCACGAAAGACTGGATGACAATATGTACAAATAAATATTCTTCCTCCTGCCCTTATCCCACATTGTATGGGGTCGGCACAACATCTCATCTCCTTCCACTCTCCTCTGTTAGCCGTCATCCTCGTCATTCTTATAAATATAAACAAAGGTATAAAAATTAAGTAAAATTAATACGTAAAAGTAAAAAGTAAAGTAAGTAAAAATCTCTAGAGCAAAGAAATAGGCTCGTTACAAGTACTTGATAATGCCAAGAAAGCCTAAAACTGTGAGTACATGGTGCTTATCTCGGTTAACGATGTTCTAGGTTATAATCGGATGCATGCCTGTTTGGGGGCCGCACTAAATTATGAGGGCGATCGCCGCTCCACGTGTGATTTATCGCCGCAACCGCTAACCGATGATACACCGGACCTCGGCCATTACACAGTACACCGCATGCAGTAGCTAGTTTACTCTACACAAATATAAAAGGGCATTGAGTGCACTAGGTGATTGCGGGGTTAGCACCCGTGAACGGCGAATAATTAAATAAATATACTGGTACAATTCACATAGCGCCATCAGTGCCAAAGTATGCCTTGCAGAGCGCTTGCGATATGAATACTAGACAGCTGATATACCATTAATATACTATTATCTATACTCTATACAAATAAATAAAATTGGAGGGTCTGTTTGTAATATTAAAATAACCGCTTTTTACTAAGTGCATTTGGATGTATACACGGTACAAATACCAAAACAACATTTTTTACAATTTTTGTCTGTCTATCTGTCTGTCTGTAAGTTCCGACTAATCTCTGAAATGGCTGCATTGATTTTGACGGGACTTTCACTGGCAGATAGCTGATGTAACAAGGAGTAACTTAGGCTATTTTTATTTAAAAAAATAGTTTTTGTTAAAAATGATAAGTTTCGGATAATCCAATTAAGTTGACCTCAGATTTATATCATCAATCATATGTAATAGGGTTCAGCTTAGGCTGAAATTAGTAGGTTAAATTTCCAACTTAAGTTGACCTCATATATACAAAAAATGCTGCCCAAAGTCACCATTCCACGCGGACGGAGTCGCGGGCACAGCTAGTTTTGTAAATAAGTACATATTATTCATAAACAGACTCGTGATGAGAAATTGATCCATGACACTTACAAGCGTTCCGAGATCATGTATGCATTTTAAATCCATGCATTTACTCATTAGATGTGATTTGGAGAATTTTGAAAAATTGTGGTGCAACTAGTTCGTACGACTACAAGAAGATAGTTTCTCGATGCAAAATAGCTGCACAATAGCTGGTGAGGTTAACAATACAGAATTATTTTTACAAGCTTTTCGGACTTACAACCTTTTATATACCTCGAGGAAAAATGTCCCTTATTAATGGCTCTTCGCCGCTTTAGGCCGCCGGTAGCTTACATTGGTATGTGAGGTTCTTAGCCCTACTGCTGCTACCAGTCATCTAGCTAGAGAAAGATACTCAAGGTGATTACGGTAGCATACCAATCATAAGCCCCGGTTGACACCCTTGAGATTTGTGGTAGGCTCGACTATTCGACACTTTTGTTTACGTACTGGAGTGTGTGCACTGTGTCACTGAAGATGCCGGTCGTGCGATATGATATAATTAAAATGGCGGTGCGCGCACGAGCGGGCGAAATATTACCATACTCCGAACGCCAGCGAATCGCATATCCATATCGCCAATCACACGGCGTATCAGGTAGATCGACGCGCTTTCCCACGTAGCGTTATCCAAATATCCAAGTTAAGGTCTGTGACCGATTTAATAAGCAATTTTAAAACATAAACTTATATTTTGTAGAATTCACAAACGCAAATGGGCCCTAAGCTATTTGCTCTTTGATTATTAAAATAAATAATAATTGTGTTGCCTGCTTGTTTCTTCTTTCTTGGAAGAACTTGTCCTTATCAAATTTATGCGTTATGACAAATGTTTTATAAATAAAAAATCAAGCCCAAAAGATAAATAACGTATACAGCAAGTAACACATAAGAAATCCTTCTAATGTGTGTAGAATTTGTTAACTTACGATGTATTTAAGATTTATAATATTATATTTTCTAAAGCAATCAAAACTAGACCTGGCTTATTGCTAACGTGCTTTTAGCCCTAAACACTATCTTTCGTATGAGAGTAACTCTTTTACCATACTTATTCATGGTTTCCAAACTATTCCGTGTAACATGATATAAATGATCGTAGGTACTTAAGAACTTGTTCATGTTTAGTAAATCGTGTGAAGTGATAAGCGATAATCGTCGTCTCGTCGCTTCCATGGGGCACGAATGCCGCGGCGACTATCCGCATCAAATCTACATACTCTTTTCCCATGATTTAGAAATTTGTCGTGAGAATAAATATTCATATCTATGACACGTGTTTACATCCAAAAGAGATTTGTATCGTGTCGTGGAACGGTTGGCTTATAGCCTTAGTTCCCAAAGTGGTCCAGATGGACCCCCAGGGGCCCATGGGAGACTCGACGGGGGTCTACGTTGGCGTGACAAAGAAATGGCGGTTTCGATAATGGCTTTCGATAGTTAATAATAAAAATTTGAGTGATAGATTGTACCAATCGCTTCTATTTATGATTAACGCAGTTAACAAAATAAGAAGCAATGCATTGATTTCGCGTTTATTTGCACAATTGTGCAATTAATATGATGACGAATTACAACGATTGCTCTTACATACTGAAGTATGCTGGTTGTCGAAAGATGCATATTTTTAATCAGTTTTAAAGTTTTTGGAAAGTAAAGATCCAGTTTTAAAAGAAAACCTGATTAATTTCAAAGCAGACATCACGTGTTTCACAGATTTGTTCAAAAAATTTAAAGACATTAACTAACAATTACAAGAGGATAATATCAATTTAATATAAACAAAGTGTAATTTCAGCTTTTCTTAAATTAAAATTATGAAGCAAAGTTTTTGAATTGAAGATATTCTGACGATGTAAATACTACCTTGGATCGTAAATCCATTTGATGAAACTGAAGTGGAAAATGTGATATTACAAGGGGAGCTCGAGTAAGCTTAGCACTAATGAGGAGCTGAAAGTGAAATTTAAAAGAGGGTATAGGGTTTGATAAAACATTTGGGCTGCTGGCAGAAATGCCCGATAAATATCCTGGACTGTGGGAAATTGCGAGAAAGCTTAATGTAGCGTTTTCCTCTTCATATGTTGTCGAAAAAAGTTTGTGTCGTTACAAATCATTTAACAAAAAAGGAGCAAATGGAATATCACGGAGCGAGGAGATTTGTGGTGATAACAAAACTGAAGTCAAATATTAATTATTTGCTGTCAATCTATCAAGTACATCCATCCCATTAAAATTATGGTTATTTTGTGTTTGTTTGACTGTTACCATATTAAAATATAATATGATAAAAATAATAATTAACAGTGTAATAATTACATATTTGAACAAAATACAAAACAAAAAATATACTATTTCTCTTTTTCTTTTTACCACTCCGAATGGGGAGTTATCTAAATTAAATAAATGAGAATTGATTGGTTCCTTGTGCTGTGAGTAGACGTCAAAAAAGGAACCTTGGATGGAATCACTTTTTTGATTTGTCAACTACTTTTTTGACATCCACTCACAGCGCAATCCTCATTTTTTTTTCAAAATCTATTAATTTGTGGTTGGACCTCAACCGCAACGCAAATTTCCATAATAAAATCTAATATTCACATTTTTTGTCGAGTTAGGGGAATATGGTAGAAATGTAGCTGCGGGGGTCCCCGGAACCAGATAAATTTTGAAAGTGGTCTATGAGTAAAAAAGTCTGGAAACCTCTGGTATAATAAAGATTAAACATTTGTCTTTTAATATTCTAAACAATCTAAAACAATAAAACAAATCTAATATACAATATAAAACTAATATAGATTAAGAGAACGCTTGTAGTCCAGTAGTAACAATATTGCTTCTTCGAGCTTAATGAGGATTTACCTCAAATATATCTGCAATAACGTTACAACGTGAAGACAGAATTGAACAACCAATTAGCTTCACGCATCGCATCGTTATGCTAATTTCGATTACTCGTTTTAGAAACTATCTAATTAAACCTTAATTAACTATTGGCATCGCTATTTGCAAATGTTACCATTTTTTCGTAATATATTTCAAATTTTAAATGCAAGTTCACTGCAACAAAATATCATAATTCAAAATTAGTTTATTTTTTGTTGGTGCTTTATATAAAAAAATAGGAACAATATATTCCAAATATATGCAAATAAAAATGAACTAAGTAGAATAAATGTTCGAGATCACTATAGGCGGAAACGTTTCAAAAACGCCGGGAGCATTACGGGGGAGCGTGAATGACAAATATTAGTGTCACACTTACCAACATCTAATGTTTAACTCAAATATTAATTTCTTTTTACTTAAAAAACTTAATTTTACAAAAGCGTTTAAAAAAATCATTTTATATATTAATACTCCGAAGGAAAAGCTTGATAACCCCAAAATCCAAAATGATGTTTCAAACATATTAATAAAAGATCAAATTAATACGTGAAATAGATACTTTTAATGAATACAAAAAGGGTTATTATGTATGAAATAGAGAAGTAAAAAAGATTAAATATATTTAACGTTATACAAAAAATTTTAACGTTTCAATATCGTCCAATTAACCATTTTGAATACGATTGATATCTTGTGTTGTGTTAAATGAGCACACGCATGCCCGAGGCGACGGAGCGTGCGCCGGCGCATACTCTCCATTTGAAGATTATTAATAAAAAAACTTAAATTGGCAAATGTGCAGATTTGTATTAACATACCTTACAAACCCCTACTATTTCTATTAAAAGTTACATTTTAAAAGATTTCTAGGTTCAGGGGTTTTACATTTGCAATACAACTTAACAACTTACAATACTTGCCTTACCTACTTAATAGACAACTCTAAAAGTAAAACGTTTATTGCTTAAAAAAAATAAAAAAACGAGTTGCAAATAGAAAAATCTCTAGCATATTTTGAATTCGTAAAACCATGCCAGTGCTTTGATTAAATAAATAATAAAAACACAGGTTGTAACATTATTGAATAATTGATACTAAATTTTCGGTCCAAAGTTCAGCGAGAGCTAAGTACATTATTGCAACGTGCATTTATTTTATTGATGTGGAGCAACAGACAGGCTGACGGTTCATTTTAATTGTGAGTCGCTAACATGCTGCCGGCCGCATCCCAGACGAGCTTGGTGCCCTACGACCTACCTGGAGATGTTTTGTCACAATTTGTGACAGGCCGTGCACGACCGCCGAGGTCAGTATTCTTATCTTGCCCCGGCTCAGAGAGAATTTCAAATTTGAATACGATAAGACGATCACAAGAATCTTCGTCAATTTACCTTAAACAAACCTAAACAAATGTGTTTCGGTGCTATAATACCTGAAACAAGTATTATAATAGCATCAAAATAGAAAAGTGTTGATAAATTCGGATCCGCTGAACTGACCTTGATCAAATATAGATAATAGCCAAAATAAAAAAGTGAACAAAAACACTTCTCTACTCATCTGCATGATTAAAATCTTATTTAACTTAAAGGAACAAATCTATAAATTTAAATGAAGGCTTATAGCTGATGATACAGAGTATTTACGGCCTTTATCCATACTAATATTATAAATGCGAAAGTAACTCTGTCTGTCTGTCTGTCTGTTCCTCTTTCACGCCTAAACGGCTGAACGGATTTTGATGAAATTTGGTATGGTGATAGATGATAACCTAGAAATGGTCATAGGCTATAAATAATCACGCCATCGTTCTTAGGGGGTAGGCAGTAGGCAGATAACTAAATTGAGTTAGTGATTTTTTGTGCTTATCCGGTATCTATGAGAATCGGCCAACATCTATTTTTCATCCCCCTAAATGTTAGGGGTGACCCACCCCCAAAAAATTTTTTTTAATTTTTTGACATTTTATTATTTATATGGCAGAACAACGTTTGCCGGGTCAGCTAGTCGTTTTATAAATTTCTTGACGACCTCCGTGGCGTCGTGGCTAACGCATTCGGCACGCTTGCAGAGGTCAGGTGTTCAAATTCCGTCTCGCTTCTGGGTGTCTATGTATAACATGTATTTATGTACAGAACTATAGTATATCGTATAAAGTATATAAGTTGTCTAGCACCCATAACACAAGTGATATGTAGCTTAGTTTAGGACTAGATGGAGTTGTGTGAAATGTCCCAATATAGTTATTTTGATTATTTATTAATGAGTAAAATTACAGCTTCAAGTATAAAGTTTAAGCAACAGTGACGACGCCGATAAATGATGTTCGCCGCTATCACAACACTGAAATCCACGTGCACGAAACCGCGGTTGCGGCATTAGAAATAAATAAATATACTAGGACATTTAACACAACGCTATCTTGTCCCAAAGTAAGTATCATTGCAATTGTGTTATGGGTACTATATAACTAAGACACTACTTAATATATACTTTTCTTTGTAAATAAATACATATTATACATAAATAGCCAGACGCGAGACGGGAATCGAACCCGTGACCTCCGCTAGCCATGGAGGTCGTCAAAAATGATGTGTGAACATCCTTCTCTAGTTTTTAGCCAAACCATAATTTCCTATTAATTAAACTTGAAAAGGTTCTAATTAATATTTCTAATAAGATCCCTAACCGCCTCTTTAACATACATTAAATTGTATAAATCAAGGTGCATTGGTAGGCAGAGTGCGTGCGCCAGTTCACTGGGAGCGCACTTGAGCGCAGGTGTGCTGCGCGCGACCACCATACCAAATACCCTCCGGAATACAGCCAAACAATCAAATCAAACCCTAACATAACGAAATTAAGTTGCAATTTGAAATTCAATCGCGCGGAGTGGCTTGCTCCAACAAAACATAGTACAAGATTTTAAAATATCAAGCTAAACAAAATTACGCTGTATTTCATTGAAATAAGAACTTAACATTGATAAAAGTGTGCTTAATAAATAAATATTGATATTATTGAAGGTAGCTTTACATGTCGTTAAGAATCTGGCCAAAATTTACTGCAGACGGCAACACCTTTACATACTACATTAAATATTTTAAATGCTCGCATAGGTCCTAATAATTCTTTCTATTTTGATTTTATACTTTGTTACAAAACTTAATATTTCATAATTTTTAAACGATTAAATATAATAATATTTCAGACTTAGTGAGATTAGATAAAAGTTTAAACGTGAATGTTTCTTTTTCATCTTTTTTTATAAACTAACTGACCTGAAACATCCATTTTAAAGGCTACGTACGTCTTTGTCTCTAGGTTTAACACCCACGCAAGAAAATATATTTGTGTAATTCTATTAATAGTGTTTTCTGATTTAGGTATATGTTTTGCATCATTTTTCTATTGCTGTAGGACAGTAGACAGGCTGGCGGCCCGCTTAGAATTTAGCAGTTACATTCGCCTATACGTGTTTGTAACGCCAGTGGGATCGCGAACACGCTGCTGTCATAAGTTATAAGGGTACAGGAACTTGGGTTTCTAATGCCGGGACACAACACAAGGTTATTATGGTGATCTACTTAAGACCAAAGGTGGTCGCCATCCAGATGGGCTTCAGGCCATACCACGTAGCTGGAGTGGGTTGTTTTGTCGCCTTTTATGACAGGCCGACCCCGACCGCAGAGGTTAGTATTCTTTCTCCGCTCCTGAACGGATAAAAGTAAAAATTGTGTCTGAAAAAGGCTCTGCAATACAGGTTTTCAGCTAATGACTGTCTTTTCACTCAACTTTCTTATTTACAGACAGTTAAGTATGGTGAGTACATGGTAGCTCGGTGTCAATTTCACTTGAGACCAAAATACTGGTGAGGTTGTTTTCATTGTGTAATGTGCATAATTATTATAACATCATTGCCATATACCGACGGTGAAAAGAAACATCGAAAGGAAACGAGTATACCGAGTACCGCCCATCAGCCTGGTCTCCACCCGCTTCTAGACAAGCCCGAGCTCAGAAGTGGGGCGTTATGGGTTGTTGCTATTGTTATTTGTAAAAATGAAAGGCATTGTGGTTTAGATTATCCTTCAAACTTTGTACCAAGTGTTCGAAGATTAATGACGGTCCGCAGTCTGAATGCTGATGCTCTTGGATGTGTGTATTGCGGATTTTGAATTCGCTTTAGTCCGAGTTCCTTTGTTTATATATGTATGGGCTAAATAAACTTTATGGTATTAAATACTTGGAATTATAACAAGTATCTGCATTTACACGGAATGAATAATGTATTGTTTTAAAATAGTTCTAAGATGAATTATGACACCATAAGATATTTTTATAACGATTTTGATTATTTAGGTTTTTTTTAAATTTAATATATAATATTTATAACTAAGAATTTAATCACTATATTTTATTATTAACAAATTCTATAACGAGCTTATTTGAATATCAAGTAATCCGAAGGCATTTGCAGAAGGTGGCAAGGGAAACTCATGTATTTCAACTACGCTCAAGTGGTTTGATTGAGTATGGTATTGAAGCCGCTTGACTGCGAGGTTCCCAGTTTAATTTCTGAGATGAAATTTGGAGTGGTCTTTTTGATGTGTTCTTTAGCTTAGACCTTTTTTTATTGCTGGGAAACATTAGACAGGCTGACGACCCATTTAATAGCAAGCAGTTACCGTCGCCACACTAGCGAACACACTGCTGTCCCATGGGGGCACCGGAACCATCTTCTGGGATTTTTATGACTGTTCTAAATATATTTCTTATACATTACTCATAATACAAGCAGGGTTAGCTTAGTGTGGCAGTTTTAGATATATAGTTGTTGTGTATTTAAATGATTTTATAGTTCTTCATTCGATAACTAACTTTACAAGATGGGCTCAACTCTAAGTTACAAAACTCATTCCATCTTCAACAGCTGCAAAGCATAGGGATTATATGGCAATAAATATGCATAAGGAGTAATATCAACGTTGACACATTTAATTATGTACGACATTGATATCTTTATCATGCAGGTATTTAAAATTATAAAATATGAGACAAATACTTCCATTCAATAAATTGAATAACCAGTTTAGTTTTTCCGGTTATTATCCTCAAGAGACTTCCAACGCTTTGTTTGTGTTAATTATGGTTGTATAATCGGGTAAAAACAAATGCAAAATTTAAACGCCAGTAGAGATTTTCATTTATTAATATGAAATTAAAAGCAAATATTGCAAGAAAAGCCCTGGTTAAGAAAAGAAAGGGATCCCCTGAATATCAGGGACGTCGTGGTTTGCTTCAGGAATAATTTCTGCTTTTTAAGAATGACAATCTCACCTTCATCGTTAAAATGGAGGTATCAGCCATAGCCTGCTCAATTGTCGGGAAATAGTGAAGTTCCAGAAGGACCCTGGGAGGAGGAGGAAGGATCCCACAGCAGTCAGGCTGATGGCTCACTGAATAGTAAGCAGCTAATGTGAGAACACAATATTAGTGCTTGATATCTACAAACTAGCTAGGGTTGTTTTGTCTCCTTTTACGACAGGCTCACGACCGGGGGTGGCGTCTATATTCGTAGTCCACCCTTGCACGGAGTAAATATTTATAATACTATTAAGACAAAACAGGACATCGTCTTCATTTCATTCTTGTTCGAGTTCATTCTCATCCTCCTCCTTTTTATTTCTACAACCATGAAAGGTGACAAATGACTTAGTTACAGATACATGTAGTAAATTATTCCTTTCCACGAGGTTGCCGTTGACTACACTTGAGGGTTCAGATGGTACGGATTTCTGTAACCAAATATTTTCACATATATAACCAAATTCGTTATATCTATTTTATTGTATCTTTTTGTGTCCCTTACGACAAGAGTATAAAAGAAAAAGAATTTTTTGTATATATTATAATTTTGTACGATGTTAAACAAAGTTTTGTTAGAGACTAAAACAAACTATAATTGATTACTATCATTTGTATTGATTACAGCCAAAGATATAAAGCACTACAGCGAACACGTTATAATAGCTAGCTGACAAATGAGACGCGTGTCGCTCATACAGGATGAGTGGGAATGCGTCACGGTACAGGTGGGCACCATCCTTCCATGAACCACCGATTGCTATGCCGGGTATAGCCGCTCATATTGTAATAGATGTATGGACACACATATTGATCTAACGCTATCGATAAAGCCTAGCTTCCACCTAACAGATTAAACACCATTCGTTTTTAAAAGAACTATTTCATAGGTATCTATATAAAAAATAAAATATTCACCTGCACTGGATGAAAACCTATAATCTTATATCATAAGGCTCTTTTACCCCTGCGGATCGAGTCGACCTGTCATAAAAAGTGACAAAACTGTTGCAACTAACAGATAGAGCCCCAAGTCCGTCTGGCCTATAACTATGCCACCATAATAACTTTGTGTAGTGTTCCAGTATTAGTTACTCACGTTCTAGTACCCCTAAGCGAACAGCAGCGTTTGCTTCAGGATCATACATCTAACATCTAGTTCATAAATTTTGCCGAAATTATGTATTATGTTGTTAATTTAGACGGTTAAATGTAGCTATTTTAAATCTCTCTGGCTTTTCCTGTCTGACTTAGGTCATTTTTTATGAAATTAATCATAATTGGAAATTCCTAGTAGTGTCACAAATCAAACCGTAGAAGAAATGACTATATAAGCAATATAAATATCAGGATATTATAAATGGCTTATACTAACAATTTTTATATCCATTTTTTCGCTTGAGTGTGCGCCTCTCTTTATGTATTTTTATTGACGTTTGATATTATCAATGAGTGCGTTACGCGCCGTTCCGGTAACTTATAGATGTTTTAAAGAAAGTAAAATTAATTCAATAACGATGCTATTCTATGAATTTAAAATAAATTTACATAAATTATTAATACAATAAATTTGAATTTAAAGATATCCGTTATGATATTTAAAAAAAATTACATTATTTATTCTGTTATTTTAAAAAATATAGAAATATCTTAGTAATAATATACAATATTGAATGAATAGTATCTCGGTACGATAGCTGGAAGCTACGCCTGCCCAAAACATAATGGACCTCCCACCATATGCGATGATTTGTTCAAAACACGCGTCGGCATGGCATTCCCCAGGTCTTTTTAACACTTGTCGACGTCGGTCCTTACCATGCAAACAATTTCGAGCCTCATTGGGGAAGACGCTACTCCAGTTACCTAGTGTACAAGATAGGCAATTTCTATTGCAGCTTAATCGAGTAATCCGGTGCTCACGGTGTAACTTGGGGGCCCGCGATGGTCGTCGACAGCGTATATCTAAAAGCTTGCTCTTCACAGTCAATAGGCTAACTTGTGCTCCTTGTACCTCTTCAAGGTTTCTTTTGAAGTCACTAAAAAGCGATCGTCTCCTGGTTGAGTGCGACGTTTTCTCCCAGAGCTTTGCGTTCTTTGAATGAAACCTGTCTCTTGGTATCGAGTCCAGATTCTTTAGATGGTTGAACGACTCACGTTTACCCGCTGTGAGACGTAACATTGATTAGATACACCCATCTTCCAGCAGCGCTATAATTTTACTAGCTCATATTGCTTTTTTGTCATTACAGTAGACACAAAGATATCTGTCACTATTAGGTGGGTTTATGCAACAAACATGAATTATTGTGTCTGGGTATTTATGTATACTATGTTTATGTATAATATACATGTGTCTTTTGAAGTTATGAGATACATATCTTGTAAAGATTGGTTTCAGACAAGTTCTGTGCGGGCGCATTACTTTTACGAGCGTGCTTTATAACACGTCATGCTCACGAGACTTCACTGATCGGTGAGGTTGTAAAAATCACGTTATATTTATTAATTTTTATCCAATGGAACTTGTCTGTGTATTTTTAATAGATATCGTTTTCATAGTTCATATAAAATAGGCCTGAATCTAACGATATTTTTCACCTTAAATTTAAGGTATTTGGTACCTTAAACATAATACTATGAATTAATTTTAGTTTTTAATTAGTGCATAACAATGAATTTTCGAGTTAATATCTAGCGTTTTGTTTTTTTTCGCTATACTGCTATAAGACCAGTTTAATTTCATTATTTGAAATTTTAATTACATAATTGTTATATTTAGAACAATTATTTATTATTTAACTTTGAATTAAAATATTTTTACACAGATTTATATAAGCACATATTACCAGCGCAAATATAATGCAAAAACGTATTTAACTTCTCCATATTTACAAAAATCTTTGGTTTGGACTTTGAAACGTTTTATTCTGAATAAACTCGTTAAGTGTCAGTTGTTTGCAACCGATGTGAATTCGAACGATTCGAGTAGCATTAGCTGCGATATTGTGCGACAGATGGCCGTGAAATGGATTGGAATTAGTCCAACCGGTGGCCACACCGGGCTGCTACGTGCCAACATATCTTTTGTTTTACAGAAACCTTTAATTTTTATAATAATATTGTTTTTAAATATACATATCTACATTATGTCAATAAATATATGTAGATTTAGATACTCGTACAATAAAATATTATGTTATTTATAATATTTTATTATATACATAACAAAATATTATAACAATATAACAAATTATAATAGTTCATTCTAAATAGATAATCACATCGTAATCTTAGTTTAGGCTCACTTATAACGGTGACTATCATTTGGACCCTAAACTAAGCAAACAGAGCCAAATGAAAAAAATATCATTAATTTGAAGTATAAAGAAGTCTAAACAAATATTCTCTCACAGCAGCCGCTTAACCTGATTTTGCATTGTTTCTTCTAAGTTTAGCTGGCATTATACTATAGTATAAAAATTAGTCCTGAAATAGATAAATATTATCAACATATGGATATAAAATATCAAACATCTTTCGGTTTTCATGTGACTGGCCACACTGCACAGTAGAGCAAGTTGCATGACCATAAATTAGTATCGACACCCTCACCCCCGCTTCCAACTAATTAAACTGTTAATCTATTGATAAACAATTTTTTTATCATTTATAATTAGTATAATTATCTAGTCGTTTACTACAAGGGTAGACCCAAAAAGTGCTGGCTTGACGTCGTAAAGGGTGATATGTGTGCCAATGGGCCACTACCAGGGATGCTGAAGACCGTGCGAAGTGGAGAAGAAAAAGTCGGAAAGCGGACCCCAGGCGCCGAAGCGAGAGTTTGGGCTGCAACCGGGATACAACGCAAAGATGATGATGTTGTTTACTCAATATTTTGAAATTATCGCTGTCAACTCTTATTTGTAATTCAATATACAATATTGCTCATTTCAAATGCTACGTCCAATAGTAGAACGCAGGACTTCTCACACTCTTTCGGTCCTTATTACAGCAATTGCGTCATCACTACGTTAACATAATTCTGCGATGAATCCACCTTGCTCTTGGCAATGGCATGTTTACTCACAGGTCCATCACCAGATCTATGATGTGTGCAATAATTGAAAAAGTCAAAAATAATTTAGCATGCTCCGAGATGCAGTGCTCGCGTGGCCGAGGAGGCGCAGGTCACTCCGCCAGCCGCCGGTCAAGGGCGCGGCCAATTGTCACAGATCCACACTCGCAATTAAACAACAATGGAACCGAGTGCACGCCGGCTCATCCCTCCAGATAAATTAACTCTTAATGTCTTATATGCGTCGTTCATTCATATGGATTTATGTGTAGTGATGAAGACTGTCGTGAACGAATGTGTGACGTGTCATCATTCAAACATACACAACGACACTATGAGACGTCAAATGTTACTGTAACACTAAATCATACATTTGTTACTAGACGTCGTTATATTTGTAATGGGTAGCGCCATTAGTGAATAATTTCTCAAGTCAAAAAGATTACATCTAAATATTTAGCACTAACGTGCTCCAGAAGATTTGTGTGATCTTCATTATCAGTTTTACTCGTGTACGATGCTGGTCACGGACCGAAAGTGCATCGTATAGGGATGAGTGGGATAGCTCGAGAGCAATGGACTGTTTGAGAGAAGAGGGAGAGAGGAACGGTGGTTAGAAATACGCGATGCCTTGCAGTGGGCAAAGAAATTCCTGGCTGACCTTGCTTCCAGCCCTTCCCGGTTCGGACCGCTCGCGGAGGACCTGTTGCACGGCACCATCTAAGTGTCACAAACTAGACACTGAACACACAATGAGGTTGAACGTCGACCGTCCCGCGCATTACAGAGGCTCACGCGATACTACCCTAGTCCCACGCTCACTTTTTCCTTCACCTCACCGGGAATGAGGGTGAATAACAAAATCAGGAGGCGATATCTCAACTATCCTTTATTCAAGGATCGACCAACTCCTGAGACAAAAAAAAAGAATTTCCTTTGGTTCAATTTACGACATATTCAGTTGAATAAATATCTACATGATCCAAGAAAAAAACATCATTTTTGGTTTTCCAATGACCATTAATTTTTTGTGAATTATAAAAATAGCTTAATGTCATACGCTATTTTAGGGTAAAATAGTTATAATAGTGAATAAATACCCAGTCGAGTTGTTCTTTCTTCTACGGTATTTTTAGATCCGTAGGCGTCTATATTAGATGTAGCAACGCAACAAATTTGAGACATCTCTACGCGTAATGAGTCGTTGGTCCACTAAGGCATATCAATGTCAAAGACAGAACTCATTAATTATTCGAGGCTAGTGGAGACGCCCGCGCAATTGGCGGCGTCTTTTTTAATTCAAACGTCGGCAAATTGCAAGGGATCACTTTGGCGACCCCAGAATTTGCCTTTGCAGCCCGCAGCACGCCGCGCTCACAATTAAGCTTCATTTTCTCACTTAATTAATAGTGTCATAACTGAATGAATATGTCGAAAAGTATTCAAAAAATCGTAAATCTACGTCATCAATTGCGTACTCAATTCAGATATTTAATAGTGAAGTAAGCATGCACATCATTTATACAACATGCGACAACAAGCCCATATTTCCCATAGAAAAGAATGTTTATTAAATATTAGGTGAATATTTGAGAAATATACGAGTTTGATGCAGACATATGATGCAAAAAGTTACACGAGTAAGAATCTCAAGTTCATTATCCTTGGCAATATTCGAAGCCATTGCAATTACATTGATTTTGCAACCCAACGCCAGTATTCTGGGCGGGTATTGTATGCTAATCTAATGAGGTAACGCCTGTGGCTTTGTATGAGATCCTAATGTTCATAAAGGAAACATATTCATAACTTTATTTATCCGTGCATGGCCAGAGAAAGAATACTAACCTCTGCGGTCAGGGTCGGCCTGTCATAAAAGGCGACAAAACAACCCACCCTGGCTACGTGGTAGGGTCTCAAGCCCGTCTGGATGGAGACCACCTTTGGTCTTAAGTATGCCGCCATAATAACTTTGTGTTGTGTTCCGGCATTAGTGACCCAAGTACCTGAATGTGTATGTGTGTCCTTTTAGGACAACAGCGTCTTTGCGATGCCACTGGCATTGCAAACACCCATAGGAGACGGTAACTGCTAAATTCAAAACGGGTCGTCAGCCTGTCTCCTGTCATACAGTTATAAAAAAAAACTTATGAATTTAATTGAAACGATTTTGTTTTATCATCTTGCATAATATTTGATACCTATTGCATCCTACTGCTAGTATCAAATATGGGAGATATTGAGGGTATGGAGAGTATGGTGACCACAACAAGGTGGATTGGTAGGTTTACCTACCATTAACATCCATGTGCGGTCCCGGTTCTTCACCGGGAGCAAGTGTGTATTGTGTTATAATTTGCATGCTATCGATCCGTGACCTCTAAATTCTACCATTTGGATCAAATAAAAGTAGGCTCAAATCTAAGCATTTAACATGTGTTGAAAAACACATACTAGTATAGTAGAAATGTAAAAAAGTGGTAATAAATGTCCCTGAGGCCACCGTAGCATTGTTACGCAATACCAACAAAGGACACCTATTTGTGTCGCAACGATCGCATTGTTGTCGCCCGATTTGATTCATTGCGTTTATGTTTCCGTCGCGCGACCATCGCGCTGCTATCGCGCAATATCATGCGCGTGCGCACAATCGCTCTACTATCGCGCCATCTGCGTGAAATATTCCTACGTCCTTCCCACTTTACCATAATATTAATATAAGTAACATGTTACCTTATACATTTCTTTTTAGAGTTGATTTTTGTAAGTACGAATAGAAAAGTTACTTTGGTTTTACGGTAACGACTTGAGCTCGTGTAATTCACGCCAAGGCGTTCATCATGCAAAGTGGATTCTGATACAATTTCAAACAAAAACATACCGTATTGTTCACAGCCTAGAGTTGTTAAGACTATATAAGGACGATTAATGTTAAAGAAATAGGTTTGCTTTGTTACAGTGAACTAGGAGAAATCCTAGCGATAGATCTAGTGCTTGAATTCACAGTGGCTAACATCAAAGTTGTTGTTAATTATCCAAACGTTTACAGAATGAAATTAATATCGCGTTAAATTCATAGTTATATATTTAAAGAGAAAGAATGAATTTGAACTGTTTATTGAAACCAATGTTATATCACGTGTTTTGTGAATCAAATTTCTAAACACATATTTCCAAGCTGGATCTTGATTGAACATTTATTCCTCAGTCAGAATTTAAGTGGAAAGTTATCAATTTAGACGTTTAAGCAATAAAAACTTGTTTAACATAAGTATTACAGTTTGCAAACTATTTCGTGGTCATGTGATAAGCATTTGAGTGCAAAAGGTTGTAAGCACAGAAATTAAACTTCATGCTTACAGTATCCACTTAAATAGACATCTCTTAATGAAATATTTCGTCGTAGTCGTAGAATAGTGACGGATCTGACATACCTATATTAAACTTTACAGGACAGCCATTTTAAAAATACACAAGCGTCATTTTACTATGAGAATCTATCATATCCGTCACTTTAATGACCGCATAATTTGAAATCTAAAATACATGTAATTTTTTTTTAATGTAGCAATAATATTTAGACAATGTAGTATCCAAATATGGTAAAAAGTGAATTTTGGATTTTTTTCAAATCCGACGTTATTCTACGATCACGACGATTTATTATATACTGGAATTACTCAGGGACTATTCTGTCTCTTATTGCATGCAAAGATACGATAACAGTATTATTTATACGGTTGCAAACACACAGTTATTGTTTGAAACTTTACTGCATTCGGTACGTTTAGAAAAAAATATCAGACTAAATTTTGTACGTTGCGCGCATTCCGACAGTTAAAAAGTAGCACGATCAAGTTAACTGATAGCCCTCTCAAAGTTCTGTGAAAACACGTAATGGTATTTACAGTAGTTTCTCAATATTCATACATCTATAACACGTGTTTTATATCAGTTGAAATAAAAATATATCTATCTTTATGCATATATACGTGTGTGTGTGATTTTAAATTATATATGATGGTGAATGATAGTCTATTGTAAAAATTCATGATAAAAATGATTTTTATATTAAAAAACATTTAAGTGTTACTATAGATTTGAAGTTAATTGTCGGTATGTATTATTTTTATTTAATTAATTTATCATTCCTCTAACAAACAAAGAGTAGTTATAGATGGGATGAAATATTTATCTACCTATATTTTTGTTCTGTTACGTCAATCAAGTATTATTTCTGTATATCACTATCTCATAAAGATACATATTGCTACTAATTTTATTTTTTCTAATAGCAAATTACAGTTTGCAGTGATCTTCCTTCCCACCCACAAGCAATAACACCCGTTACATCTATGTAAATTGATGACGGATGCAATATAATTTTTATGTTACTATGCCTTATGTAATTTAATGTGACTAAGTAGACTGGCTTATAAATGCACGAACACCAAATTTAAGTTTAAAAATGAAGTACTTAAGCTTAAGTTCTGTTGTTTCGTTGTTCAGTAGCACGAGTGCGCGGGCGCAGTGTCGCCGCGCAGCGATTCCCATCGGCTTGTTAGCGCTATCTGATGCTCGATGCTGTAATTGGCACCGGTGCGCGTACGCCACCACACCACCGCAGCTAACATTCATAAAGGCAAAATGAATTTTAATACGATGCTCGTAATATATATTAAATTGGACACACAAAGGAAATTGCATTTGCTGTTAGATCTATAGTATGGACTGGAACTGTTTAATGGGAATATATTAGAAGTATTGTTGGTACACTTAAGCGACATTATTTTTAACTGCGCTTCATACATACACGTGAACATATTTATTTACATCATTACATATAGTTTTCTTTGTGAACTCTTTAACTTACATTAGCCAACCTTAACTTCAACTTATAACAGCCAGTTGAGAATTATAATATTTACTAGCTGATAAGCTAACATTTCAAATTTAGAACTAACATGGAATTCCAAATTACTATATTAATTACTTAATTAGATACTGATTGACTGCAGGTCTACGCAGGTGGATTGGTACGGTCATGTCTATGACTTCGATCTTGGCGAAGGACAAAATATTAGTACAGTGCTCCGTATGTCCGTTAATTGTATAATTGTGACAAAAACTGGTTATGCAGGATTTCCCTGACAGCAGGAATTGTCAAAAGGCAAAAGGAGTTCCTGAGACACTGGTAAACGTGTGCGCTCGTGATAGGAAAGTTAAATTTGAACAAAATGTTTCCACTTCTATTGATATCGGTAATTGCTTTTAAATAGAGCTTAACAAGAATTACATTTTATCTAGAAATGTTATTCGTGTGTTTTTTTCTTATACACGATCATGTTGAAAAAAAAGTTTATGGCCTCTCACTGTTCCTCCAGTGTATATTTCTTAACACTTGATGGTTTTATGACATTGAAGACAAGATACAGAAGCTCCATGAGGCAGATGATGATACCAGATTTATCATGGAGATGTACATTCATACAAGTTTAGTATTGGATCTAGGATCTCAGACCAAAAGTCCATCAACGAAATGATCGCAACAATTGAGTAATAATGTAATAAATATGGGTAATGGAACCAAACATGGCCACGCGTCTCCAACTATTCCTTTGATAATTTGTGAAGGTCTTGTAATGAAAATGGCACCGAATAGGGCTCTGAGAGGCATCTCGTGGCGGCTCCTTTGAATAATTCGCGGCTGATTCCAATAGATTTATGGCGCTTAACTATAGAGGCAGCGCTGAGCAGCCCGCAGACAATTAAATCATTTGCCTACACCGTACAGTTGGGACACGCATCTAGTCGATACTTTTAATTGAGTAGTAGATATTTGTATTCATTAGAGCATAGATAAAAGTAATCGAGTGGCTTAAATCATTCTCATACGACACAACTGAAAATTTATTACAAGAAGTTGAATAAAATCACACACACAGACACGCACTCACTCACACGAACACACACACATGCATGTACACGTTAACATGCACACTCTGGTTTCATTTTTTCAATGTTCATTGTATAAGTCATATAATGTTCGGAAGAAGGAGAAGTAGGCGATGCCACTGTAGCATAGTTTCTATAACTATTACAGTGCATTCTCACCATTGTAATTTAAATACATTTGTATATGATAAAATAAATAAACATTTGTTTAGTTCTTTTTATTGTATTATATTCTGAAATAATGTATACCTATATATTTTTTAATTATTTAATTCAACTTCGTACTTGGACTGCATAGTAGTACGCATATGCCTCCATTTTTACTTATTTATGCTTTAAACTGTTTCTGTTCTATTTCTTTGTGTTGGATAATGAATCAGCTTTCAATCATACTTTTGAGTGCAGACACCAAGCAAGCCATGATAGTCTCATATTCTATTTTCTTCAGATAGATACCTACTTTTTCCAATAGTTATTCCTTAGTATTCTAATACCTTGTCTTCAACTAACTCATGTTGTTCGTACTGCTCTTTGGTAAGTATTATTCTATCGATAATTTCGCGTGAGGCGTTTGCGGCGCTGGTTCTACGGGCGCCACTGCGGCCGCGTCTCATTGTGATTTGTGGCCGACGCTTAATCGGCCGATTAGTCCAAACATCATCCTTCGAACATTTGCACAAACAGTTCATAGCTATTATTTGACCACATTTTTTATATTTTATTTTTTACCTTTCCTTAGAATTGTGTTCCGGTTGGTAAAATTGGCATAATTTTATGTTATTAGTTAAATTTAGATAGGTCTTCGAAATATGTAATAAACACAATGTTTATCTTGATTTACAATCTTCACAGCCTTATTATGGTAGAGTTAAATTCCTGTCGAATCCCAGACTTCCACTTCTGTCTATTGCCTACTCATACATATTTCATTTTCAAAACCTGTAGGAACATCTCATTACAAAATATTATTATTATATATTTCCTTCATAACTAGTTGCCGTGAAACGTGGCAAAATTAATATAGAAAAATAAATTAATACTTCTTGTGCTTAGTATGTGGTATCTCAGTGGAACACTCGGAACCAATCCAGAGGTCCCGGATTCGATTCTCACGGTATCATGCACCGATTAGGCAGTTTTTCTCACCTAATGTGCATATTCTAGTATAATTGGCATGTAGCGGCGGTGACGGAAATTATCGCGAGGAAGCCTGCATGTCGAAATTGTCTGCTCTATGTGAGGCTAGTAGCCAGAAGTTAAATGTAAGCAAGTCATTTGATCAAAATTGAAATGTATATACAAAATGATTCTAATTAGATTTATACGTCACCAGTGATCACTCAATAAAAAAACAAAAACCCAAAGTGCACTTTAAATAATAACATCATCAAATTGTTTGAAACGTTTCACGACTTTGATGGATTCCCAGACGTATTTGTACTACCTTTTATAAGTGATTAGGCGTAAAGAAATAAACACATGGCTGCAATTACTGTTCCCACACGGTGGTCGATTACTAGGAGTAGCCTGAGGTTCATTATTAATAATTCAAGACTTTAGAAAACTGCTGCGACATGAACGTGACTGAGAAGGATTTAATATTTAAGGAATATGAAAAGTGTTTTAAAAAATTAAAAAACGAGATAAGAAGTTACTGAATGTCTACTGTTAGCATTAAAGGTAAATTGAGAAATACTAATTCCCTGCTTATTCTTTGCCTAGAAATGTAGACAAAATAGATTAATCAGTAACTAAAAAATCTTGTACCCAGCTATTTAGATTTGGAACTAGAGCTCATGCTTTTTCTTTTTCAGTCTTTTTTACATGTAACAAAAGACATATTAAAATTTGATTTTGCTACTGCTAAAGCTCGGATGGTCAAGTATACAATAAAAAAAAATACCTTAAAATCAGAATGGTACCAACAGCGACAAAGATATTGTTTGTATCCTTATGTGACAATACCTAATAATGTAATATGAAATAAAAACTTAGATCTATAAAAAAGTAAGCGTGTAATATTTTTAGTGACAATAATTTGCCATTTAAAAGTCTGGGGTCGCTAAAACGAGGGAGACTATTGGGAAGTTCAAATAACCCACTTTACGCGTAAACTGTCTAATTGTATAATTGTGATGCTATTCAATTGCGCGGCCGCCGTCTGCGAAGACTCGACACCCTGTGAGCGTATTCCTATTCTCGACCAATTTATATTTAGGAACTGCAAGCACCAATTTGAACTCGATAGATAAAAAGTTGCTGAATTTTATACTATTTAAAGCTTAAGTTGTTTTTGGCATGGTATAATTAATATGTGGAAATATAAAAATTAGACACTCGACTGAATTGTGAATGTTGAAGATGCGAAATCAGCTTCTAATTAAATAATTTAATTTACCTAGACGCTGCATTAAATGGCAGACTAGCTACTGTTAAACTTAACATAAAATATCTGCTATATCTACCACTTCCATCTGGAATGTTCTTTAGAATCAAAGTTTTTGAGTATTGTACCATGTTCTCCACTAAAGCAACAAAATTTTATACCAAAGATTCTGCGGGCGGTAATAATCCTAATTATAAATGCGAAAGTAAGTGATTTTGTTTGTTTATTTGTAATGCTTCACGCCTAAACCGCTGAACCAATTTTGATAAATTTCAGTATATTCATAGATTGGACCTTGGAGAAGGACATAAGCTACTTTTTTATTCATATGGCAGAACTACGTTTGCCGGGTCAACTAGTACTGTAATAAAATAAGATTTATTCAAAAAATACTATGTATAATAATGTGCTTTAACTAGAAGTGTATCCGAATAGGGGTGCCAGCTTCTGCGTGCCTCTTTACGGCGGGTGACACAGCGGGTTCCCACGTCTCGTCGCGGCCGATCACAGGCGGGTCCACTTGTTACGCTCATTCATTTACTTAATAGTTAAATATATCTGCCAAAACATTGGCACTCTAAGTACTTTATTTTTATATCTTTAAGCTGCGAGATAATTCAGATATGAATTAGATAATTCATATTGACATAAATGTACGAGTATGTATAATATTTAAAATCTCAGTAAAAATTATTTTAACGAACGAAAACGAAGTATTAATTTAAATTTAAAATATTTGAGACATATTTTTCATATTTTTACAAGTATTATCTAATATTATCAAAAGAAAAAAATCGTAAATTAGCACATTTGATTTTATAATACATATATATTATATCAAATGATGATTTAAAATTAATCAGATCAATTGAATATTCCACAAAAATTAGCCAGCCTACTTAAAACAACATTCTTACTCTAATAAGGAACTGAATAGTAACACGACCGTAACTGGGCGAGTGCTCTATTAAAGCACCAACAAGATTGCCAGCCACGCTATCGCCGTGATCTTTCCAAGAAGATTATTAGCCTTTACAACTTTAATATGTAATGGGATGAACAGGAATATCGAGCAAATCGGAACATCATAGTCTAACAAGTGCCAACAATCTGTTTTAAGTTGATTACAAGGTAGGTAAGCGTAGTAGATCGTTATTACGATAATCTGATTTGCAAAATTATTAATGCAACATTGGAATATATGGTAATTTAACTTTTATTAGGATCTCTTAGAAGATATAACTAGTACAGTACGTTCGTTTGGGATATCAGACGCATTCTTTGACGCAGGGGTAGCAAAACACTTACAAAAACTTTATTAGTTCTCTTAATAATAATTTATATCGTTTTGTTATAATGCTAATTCACTTATAAAAGGATATATCTAAAATTTTATAATTAAATTAAAATTAAATTGCTTTTATTGCACCAAAAATTATAAGGATGAAACTTAAATACATACTACAAACTTATATGAAATGACTAAAAGTAGATAAATGACTAAAAGTAGGTTTTCATCCGTACAGGGGCGGAGAAAGAATACCTACTAACCTCTGTGGCCGGGGTCGGCCTGTAGTAAAAGGCGACATAACAACCCAACCTAGCTACGTGGTAGGGCCTCAAGCCCGTCTGGATGGCGACCACCTTTGGTCTTAAGTATGCCGCCATAATAACTTTGTGTTGTGTTCCGGCATTAGTGACTCAAGTTCCTGTACCCTTATGGGACAGCAGCGTATTTGCGATGCCACTGGCGTTGCAAACACCTATAGGCGACGGTAACTGCTAAATTCTAAGCGGGCTGTCAGCCTGTCTGCTGTCCTACGCAATAAAAAAAGATAAAATAATTAATTCCCGTTGCTCCAGAACTAGATCCAACTGATCTCCGGGGCAAGTTTCCTGTCCTATTTTTAATTATCTAATTATGCAAAAATGAATATTATATATTTTACAATGTGAGTGATTATATGTGAGTGCGAGAGAGCGTTTGGCTCGTGTGTGTGTGGATTTTTCTATCTACGATAAATATGTATTATTCTCCAATATGAATAAAATTTTCTGTGTCGAAATAGTCCATTTTTTCCAATTGATTATCTGGTTTGAGATATACGTAAAGAATTTTCTCATTATCAGTTCCAACTATGTGTGTGCGTTGTATGTAAGTGCTGAACGAATTTATAAAAGAACACTTGTACTGATAAAATATGTCAAATTTTATTACCTTCAATGATAACGTCTTGTTTTTACTAAATAAATACTCGTATTAATTAAATCTTGTTAAAATTAATTCATAATGGTATGGTAGCAAAGAGGTACAACTATTTGTATTTGTGATGTTATTGACATGTTAAGTAATGATCACGGCTTACAAGGTGAATCAACCTGCACACTTGAGGCTATAGATAACTCCAGTTGGTCGTGAACATTTCTTATAAGAATATCGCATAGAACTGCGTTCCTGGCGGGGTTTCCCCAACCGCACAATTTTTATGTATAACATGTATTTATTTAAATATATATATATATATATATATATATATATATATATATATATATATATATATATATATATATATATATATATATATATATATATATATATATATATATATATACTATATAAGAGGGCACCAGAGGGCACTGTGTAAATTGTATCAGTAAATTTATATTTATTTTAACCCGTATCTTGTCATATGTAAATGCTTGGGTTAGTTTGAAAATATTGGATTAATACATCTAACGCCCTGATGCCATCTTACGGGAAAAGTTTCTGGTAAACTTTGCTATTAGAGTGTGTAGCGGCGTCACCCCCACTCCCTTGTTCTCGCCGCCCTGTCTTCACTCTGTTATGACGTACATGTCACATGAAACTCGTAAATTAGAATTGATTCTTAATAAGAAACCATAATACTAGCTCTCTGCTATTTACTTGAAAATAGATGAAGCTGTTTCAATGGTCACAGTAGATCTATCTGAGATGAAATTTAACTGAGAAAAGGCTAGAGGTCACAAAAAATATGATTACATTGGGAAAATTAAGTTTTAGTTTATAGTGATTGCGTATAAATGCTCCAGAATTTGTTGATGTATATTTTTTAAGCGTTTTAAAGCGGAAGCCGGTCTTGAAAGCTAGTAGTTAGTAGCTCCACAGATGCTCTTTTCTTATGCAAAGGAGCAATGAATATATGTGTAGTCAAATTTGATTACATTATCATTAATTACCGCAGCCACCAATGTTGAAAGAAAAACTAATCCCTTCTTTGGTACCTGTGTCAGCAGAAGGAGGGGCTCTATGGTCATAGTAGGTCCTGATTAGGTTAAAGAGGAAATAGATTTAGGTATACCTGACCGAACAACTGGATCAAAGGTTTCGCAAGAGACTGTTACGGTCGTTTTTGTGGGATTTATATCTACAGAGGATAAAATATTTTTGAAAGACCTATAGTTTCTTTTGGTTTGCATATACGTTTCCGCCAATTACGTTTCTAAAAAAAGTCCATCGATATAGATTTTTACCTAGTACAGTAAGAAGTTAAAAATACATTGTATTCCTGAGAATATGTTTGATTTAGAAGATGCAGAAAGATCGAGAACCGAAGCCTAAAAGTAACGTTCACCAACATAAACCCATTAATCGCACCCAAAGAGACCATAAGGTCAGCCGGGTATTTTATTACGTAACTTAACGACTTCACGCATAAGATCTCACGGTATGCTCCGAAGGCGATGAAATCAAATAAACTCTTTTAAAGAAATGCACCGGCGCACTGGACTCCATGCAATAAAGTGAACACTGGTGTCCGCAATATCCCCATTAGTTCTGCAATGTACATTCGTCAGGGCCAACTTTTGATTCTTTTCATTCCCATGGATGTCATTTATCATGCGTCATGTTGCGTTCCGGAAACTGGCTGAGCATCATCTTGGTGGTAGGTATAGCCTTGGTATAAGAATTTATTAAGGATATGATTATTTACTTACGACTACGATACAAATGATATTTATTCATAAAAAAATAATAACTAAGTTTAATAATAATAACAGCCCTTAACGTGCCACTGCTGGACTCGGGTTTCCCCTAGAGAAAACGGACAGGGTATACTTGTCTTGATGATCTTGGAATGCAGAAGAAACCCCTCATTTCCTTCACCATTCCTTCACCGTTAGTACATGGCAACTATCCTATAATATGCACATAAGGGGATATATGCGAGAAAAACTGCCTAAACCGTACAGGCCACTGCAGGATTGAACCCGGGATCTTTATAGTGATCTCCACTGAGCTACCAGGTATCTCAGTTTGATAAACATCAAAATAATTACGTGACAGAAATTATGATGAGAAAAGGTAACCTTAAAAATCTGTTTTGGCGCGAAAACAGCATTTGTCCAATCTAGGACTACGAGACACACGAAATTCCCATTGCTTTGTGTTTTGTAGTGGAATCTCTCTAGGTGTGGGCCGCTTGCCGCTAATGGCGGTAGCGGACGTGCGTCGCGTGGCAAATCGGTAATAAGATGGATCTCGTCCTTATACTTATTAATAGAGGGATGCTTTCAACAATATAGAAAGAAAACATTATCAGTCTCTACAAGAAATATGCTTGAGATGTAGAAAATTTTAATTCTGACCATAGAGTAGCGCACCTGATAGCGGTGACCTAGGACCTGTCGGATCAGATCAGACGACCTTTCAGACTCTTGACAAATTTTAACTTTATTTGGTGGGGTAAGCAGAATGTTACATTTTTTTTTTGTAAATTGTGTTTTTTGGAAATTAACAATTGATTTCCTTAGTCTAACCTCAAAGCAAACACTCATTGACTTCGTGTTACTTAACAACGCCATCTGCTGGAATAGCTTTAGTGTTGTTGTGTCGTTAAAGCAATTTAAAAAAATTGTATTATTATTCGCCGATAGATGTCAGGAAGAGTCATTTTTCAGTTTAAATTGGGACTACTCAAACGCCACCTTTTTGTTTAAGTTGATAAAAAAAAATATTCCTAGCTAGATCGATTTATCGCCCCCGAAACCCCCCGTATACTAATTTTCATGAAAATTGTTGGAGCCGATTCCGAGATTCCAATTATATATAAATATATATACAAGAATTGCTCGTTTAAAGATATAGGATGAATGCAAAGATAATTAATTAACGCATTTATTTTATCATTAATAAAAGAAAAAGTAATTTATATAAAGACAGATACGACAAAACTATTAAAATAAAATGCAATACCTAATAAAAATATAGGTTGAAAATGAAGAAAGCCAACCAGCCCTGGAAGCGCATCTAGGTGGCCACGCGCCCATGCCCAGTGTTCATTATAAACACATTAGTAAATTGTACCGATCACACCAGTGTTGCCAGAGTTGTGTTTTATTTCTTAAAAACATTGTTTCTAACGACAATAATCCTATTTACACTTATTAGCTGAGATATCTATTGCTGCAATCAGATGGATACTTTTTTTTTCAAAATTACTCTATATAAATTCATAAAAAGTATCCATTGTTTGGGAAAATACAAAAGATCTATATAAAAATCTGGAATTCCGCTTGAAATTTTTTACCGTTTGTCGTCCTGGTATGTTTTTATTTTATTATACTGTATTTACTTATTTTACTAAGTACATTGAACGTATGAGAGCTTATATATCCGTTTCATATCATCTTAATAAACACGCGTTCAAAATCAGCAAAACATAATTTTAATGATAAACAGATGGATAAACAAGCAGAAGCACAAACCTAATTAATCCATTTTTATGTAATAATCTGGCAATACCAGTTCACACCTCTCGAGGGCGAATTGTTTACGCGTCATTAACGCATTTGAATAATTTAGATGGATGATTGCTATCATAAATATGAATAGAAAATATCCATATCGCAGGTGGAAATTGATAGTTGCATTCACAATGAACAGGATATAAGGTCATTTTACGGTCGGGGATGGAATTTCAACTCCATTCATATATTTGTTCCAGGTGTTCGACAAGGTCAAGAAATTCTGTATTTCTAATTCTGAACTTAGATCAAGTAATTTAACTATAATGAAATCTTTATAATAAAACGAAATAGGAATGTAAAATTTGCATAAAAAGGTTTTTAGCTGAGAAATAAAGCTGTCTTTGAAAATCATGCGCCTTTTTATTGTTGAAGAAGAGCAGACAGGTGGTGGTCACTTAATAATAAGCAGTTACCGTTGCCTATGGTTGTTTGCGACGCTAGGGGCATCGCAAATACGCCGCAGTCCCATAGGGGCACATGAATAGATTAGTATTCTTACACTGCCCCTGCACGGAAAAAAATAATAATCTAAAAATTTCAATAAGTAATGCCAAAATCATTTGGCAACACTTTGGTTACAACCAACAGTTTGGCAGTGTTACTTGCTTTGAAACCAAATTATATTAAACTAACTGACTAAGCAAACGTTGTTCTACCAAAAATTAATTAAAGTTTATAGTTGACCAAATTGTGAATCTAAACTATTCTCGAATCCTTGAACACACAACAAATTTCATTAAAATCGATTGAGTCGTTTAATAGGAGTACGGTCACATACTCATCACATACGCGTGGAATAATTATATATATAAAAATTATAAATAAGTATATAGATACATTAAACTAAAATTTTCAAACCTATTACGTACCCTTAACATTCACACAGTGAGACTTTAAATTCATACAGTACGAAGGCCCTCCCCACATAAGGCTTTATCGCTGTTTAACACGTAATACTTCGACATTAGGGCAGTAATATTAAAAGATCACGGCGCAGGGCCCAACAGGGAGTGCTTAATGTCACGTGTGCCAACCCTTTCTCCGATGGGACCTGCGAAAATGGCGAAGGGGAGACACTCGTTTTATGGATCAACAGGAAAATACTAAAATTTTTCCTAATATTTTAAATATTTTTCTTTCTTCATTAATTTGTCGTTATTGATAATGTTCCTGGTGACATCAGGCTTAGTCTGTCGTACCTAATTACTCCAACAAAGAATTTGACATAAAGACCTAATATTAGAACCTAATATTAGGTATTATTTTCAACAAACAATCCATAGTGATACATCTGATACGCAGATAACGAGTATAATAAAGAAATATGGACAAAAATTATAAAAGTTCTATCTGCGATCCAATTACAAGATAAACATCATAACTTGTCTTAAAAACATCTGAGAGTCAAGGAAGACATGTTATTCATTAGCGTTATATATTTATTTTCTATAAAAAATCAAATTTCAAATAATCATAACTAAATAAATGATTTGACGAGCACTGTAGCGTAGCGGCTAACTCTTCGACAAGCTTGTGAACGGCTATGCTGCTTACTCTGGGGCTAGATGGAGCTGTGGCAAGTGTCGCGATATATTTATGTTCATTTATAAAAACCTTGGATAAAGCTTTATTTAAATGAAGCTAGTTCTTCGAAAGCCTCCGATAAAGAGAGCACTCATACAAGGAACCCTTCTTTTAAACGTCTTGAGTTTTTTAGTGTAGGATGGCGAGGGTGGGTTCGCGAGCCCCGCAATATGTTTATGAAACATGTTTACATCTCGGGTAATCGCGTAATAGATACCATGATGGATGGCCCACATCACCCCACCAATAAACAGCAAACAGTTTTAACTATATAAATACTCTTTTCTTAAATTTATTATCATAAGAGTCCTTTCTTTTAAATTTGATAACTTATTTAAAGTGAGCAAAATTACAATACATTTTCTTTAAATCTAAGTCTAATAACTAATGTTGAACATATTTTCCAGCCTTAAAAGGAATTTTAAATGAGTGATGGATCAAGAATTGGAATGGGCTAATTTGTAATTACAATAGATTATGAACATAATGGTTTTGATCCTGACCTGAAAATATTCAAATAAATATACTAAGATCTTTTTACATTAAAAATATTTTATTAGAAAGGGTAAAAGTAAAAGTCGCAGAAAATTAATACGTGCGGTATTAGGTAGAGTTTAATCCAAGATTCTTTAATAACTAGCAATACACAACCTTTAATTTAGGTGGAACTAAACCTACAGGCTACAACAATCGATCCAAGATTGACGTGCCTCTAATAAGGAAAGATCAATTTCCTCATAGGGTTCTGAAAGGTAGAGCGGCCGGAGTAATGACGGGGAAGTCAAGTGATCGTCTGCAAGTCAATTATGTAATCCAGTACAACTTAATCGGAGAGATCTATAGGTAATTGCGATCGGTAAACATGACGTTGCACGCCTCCGTCGAGTGCGCAGAACCTGCTAGTGACCATCAAACATTTAATTTATGGTGAAATTGGTTTTTACAAAGTTAAAATATATAGTTGGTTTAGTGTTATGTGTAAATAAATATGCGAATTATCAAAAAATTTAAAATGCATTGATTTTTTCCATAACCTCGATACGAATTCTAACATGTAGTGCCCACAACGTGCCCTGAATGTTTGTCTGAGTTATCAGCGGATTATACACATCGGTGATATCAACACTCAGGTTTCTTTTTTTTTATTGCTGTAGGACAGCAGGCAGGCTAACGGCCCGCTTAGAATTTAGCAGTTACCGTCGCCTATGGGTGTTTGCAATGCCAGTGGCATCGCGAACACGCTGCTGTCCCATAAGGATTCAGGAACTTGGGTCACTAATGCCGGAACACAACACAAGGTTATTATGGCGGCAAACTTAAACTTAAGACCAAAGGTGGTCGCCATCCAGACGGGATTGAGGCCCTACCACGTAGCTAGGGTGGGTTGTTTTGTCTGCTTTTACGACAGGCCGACCCCGGCCGCAGAGGTTAGTATTCTTTCTCCGCCCCTGCACGGAATAAAAGTTTCACCGTTAATACGTGTCGATTTAGCAGTGACTCTACTATATATTAGAACACATAACTGCTATTGACATAAAAGAACGCTCTAAGAAGAACATGCATATGGAACTATTGGGAGATTATTTTTACTTGGTTTGTGGTTTTGAATTCATTCCTTTACAATTCCACCGAGTCAAATCTTCGTGTTCACAAGTTCTATTTGCAAGATAGTCTATATGTTGCATAGAAGAAGACATGAAGAGATTTATATTGATAAAGAAACGAATAAATCGCAACACAAGGGATAAGTAAATCAACTTGGGCTCAGACGTGAAAAATTTACATGATTTGCGACTCTTCATGGTTATTCATAACTTGGCTACAATAGCATTGCTCTATAATTGTCAGATGATTAGTATTCTGTGAGACTGCGCGAATTCATCGCCGTCACGTGCGGTTGGCACCTGCGAATTATCACAACACACCTACCTATTGGGATTGCAAATGGCTGAATTGTTTTCAAGGCCAACAATTGTTCTTAAACTGACCATTGCAGAAGATCACTGGCTTCGAACTGCCTAAAGCAAACGCACAATATACAAGCTATGTTTATCCAAAGCGGGTTGACGAGTTACGTATACCAGTGATCTTAGTATCCCGGTGTCTTCAATCAATTGGTTCATACAATGATTCTAGCATTCGGCAAATTATTAATTACAATGGAGTTTTTATCTTAATTTCAACCTATGAGGTTCACCTATTGAGAAGTTTTCCGACAGCTTTCATTCATGTAATATTTTGTAAACTAATTCATCAATGCTTATACATGATCGAATCGCAAAATTCTGATCTTCTCTTCAACATGACCGTAGTTCCCCACATAGATGATGTATCCGCAGCCTATAGTCGTATTCGTTAATGTACTTTTAGACAGTATAACGCTTAAAGGGACTTCAATACGAAAGGCCGACTGAAGTTTATTACAGTTATCATATTTACTTAAATTGCGACGAAAAGTAGTTATTTACTAACGTGGTTTGACCATGTAATGCGCAAGGAAGAATGTCATATAACAAGGAATATTATAGAAATGAGAGCGGATGGATACAGAAGTAGAGGTAGACCAAAAAAGATGGATGGATTGTGTAAAAGATGATGTGGCAAAAAGGTTATGAAAATTGAGATGACGGCTAGCAGAGGAGAGTAGAAGAAGAGAACATGTTGGGCCGACGCCATATAATGTAGGATAAGGGCAGGAAGAAGACTAAAATTGCGACGAAAGTCACAAAAACAATTTCAAACAAATTTTCATAGGTATAATAAATATGGACATAATTAAAACAAATTTTAAATTACTATCAAATTGTAAATAAATGGTCACGATATACTATATTGAATGATTATTTAGTCTTCAAATGATTAAAAAAATATTATTACATCGCCCTTGTATAACAAACATTTTACAAATCCAAAAAAGAATGGTATTAAATTTGTAGTAAAACATTTTTTAAAATGATTATTATTAAAAATAATAGTCAAATATTAAGACTGTTTAAAAAATGATCAACATTTCTTTAAACACGCTAACCGAAAGCGTCTTTTAAAAGAGCGCCGAAATACCTTTACGTTATTATAAGGTGTCTATGCGGACACTATACTTGTGGGTAACTATCGTAATCTTACAAGCAATAAACAACTCCTTTCCATTATATGTAGTGGGTATATTTGTAGTGGAAGTAAGAACTTAAATCGCCTAATGAAGTCATGTTTAAGGGGCGATATAAATGGACATAATTAAAGCTAACACCTGTCTTATCAATTAATAAATATTACCCACGTAAGAGACTTGTTCTTGCTGCGCCAAAAGTGGTGACTGAATGATAAATGTTGTACCACAAATATCCTTTTTGTAATTATGTGCTGCAATTTATTATAGGTCATTCAAACGACTGGCAGTGGAACAATATGGGCTGTCCAGAATATTTCAATACTAAGGTCGTATAGTAAGGTTCACAATTAATAGTAGGCCAGCAGCGCGTTGGTATTGCCTCTGGTGCTGCAAACGTCCATAGGCGACGGTGACGACCACCTGCTAGGGTGGGCCGTCTGCCTGTCTGCTGATCTCTAGCTATAAAAAAAAAGTACTAACTGAATGATTGTGTAATATTGCAAGTAAAAGACTGTGCGCAATTTTAATGACATGTACATAGAGACTATACCATAAAGAGTGGTGTGGTAACGAAACCGTGTCAATCGTAGTGGGAAAAAGGCGTGACACGATACAGAGCTAGCTCTAGACGTTGAATGTGTACGCATACATTAGTCCTAGGTATCGCTAGGTGCGCGCGCGCAGACGCTGGGCGGGGGGCGTGGCCGCAGCGCCCGATTGGCCAGCGCATGCAAATCGCACGACGCCCGCCTCCCGCTACCCGCGAAATCACGCTGCTGCCATCGCTGGCGACCATTGTCTTGCAGCAAAAACAAGCCCAATTTAGGGATGGGAGATCGTCGATTAGCACTGGCATCGATGATAATTAAATCGATATATAGAAAATGATTACATTGGAATACACCTCGATACAAACTTTGGATCAAAACTAAGAAGCAGTAGTGTATTGTATAATCGTAAATTTTTCTTAATGAATTAATTGACCCGTGGTTATCACTAGGTTATATTTAATATAAAAGAAAGTCATCAATCATATTGGTTTTATAAGAGTTGGAAATATTGTCACCGTAATTCAGTAAAATGTATATAGGCTGTCGAATACTTTTAAAGGCAATTTTAAATTACGGACGTACAGTCTCAGCGACTTATGCTTAAAACTTTAAAACTATTTGTTGCCCATATAAGTTTTACAGATGATTAGATATCGATATTTTAGTATATCAGATGTTTCGAGCACAGGCAAGCACTCTTATAGCCCGAGCTTGTTTGTCGGGAACATGCGCGCAAAAACGCAAGAATGCGCATAACAAGAAAACGCAAAAAGCGGGATGATCAGCGGCGCTTTTTACTAGCGATTTATGTCCCCTGCATCCCTGCAAACGGCCAGGATCCGTGTATCGATACCATGTTTAATGCAAAAAATATTTTTTTGTTTGTATTGAAACAAATAAATATAGATTACATGAATGTATAAGACAAGTTTAAAAAATACGCTTTTTCGGTAATACAAAAATTTGTGATGAAGTATCTTCAAAAGTAATGAGAGCTTGTAGTTTTTTGTTGTAGAACATAAAGCTATAAAACACTATATTATTTTAAACTACAGATATTTTCAAGTATTGTATGAATAATATTAAATAATTGAATCATTACATTAATGCAGTGTCTATTGTTAGTACAAGCCGACATTAATTAAGCATAAGATTACGATTAAATTTTAATTAAATGCGTCATATTAATTCACAAATATACACGATTAAGTGGGAGAGATAACTTAAAGTAACATCTTTTAGTACAGGTTGAATAAAAATATGCATAAAAATCTAATAACGAAACGTATTTTACGATGTAATTAAACGCGGGTAAATTCAGAGTCGGCTGCGCGAACGCACGCGCAGTGGTCAGCCGGCGCAGGGGCCATCACTCCCTCGAAATTTACATTGAATGGGTCGGACGCATCATTCAGAGGACAGTGGACACGGACGCGAGATTCTGGGTTACCAGCTTAATCTTTCTACAATGCGATCACTATTCGGATTTTATTAGTTAAGTAGCTGACAGTATATTACTGAAAAGCGATTTCTGTTGTTTACTAATAAAAAATGACATATTAGGTCTTTACCTATGAAATTGCCGTTTTGTATGAAAAAATTTAAGCGAATATTTTCATGTATTTTTTATTTGTATTAATCGAAGTAATCACCCATGCAATCAATGCATCTTTGCCAACGCAGTGGCAGTTTATAGATGCCCTTCTTAAAGAAATCAGCTGGAAGGGAGGCAACAAATTCTTCAAAGGCATTTTTTACTGCCTCTCGGGTAATGAATTTTTTTCCCGCCAAGAAGTTATCCAAATTCTGGAAAAAGTAGTAGTTTGCAGGCGCAAGGTCTAAGGTGCAGGAGCAGCGGAGACGAGCAATTGACCAATGCTGGTTGGAGATGTGCCAGCTTCTCCATCATTGTATTCAGTTCTTCACAGTACACATCTGCAGTAATGCTCACCCCGTTTGGTAAGAAGCTGTGATGAATCACACCGGCGCTAGACCACCAAACAGTGACCATCACTTTTCTAGGGGTAAGTTTTCGTTTAGGGCATTGTTTAGGTACTGAACCAGGAGCCAACCAACTTGCTGAGCGCTTGCGGTTATCAAACAGAATCCATTTTTCATCGCAGGTAACAATGCGGTTCTAAATTCCTTCATTTATGTGTCTGTTGAGCAGTGCAAGGCACGTCTCGACGCGTACATCGCGTTGGCGATCATTGAGTTCGTGGGGCACCCATTTGTCAAGCTTTTTTACCTTGCCAATTTGACGCAAATGGACCAATATTGTTTTGACGCTAACGTCGAAAGCTGCTGCTAATTCAGCCGTAGATTGTGTATCATCAGCTTCCACAATCGCCTTTAATTCGTCATTGTCGACCAAAGTCCTCGGACGACCGCGAGGTTCATTTTTAGGTCGAAATTCCCAGAACGGAAGCGAGCAAACCAATAACAGGTGGTGCGTTGGTTTGTAGTGCTAGCTCCGTAAACGTCGTTTAGAATTCTTAGCCAAACAAAAATTATTTTGATTTGAAATGGCCAATACTGCAGAACGGCTATTTCATAGGTAAAGACCTATTATTAATTTAAGGAATAAAGAATAGTGTGCATAAAAATCACGTCGTCTCACTACGTGGTTTTATGGTTTGGAATAAGGTCGTTAATACGATTATGATACGTAGATGATGATTTTATCTTAAATGCATAATTTAAATTGAATAAATAAAATTGACTAAATTGTCAATATTTAACATACAACTGAGTCGAAGGGGAGACGGGAGGAGTATTATACCTACTATATACGTTAATGCACAAACATTTATTTATTTCGTTCATATGTACAGCTGCAAATAGGTATTTCAGTAACCAGATATAGTCAAATCAGAAACAAACAAAACAAGAGAATAAAGTTATATAATGTACAAAGGCTATGAATGAGAACTATAAAAACATGTGATAAAAATGGATATGGTTTCTTGAAGCTGGCAACTGTTTGAAATGGTACGTGAGCGCGAGCAACAGTATGCGACGCACTCAATTAAAATAAGGCAATAAATTAACAGACATACGACTATTTAGCTTTTTTACTTGTTTGATCGTTTGATTAAAACTCTTTGCAGTCAATGAGACTTGCACCTTTTACTGAATAATTCTCGGAATATTAATGACAACGATGGGAAGAAAGTAATTTTGGAGGCAGCCTTACTTCGGTGTAAACCAGTTTTAATTATTATTTGAGCTTGTTTTCTCACGGCCAATGTAAAGATTCATCTTTGTTTACTTTACCCTCACCACATCAGGTCACTTCGAAATCACTATTTTAAATATTACTTTAGTTATCAATTGTTTTTAATAGCAAGCCATTTTGTTATCTATCTGCACGTTGTTCAAAGGATAAAAGTCATCGCGTCTATATAATATACATTTATTGACATTTAGTTTATCGTAATTGTATATTGATTGAAAAGTACCCTCGTAAAATTATTTTAATTATAGTTTTATGAATTATCACAGCTAAGTTTATAATAGCTATGACATTAAACTATCTATAACGCAATGTTCATTTATACTACGTGACTCAATTATTTACATGCATCGACGATTATATGTACCTATGGTGCTCATTTGTATGGTCACAGGCAACTTTTTGCGCTGACTTTTTCTTAAACGATTGTAGTGATAAGCAAAGCAAGACCAAGACCAAGACAGTCTTGGTAACGGTCTTGGTGTTGCTTCTCCGGTCTTGGACTTACGTATTCAGTCTTGGTCTTGGTCTTGCTCAAATAGTCTGTTATTTATTACTTAAATCATCTTGAAATTTTTTCAAGGCTTTTTATAGATATAAGTTATAAATGATCAACAATCAATCTCTATAATTAATTAAGCTTTATTTTACAATAATCAATAAATGTTACCGTATCCGTAGTTTAAATACTTATATATTATTATATATAATATACATTACTTAAACGCATATATTTATTATCTTTTATTTGATGACCAAGAATTGATGCACAATAGCCATCGAGCCGACTCGTTATTCAATCTATTGCGATGTTTTCGTATCACAAGAGATGCTTTCGAAAATAACCTCTCAGCTGGGATAGATGTAGCCGAAATTGACAAAAAATCTCGAGCCATTATTGATAAAATAGGATATTGAACAATTTTAGCATAATCACCGCCAAAGTCTAGCATTTTTTCCATTTACAAAACCAACACTGCTGTTGGCAGTCGCCACCTGACCGCACGCGATCGTGATCGAAAATAATTTGTAAAATGTCTAAAATTCTTGTAAAGGTTTTCTTCGGTATTTTAAATAAACTCTTTTAAAAAATTTTAAAACCCGTCGTTTAACATATACAAACCCGGAACCATACACCACACCTTACAATTCTTGGACGCATAAATTGACCTTCTACTGTAAGAAAAAAAAGTACAAAGTACTCGAAGAAAGTACAAATATAAAAAAGTAGCTTAGCTCTACATCAACCATGTGTTAACCAGACATCGAAAAGGAATAGTAACTTCAAGAATATTCTTGTAAATCCTTTTTTTCAGACAATGGTAAGGTTTACCGATGCTTTTTTTATATTCCTTGTTTAAATTTAGTGGAATAAACTGGAAATTTTAAACACACAAAATGTTTTGTTCCTACAAAAACATATATAGAAGTTGTGACAAACATTGTTATATATCCTATTTACAACGGAAGTTATAATTTTTAGTTTAGTCTTGCATTTTGGTCTTGGTCTTGCATTCTCGGTTTCAGTCTTGTTCTTGTTCATTCAGTCTTGGTCTTGCAAAATTGCAAGACCAAGACCAATACTGCAAGAAAAAGACAGATTTTGCTCATCACTAAACGATTGCAGATAAAAAAGGTGGACATCCTATTTAATAACTTTTAGTGAAAAGAAGACGCTGTCCATTTTATTGCTGAGGGACAGCAGAAGGCTGACGGCCCACTTGGTAGTAAGCAATCACCTTCGCCTATGGATGTTTGCGACGCTAGGAACCACGCAAATACACTGCTCTCCCATAGGGACAGGAACCACGGTCACTAATACCGGAACACAACACACGGTTATTATGGCGGCTTATTTAACCAAAGGTGGTCGCCATCCAGACGGACTTGGGGTTCTACCACTTAGCTAGGGTTGTTTTGTTGCCTTTTACGACAGGCCGACCCCGGCCGCAGAGGTTAGTATTCTTAATCCACCCCTGCACGAAATAACAAGCTGTATGGCAAGTAAAAAAAGGTATATTAAATAATTTGTATACTTGAATTTAAAAAAATATCTAATTATATACAATACACATATCCATACTATTTACAAACACCAACTAACATTTTTATCGCGCGCTCCTTTAATTCTGATTATTTAATATTTTATCATCTAATCTAGTTGGCTATCTAATGATATGATAACTTGATCGTAAATTAAGAAAGGGGTTTTGGAAACAATGCGAAAATTTTTCGATACATCCATAAAGCGACTGAGAATGAATGGTAACATAATTATCAAAAAAAAAAAGTGATTCTCAATTCTCCACTTGCAAATTGATATGTGAATTGGATACCCGTAGAGAGTATAGTGATGTGGCTACAGGCGCTGACTGTGGCGATTGTCGCGATGGCGGCGGTCGCGGCGCGTTCAGCAAAAACGCACTATAGCTCTCGTTACGCAATGCGACGAACTGTCTTAGCCAGAGATCGCAATCTGATTTTTGGCCGCTAAAATGTTTGCAGTTAATATTTATATTTTTTTAAGGGCATCATAACTGTATTCGAAGGCAATTCTTTCTTCAACGTCTCTGAATATCATATGCCTATTTATCAGTGTAAGAGCGGAGAAAGAATGCTGACCTCTGCGGCCGGGGTCGGCCTGTCGTAAAAGGCGACAATACAACTCACCCTACATACGTGGTAGGGCCCTAAGCTCGTCTGGATGGCGACCACCTTTGGTCTTAAGTATATCGCCATAGTAACTTTGTGTTGTATTCCGGCATTAGTGACCCAAGTTCCTGTACCCTGATGGGACAGCAGTGTGTTCGTGATGCCACTGGCGTTGCAAACACCCATAGGTGACGGTAAGTGCTAAATTCTAAGCGGGCCGTCAGCCGCTGTCCTGCAGCATAAAAAGAAATGCCCGTCAGTCATTATTTTTACACAATAATAACACATTTAGTAACAATTTATAGTTATATCTCTTAAAAAAAGGTTAAAACCCTTTATGCTTTTATAGTAATTGAAAAGTTAATATAAAAAAATCTTATTGTAAATTGTTTATTGTAGTAGTTAGTATATATTTTGTAACTATCAATCGTAAACATAAAACTATCCTTCTTTTTAGATATATTATCTATGTATGTTTATGTTTCTTAAACGCATCATCAATCATTAAATCAGAACTTCAGTGACGAGCGTCATATTAAGTGCCCTTGGGTTGTGTAAAAAGCGGTCCATTCATATGCACTGAGCGAACTGCGGCCAGTTTTTGCGCGGCCGGACGTTCCCGCGTTTATTTGTAAATTGGCCGAATGTTGGACCATGAATTAGCTTGCTATTAAATACAGTTGCAATACAAGGTTAGTTCTCATCGCTACATTGCATGTTAGGGGTATATATCAATGTAAATTTTTATAATATATTATAATATTAACTAAAATGTATTTTTTTTTTGTCAATACATAAACCAGGAGTTTTTATTTACACAACATTGAAATACAAATACTTTATACTAATACAATAAATTTAAAAAATTTAAAAATAACTAGGCTAGCATAAAAAGTAAAGAAGAACAGTTTAAATATAAAATAGATTCTCATTAAGGCTGCTGCCCTTAGGGAGAGTGCCTAAAATGCTGGCGACATTGCCCCGCTGTAAAGCCAGGCTTAACCGCTGGCCAAAATAAGCTCCAGCCCTCTGGTCACCTGTGCGTTCTACGAGGCGGGATGATATACAAATGAAAAGCTTTTTCATATCATCTCCCCATGGGCCTAACGTTTCAAACGCCAGCGGCAAAAATATGTAGTCACGGCTTAAAGATACATATTACATAATACATAAAATGTATTCATTATAAATGGTGGTAATCGTAATTAGGCTGAATAGCTACTGAACACTGAGCGGATAGTTTACTCCATTTTCAATATCATTAACATTTTCAATGTTCAGTCAGCCATGAAAGAAGGGATATCTCCCTTCCAGAAGAAAAAGAAGGGAAGCATAGAAATTAACGAACAGCAAAATGATCGGCTATTTCACCGTACAAAAAAAGTATTTTGGTATTCTGTAAGAGGATAATATCATATCCAAATGCTGCAGTTAAAAAGAGATTTTTTATAATTGCTGACAGGCTGACGGCCTGCTTAAAATTTAGCAGTTACCGTCGCCTATGGGTGTTTGCAACGCCAGTGGCATCGCGAACACGCTGCTGTCCCATAAGGGTACAGGAACTTGGTTCACTAATGCCAGAACACAACACAAGGTTATTATGGCGGCATACTTAAGACCAAAGGTGGTCGCCATCCAGACGGGCTTGAGGCCCTACCACGTAGCTAGGGTGGGTTGTTTTGTTGGCTTGTACGACAGACCGACCCCAGCCGTAGAGGTTAGTATTCTTTCTCCGCTCCTGAACGGATAAGATACTACGAGTAATATAACACTTATACAATTTTAATTTTTCTCGCGTGTGTGCTTATTATAGGATAATTTATAAGAAGTTACCACCTACATAGGTGGCAGTGCAGAAAAATACTGTAGGAAATGTACAATCAGACCTGCAAACTCAACTCCGACAACCATGGCGGGTATACCGAACCCTTTAGAAAAAGATTCGAGCTCCCCTGTGTGATGTTGTGGGCTGTTATTATTATATCCAATATTTCCTATCCCTCGCTTTTTCATCTAGCTATATTAACAGTCTTGTCTAGTATCACTACTCTATTAATATCAAGGTCTATAGTATGTTTCTGACCAGGTGAAATTCCACCTGGCTTAAATTAATAATTGATATCAATGTAATAAGTGTAAATCATTGTTGAAGCGCAGTAAGGTAGGCGCGCGTGCGCGATATTCATCGCATCACCATCACGACTGCGGCTGATCTATATCAGGGTTGCCTGGAATCTATTAGAGCTCTGTCACTGATGCTATTAACCGAGAGCAGGGAAACAAATATTGTTTTACAACTCCTGCATTATCTTTAATGATCGTGAAGGCGCAAGACATAACAGATATAAGTTGTGTAGTGTATGTAGTTTAGGTGTAGTCTTTGTTTGTTTGTGAAGATGTCACTGTTAAAGCACGGCAAGTATGGACTACATTATAGAGATGCAGCGGAGAGCGAGAAACATAGATGTTACCGAGCGGGTGAGGCACACATAGGGCCACTATACAGGTTGCAACAAAGATTTGCCTTCACGATCTTGATGATCATTTTCTATCCCCTGTTCAAATCTCTGCCATATAACCGGTTAACCAAGCCATCATTTAAAACTGATATTTTAATAACAATATTTTCACCAAACTATTGAAGCCAGATACTATGATACTAAGATGAATAAATATATTACATACATTACATACATACTGACGCTATTAATAAAAATATGACAATCGTGTTATAAATAGACTAACATAGGTGGTCAATTGAATACTCTAGACACAAAATAATAAGCCACGATTTGAAATGGTCTTTACTTTTTTCATAAATAATAAAAAGACAGAGATAATTCTCACAGCACCATCTAGTGCCAAAGTAGAAGAACGCATGAATTACGACTACTAGATAAATGATATATACCTAGTCAGGTCATAAATTCTGTCACATGTTTAATGTAAAATAATTGTAACAAGTTTATTCATTATGTAACCATTCATATACCAAAATGAACTTAACAAAACATAGATTCTTATGACATTAAAGTTTATTCAAAATGACCTCCGTGATTTTGAATACAGGCCTTCAATCTGCGCGGCCAGTCGTCTATCGCAGCACGAACGAGGTCCATGTCAATATCGGCGGCTGCCTTAATCAAGGATGTCTTGAGTGACTCCAAATTGGGATGAGGCTTTGAGCACGCCTTTTCCTCCAAGTGTTGCCATATCTTGTAATCTAACGGATTCAAATCTGGACTGGAGGAGGGCCAGTCTTCGTGCCGGATGAAGTTGATTTCACGCACCGCCAGCCAGTCTTGTGTGCTCTTCGCTCTATGAGCTGGCGCCGAATCTTGTTGGAATACCCAGTGCCTGTTATTGAACATGGTATGAGAAACAGGTTCCACAAGGTTCGTCAGGACTGTATTTTGATACACAACAGCATTCGTTTTTACACCTTTCTCACAAAAATGTACCTCTGTTAAGCCCCAATAAGAAACTCCCAACCATACCATGAGCGAGGATGGAAAATGACCTCGTTGGACACGCGGAATACGGTTGCTCGCTTCTTCACTACTGTATGCGTACACCTTATCATTTTGTTTGTTGTAGCTCTCTTCTACGGTAAACATTTTTTCATCCGAAAAAAGAATTTCCCGATATTTTTTTCCCGCGTACCGCTTCAACAAAGCGCGGCATCTCTTCAGTCTCAGGTCCATTAGACGAGCATTCAAACGATGTCCTGTTTTTCTTCGATATGCCCGAAGCCCTAAGTCTTCATTTAACACCCTTTTCACCGTGGTTCTGCTTAACCCCATCTGAAGGGCCAACAGTTTCTGCTTACGTTTGGAATTTCTTTGAATTCGTGCCTTCACAGCTTTTATCACTGCTGGAGTCCTAACAGACCGAGGGCGACCACTTCTTGACCTGTCATCTACACTAGAGTCTTCATTGTATCGTTTGATGGTACGATAAACGAATCTTTTGGTTATATTCAAATTTTTCAGTATGTTAAAAATTTGAATTGGCGCGTAACTGCAATGATGCAACGCAATAACTGCAACACGGTCTTCTTTAAGCGTCCACTCCATATTTAAAAATGAGTAAAATTCGAAAAAGTATACATTTTTATTTTCATGAACAATTCGAAATTCGAATTCAATAAACTTTTTTGTGGCCAGCATTCTAAAAGAAAAGTTTTTACTGTGTGACAATACTTATGACCTGACTAGGTACTTCACATTTTCTTTTTGTAAGTAAATACATTTTACACATAACATAAACACTCGGGACGGAATGGCCGAAGCCGTTATTCACGAATTTGCCACTCTGAATATCAAAGCTACTGGTATTTCCTTTCAGCTGTTTTTACCGACCCACTCAAATCACAAGAAAGGTAATTAGCAATTACATAGTATATACGAGTACAGGGTTTTTGGCAAGAGGCTTAAATTGTTTATTGTTGACGACCTCCTGGCGTAACGTTACTGACACGCGTCGGCACGCTTGCGGGGCTGTTTATGTTTAATATGTATTTATTTACAAAAGAAAAGTATATAATCTTATATATAAAATTCTCGTGTCACAATGTTCGTTCCCGTAAACCTCCGAAACGGCTTGACCGATTCTCATGAAATTTTGTGAGCATATTGAGTAGGTCTGAGAATCGGCCAACATCTATTTTTCATACCCCTTAATGATAAGGTCACTATTCCACGCAGACGGAGTCGCGGGCACAGCTCGTTTATACTATATTATGTAGTATATCAGTTGTCTAGTACCCATAACACAAGTGCTATGCAACTTAGTTTGGGACTAGGTGACGTTGTGTGAATTGTCCCTATATATTATTATTATTATTCTCGAGACACGAGGGCAATGGCGTATATTTTAATAAAACTTATTAGTTGTAAGGTATTTTAATATCGGTGCGTTAAGCGTCGTGACCTGCCAGTTATTAGTATCGGCGATCGGCGCGCGCGCAGCGGGCGGACGAGCTCGGGGTGCGATACGATGCGATAGTCATGCGATACAAACTGACTTATTGATTTTAGTTCAATTAACAGGGAGCTCTAGTGGCGCCTATTAATCCTTATTGCATGCCTAGTTTTTAGTAAGCGTCTGTAATAATTCAAACTAGTGTTGTTCATAAATAACATAATTACCATATTCAAAAAGTGAGTATTTCCACGTGATATTTTTTGTGCGTGTACACAACAACAACATCACACACACCTCTATCCTTAGAGTAATATTATTGTATAATTCCTTTTTTTTTACATATTCTTAGGATACTTAAGTTCTTTTAAATCGTAATTTAAAATGTCGGGGGTTATTTAAAGTATGCGGTATAATAGTATGCGGTTTTAGGCAATTGTATTTTTTTTACCCAAAAGCTTAAGCCATTAAGGCGGGGAATTCTAATTTTTAAACATAATGTCACCAGATTTAGTCTAATTAACTAATGGGTATAAAAAATTATGTACCTACCAATAAGAAAATTGTCGCAACTGAACTGACAACTCGCAGAAATCATAAATAGTGAAAAGATAACGATCTGAAATAAAAACTGATGAATGTGTTTAAACGTTCAACGTGTCAGCGGTGCAATTGAATATATTTCCAATAAATCATTACCATGTATGATATATACAGATTTATTTATTATTAAAAGATAGAAAGTTACATTTAAACTCAATAAAGAGAACCAAAGTAAAAGAAAAGATATGATACAGTAACAGTAGTTTTAAAACGTTCTTCAATATTTTTCTAAATTTATCTTAAATTAGCTTGCTTCTAAATTTTTCCACTAAAATACGATTATAGTAGTAGCAATTATTACAAATCGTAATTATTAATAGGGTTAGTATAAAAATCTTGCGTAGGATTAAATATTATGAGCGGAGTGTTGTCACTACACATTATTACAATATTTATAAATTGAGAAAATATTTTATTTAGTTTTAATGTTAAATATTTTAGGTATAGACTCAAGTCAGACCCAAAATCCATGATCAATATAAATCATGAGTATGATGCTTCAATCTTTAAACAATAAATACTTAAGGTAAACTTGTTCCAAAACTGAAGTGGCAGTGGGCTGGGCACATAGCTCGAAGGACTGATGGCCGTTGGGGCAGAAAAGTCCTCGAATGGCGACCGCGTACCGGAAGATGCAGTGTTGGTAGGCCCCCCACAAGATGGACCGATGATCTGGTCAAGATCGCCGGAATAGGTTGGATGAGGGCAGCGCAGGACCGATCATCGTGGAGATCTTTGGGGGAGGCCTTTGTCCAGCAGTGGGCGTCTTCCGGCTGAAATGATGATGAAACTTGTTCCAGCAATTCGACCTCCTTCTCCTTATATTTTACATCTTGCTTAAAGTACTAACTAAAGTCAAAAGAAGTGACGAGTGATTGTGTCCAGTGTTTGAAATATTTAATGCATATTAGTATACTCTTACTAAAGATAAATTACCTTCCAATCGATACGATAATCTAATAATATGCGCCATTAAAAGCGATAATCCACGTTGTATGTGACGAGCGCATAAATCGAGGCACGCACGCAAACAGAGCTGTGCATCCGCAAAGCGCACCGTGGACTTTGGCCGCTGCCCAACTGAACACCCAGGGCTGAACCAATAGACATTCATGCATTTATCTCGAGTTTTCAAAAATATTTTATTGTAAAATATTTTATTCCTGAAATTTTATATTTAAAATGAATAGTTCGAACTAAAAAAAAGAATATTAAACATCACAGTCTAATGGAATTATGTGCGAATGCTGGCTGGCATCATTATGATTGTTGAATGACGATGGTAATTCTCAAAATTAAAAAGTATACACAGACAGTTATTAAACATTTCAAGACCATTTAAATCTGTTTAAAAACAAAGTAAGAGTCTATCGCAGATTCATTTTATTTAAATCTAAATCCAAGGTACATACAATATACCAAGATACCAATTTTATAATTTGATATAAAAAATACTTTTAGGTAAAGATTTTATATTTGATAACACGTGAAGAAAAAGGGCCACAAAATAATTCTCATTTTGGTAATCAGTCATTGTATTTCAGATATAAATTGGAAAGTAAAAAGACCAAATTTAATAGATAAAATTGCCTCTAATCTCACTTGACGAGGCACCCTGCACTCCAAAATAGCGAGCTAGTTCGCTTAAGGCAGCAGCCCTGTGGAGTGCTAACGCAGTGTTATTCAACTTTAACATTTAGCACGCAGGTGTTAGCATATTGATGCTCGTGTGGGTATAATTTCACCCTTTCTTTATAATGAATATGGTAATGGAAGAAAGTTCTCGCGACTTAAAAACTAGCTGCTCCCTTAATTGGTGCAAGCTAGTTGCTTTTTGTTGAGAAGCTCCGGCGGCTCAGCGTTAACAAGTGTCGTATATCGCTCATTCGTTATCGATATCGATTTTTATATCGCCAAGGTGTAGACAAGCATTTTAAGTGATTAATTTCTTAATATATTGGTAATGGTGGATGAAGATATACCTTACTTTCCTCATCGATGTTTTTACCTCGGTCAAAAGTGTCAGAAAAATAATGTCAAAGTATTACGAGAATATTTTAGACATAGCCTTGCGAATGAGCCATTATAGTTGCCAATTTTTATTCTTCTTCACTCATATTATATATTTATATTTATTATTATTTATATATAATTTGAATTAATATCTCTATAGTCAATTGCTACGTAATGTAAGAATTCAATTAATCGAATTTAAAAGTAAAGATTAAAGATAAAATCTATCTAAAAGCCGGCTCACTCGCTGGAACATAATTCATAGTTTAAACCACTTTAAAATGCTAGTAAAAGCTTACGGTTGAAGCACTGTGTTTAAACAGGAATCACCTATGCACCTTCGTAAGGGCGCTAACCGGGTATTGCTACCTAAACAAGTACCCCGACACCATAAAGATTAGGGATATCAGTCTACAAGTTCTGTAATGAGGAACATGAAATGCTGTCCCCTGACGCATAAACGAAACCTCATTCTAGGAAAGCATATGCTGGAACCGGATGAGGTACAAGCAGCTTTTGTCAAAAAACCTCGTTATATTAACGAGGCAGGCTTTGCCAATGAGCTGTAGTAATTGCGTGGCAATTACAATAGCTTATTAATTTCGACGCAATGATACTGAGATGAACAGACTAGCATAGCCAGCTTTCAAAATAATAATGCTCCTTGTTACTACTCATATTATCGACAATTCAACTCGACATGCATGTGCATCCCTCGCCTGCCGCTGGAGGTCGCGGCCCGCTGGTCGCACGCACGCCGCCGCATTTATTCATCTATGAATATTTGTTTGAGGTATTTATAGCTCATGGCTATCTCCCAGGCTCACCCAGATTTAGTTATTTACTTAAGTTAATTAGCATTTAAACTACACGCTTGTGATAATTATTCTACGTAATAAAAACCCAACTCTTGGATATTATACCTATTTACTATTTATATTACGTCGCTAATACAATATTATGGTCCCCCCTTTGACCCTGTAAAATGCCTATAGATTATGCTTATTTCGGTAGCGATTATTTATGACCTTGAAAGATTTACCTTGTGGTCCTCGTTTAATATTTTATTTAATATTTGACTATGGGTATGGCAGAAGAAACATGAAAGCAGAATAAATGCAGTCGAGATGAGAGCGTTAAGAAGTATGATAGGAGTTAAACTGAGTGACAGGATATAAGGAAACGTTGTGGTCTGAAAGAAGATGTAGTGACAAGGTATGCTGAGATGGTTTGGCCATGTCGAGAGAATGAATGAAGAACGATTGACGAAAAAAGTGTATAAGGCGAGTGTGAATGGAAGTGTTGGAAGGGGTAGACCTAGGCGGACGTTTCAAGACCAGATCAGGGACGTCTTGAAAAAAGGCCAGGTCAAGAGTACCCTAAACTGAAAGGCATGTATGAAGGGAATAATGAAAGTGGACGAAGCGAAACAAGTATGTAAGGATCGTAGCAAGTGGAAAGAAATGGTCTCTGCCTACCCCTACGGGAAAGAGGCGTGATTATATGTATGTATTATATGTATGTATATTTGGCTAGGTAAGAGAAGATATTAACGGAATTCGTTATCTGCCCACAAAATTTCATATATGATCACAGGCCTCACCAAGACAATGTATAAAGAAGTCCGTCCAGTTCAGGCTAACTTCTACTACTGCTACACTATTTATTTTTGAATAAGATGTCTTGACATAAGAATAAGAATTTCACGTGTCCTGAAACGGTAGTAGTAACTATGACAATACCCAAACGAATTAAAGTAAAATTTTTGTTAAATTTTAAAATGGAACCGAGACCAAACGTTTGGACGAGAATGAAGAAACTGCTCATCACAGAATTGACAAGCAAGTTATCTGTATAAACAAAACAACTAAATAATAGTCTGCCTACACCCTATGTTTTTACTAAACAAGTAAATAATTGGTAAGCGCGATAACGCAATGACCAATTCATATAATTACCGCATACTGTTACTATTATTTCATTAAACGCATTAATTGAGTCCATACATCTTCAGGGGAGACAGTTCATGCTGATTCCTATCATTAATTTTCTATTTATCGGAATTTGTTTATATTTTCCACGTATCTTGGTTGGTGATCATCACGCTTCTTATATAGAGGGTAGGCAGATGTTCTGTACATACTCTGTTAACATTGAAAGTTAAGAATACAAATTGCAATGGAATTAGATAGCTACTTTATTCGAAACGTAATCGTAAATTTATTCGCAAAATTAGTATTTGTCAATATAATGTTATTATGTCATTATTTAGGTTTTGATTCAAAACTCACAAACCTTGACCAGGAACTCATTGTTATTCGGTTACTACAAAATATGTACGCAAATGTATATGGAAAACTCTAGATAGAAATCAAAACATGTTTTAATATCTATTTCTATGCGTGTAGGGGCGGAGAAAGAATACTGACCTTTGCGGCTGAGGTCAGCCTGTCGTAAAAGGCGACAAAACAACCCACCCTAGCACGTAGTAGGGTTCCAAGCCCGTCTGGATGGCGACCACCTTTGGTCTTAAGTATGCTGCCATAATAACTTTGTGTTGTATTCTGACATTAGTGACCCAAGTTCCTGTACCCTTATTGGACAGCAGCGTGTTCGCGATGCCACAACACCCATAGGCGACGGTAACTGCTAAACTCTAAGCGGGCCGTCAGCCTGTCTGCTGTCCCACAAAAAAAAATAACACTTTAATTCAGAACAATTCAATAAGCTAGTAAATGGTAGAAGTACCTACACACTAACGTATATTTTGAATTGTTGTGTTGTATTTACACACATACGAATTTTTAACTATATCTATAATTTCAAGTGTAACTTTTATGCTTCTGCTCAATATAAAATGCTTTTATCAACACCGAGCGGCGAATTTAAATGACCGAATGAGATGCCCCTTAACATGTATTGTAGTTTATTACTTACTAACGTATTCAAGTTTGAATTAACAAATAAATACATGTTATTCTTGTTTAAGTGAAGTAAAAATATTTTTTTAAATGACTTACAAAAATACACATGTTTAGGCAATTTCGCAGGTTATAACGAGGGGATGAAGTATGGGAAAGAGGAGGGGGTAGGTTCAGTAGTGATACATTCGCCAAACTGAGGTGCGATATAATAATGACTTATGTACGTGATCCAATTATTTCGACGCTCGCTCATTACCCGCTAAGTGTGAAATATTGCCGGCTTTATTACTACCATCGCTGACTTCAACTGCCTCCTCATCCCTGGAAGACCCCCCAGAGGAGGGAGGTAAACCCCTTTTGCAGGGAGGCAGATGCAACTGTGCTGTACTAAATCATAAGGCGCGAGGTATTGCAATCGATGTCTATACTTCGTTAGCTTTGTTTTCAGTTTCAATCAGTACCTTTATATATATTTGAACGATACGTTATTCACATTCTCGTTATTTATATCAGTAGTGTTATAATGGAAATTAAATTCTTAAAACTATGGACGATTTGTTTGATTTCTTTTGCAAAATACCGGAAATCAAATTACATAGTCAATTAAAATTGGAAGACATACATGTACTTGAATTATTGACTAACTAAATTATTGACATATCGAAGGGAAATTTAATTTCCGTAGTAGCATTATGCGCAAAACTTAATTAACACCTAGTGCTAGATTAAATTTAATCGTCTAAGGATTTAGACACTAAATTATGTCATCTACCTCAGTTCATAAAATATTTAAAAGGCAGACAATGTTGCTTGTCCAAAGACCAAAACTAAGTATTTGTCTCTTAATAACGTGTTGACTGAGGACAAGAATCTCTCAGTATCGGTATTTAAAGACAATGTTAAATATTAACCATTTTGCGCGACACAGAACTAGCGCTCGGGGACCATGCATCCACATCTCTATAAATCTTAAAATATGAACGATATTTTAAACTCCACCTCTCGCAAGGGTGGGTCCGAGTTATTCCATTAATTGGAGCCGGCGCGAGTCGCGACTCCACTCTCCCCGGCCTAAACCCCCCCCCCACCCCACGAGCAAAAACAAAGCAAGTAATAACGAAGACAGGGTTGAAATACTGTTGCACGTATTCAGATAGGATTTCTCTTTAAATTATGTTTTTTTTTATTGAAGAGAAGCAGCAGACAGGCTGGCGGCCCACTTAATAAGCACTTAATAAGGTGCTAGAGGCACCACGATCACGTTGCTGTCCCATAGGAGTACAGGCACCTGGGACACTAATGTCGAAACACAACACAAGGTTATTATGGTAGCATACTTATACACCAGGAGTGGTTGCCATCCAGACGGGCTTGGGGCCCTACCACGTAGCTAAGGTTGTTTTGCCGCCTTTTACCACAGGCCGACTCCGGCCGAGGGGTTAGTATTCTTACTCCGGCCCTGCACGGAGAAACAGAATTAAATAGAATAATCGCCACTTTAAATTCCGAGTAGGTCCTAATTCTAGCCTACAGAGTCTGGATCATCATCATCATCTCAGCGTTCATCACGGTTGCAACCCAAACTTGCTCTTCGGTGCCCGGGGTCCGCTTTCCGACTTTTTCTACTCCACTTCGCACAGTCTTCAGCATCCCTGGTAGTGAGTCCATTGGCACGCATATCACCCTTTACGACGTCTAGCCAGCACTTTTTGGGTCTACCCCTCCTGCCGGGGCCCGGCGGAGGCGGCATGGCCAGACATTTGTTTCCCACGTAAGCATCCGGTTGCCGTAAAACGTGGCCGTACCAACGGAGCCGACACTCCTGCAGTTTATCCGCAATGTCACAGACACGAAGACTACCGCGAATGCGGGAGTTCCTAACGCGGTCCTTCCGCGTCACTCCACACATCCACCGCAGCATATTCATCTCCGTGACAGAGTCTGGATCTGTCTTTGTAACATTTCAAGCCTTTAGAACTTCTAGAGCAACACCGCTGTCCTTAGAGGTTTTGGTAGTTATAGATTTTGTTTTTAGAATTTTAGAATTTATAATTAATTTTGAATTTTTATCACTTAAAGACGTACTTTAAAGGAATAAAGAAAATTGATGTATTTTGGGAGCAGAAACCTATACTAAAATTCCCTTATTATTTTACCCAGGTTACATCGCTACTCTTCAGCTTCTTTTGAAAATTAAATCCTTATTACTTCAGTGCATTTAAGAATGTTATTTCAATCTAAATCAAACGTTAAGTATTGAGATTTGTGCTTAATCTATTAATACAGATATAGTGGAAGAATGCACACAGCGCCATCTAGTCATAAAGTAAGTAGCATAGGACTTGTGTTATGGGTACTAGGCAACTGATATACTATATATATAAGTACTACTACTACATATAATTTATGAAAGGAGATGTCTTAAAATACAGTGTGGATTTCTGTTTTATTTAAGGGTGGTTGTGCACCCCTAATAAGAGCGCAAAGCAATAACGAACGGCGAGTAGCCGAGTACCCGTTAAATCTAGCATTCCAACGGAATGTGGATATATTGACGGAGTTGCTTCAAGAATTCCGTGTCAAAGTTGTAAGATGTGTTGCCAAACAATGAACATTAATGGTACAAATCTTCAAATATAGTCAATGTTTATTTATTTCATTTATGTTAGGGGGATACTACATAATTTTCATTTCAATGTGATTCTATTAACACTTTATGTTATCATTAAGTACACTTAACACTTTCTTGATTATATTCCGTCCGTAAAGATGTTAATAAAAATATTACCTAGTACCTATTAAGATTTAATAAAAAAAAAAGATAATATAACCTCAATCTTTCTGCATTCATGTGGAGTATTTTAAGATAATTGATATCCTTGAGGAAGCTGGCAGAACACTGGCAAAGCGCTTACTCCAGTGTTCCTTGAGTCTATACGAGATCGTAGTCGTTTGCCATCAGTAGTGGCAGTTTGTTGCAGATTTTAAACATGTTCTACTTATATATTTTATGCTCATAATTATGTCGTAAGCATTTTTACATATTTTCAATGAATGGCTGTTCAGCCAACCCTGATATTTCTCAGCAGGACACAGCAGGGGCGTGAAGTGCGGGGGACGCTCGGACGCTGTTAGAATAAAACATTATTCATAAATAGGATATTACGGCAGGTGGCGAGGCACTCCCCAGCAGACGGTGGAGGCGCTGCAGCCCAACGCCCGCCGCCCGCCCGCCCTCTCTTATTATTTCTACAATGCAATATGTGAACAAACATCGAGGTAAATGAGCTTTCATATTTAATGTTTTATTTTTTCAAACAGTCGTAGAAAACAAAGAATTAGTTTTTACTTTTACGATATATATTAAGTATTTTTTAATATATACAACGTGAATATAAGTACAAATTGTAGTACGACCTGCCCTAGTTTCACAGACTCTTCTTACTAATTGCTACTTGTCACATATTTATAAATTAGAATCTAGGAAGAAGTTCTTCACCTTCTCAGCTTTTGAAAAATATATAACAATCGATTTCTACTAATATATTCATATATTTTTAATTTTTTTTCATTCATGTTTGTTTTTTGTTTGATGTGGAGAAGTACGTTATTCAATAGTTTAGCGATGTTGTCCCAAGTATTACTCCTGAACCACATGTAGATAATAATCAACCTAGTAACTTTTGGAGCTCAATGATAATGAGGGTTCAAAGATAGATCATAATTTAGGTTGTGACAACCTTGTTTCCAGTTATGAACACTCCAATATTTTCTTGCTTTACGGTCCCAACAAATTGTAAGAATAAGCACTTGTTTCTTGCTTACGGAGTTGTAATGGATGGCAAATTAATCAATGTTTCTGCTAGCCAAAAGGCTCTTAGCTGTCTAAAGGCGTAGTCCTTACGAAGATGTGGATAAAAATTGGCAGAAGCCTCATAAAAACCGAAATATGTTGCAGTTACTTCTCTTGTTCTGAGCATGTTGGTTTAAGATAAAGTATTGTATTTTTTTTTTGTTGTGGAGAAACAGCAGACAGACTAACGGCCAGCTTAATAATAAGCAGTCATTGTCACCTATAGATGTTTACGACGTTAGGGGCACCGTAAACACGCTGCTTTCTGCATAGGGGTACTGGTACCTGGGTCCCTAATATACGGAACACAACACAAAGTTATTATGGAGGCCAGGTGTGGTGGCCAACCAGACGGGCTTGAGGCCCTATCACTTAGCTAGGGTTGTGTTGTCGCCTTTTACGACAGGCCGGCTCCGTCGCAGGAGTCAGTAGTCTTACTCCTTCGTAAACTGCTTGTGAAAATGTCTGCTAATGCGAACCAGTGCTTTTCTCAAGTATAGAAATTATAAAACAAGCTTTTTACCGTGTACAGATAATTGTTTCAATATTAATAAGCTGCATACATATCACGCCAGTACCAATATGCTATGTAGAAAATGCGCAATGACATTCTGCTAATTACCGCTATAACTACCCAATGCGTCATCGCCAAATTTCCTATGCATTACTTGTTTAGTTGGTGACATGTTTTAGGAGTTGCGAGTAAAGTACGTAATGGTTGTGTAAGGTAAGTGACCAGTAGTAATGTCCCATTCATCGTGTTACTGAGGAGTGGCATGTAATGGCAGGCCATAAGAGCGATTCCCACGGCACATATGTCCTTAAATGAGCGCGCGTATACGCAGCAGCGTCGCCGGCGCGTTGACGCCGCGTCCACGCCGCTCGACTATCTATCGAAGCAACAGTTTTTCTAATATATCGATTGTGATTGAATTTGTATGATTGGACGGCCTTCGCATTAAATAACGTTAAGAAAAATCTAAGTGCATTAAGTTTCTCACGGAAAGATCTCGTGTAGGATTGACCGTAGTAAGTTAAGACAGAATAAGGGATGTAGGCAGACGGACAGATGAACAGACGAGGCAGACGGACAAATGAAGCTACAGCGCAAGGATTTCTTTTAGGAGTTGAGAGAAAGACATCAGTTAGTCCTGTAATATTCAAATCTAGTCGGAAGATGAAGCTTTTAAAGCAGCTTGAATAAAACGCTAGCATGAATAACCTAAAATAATAAATGAGTATTTATAAGCCACATTTAATTCACATAAAATTATTTACATAGTGTTTCGAAATAAACGGTGAGTATGGAGCTCTATTAAGGGCATGCGCACGTGCAACTGGCTCGGCGCCACTTCCCGCTACTTGCGATTGGAGTAAGAAAAACACGTCTCATTAGCAAACGCCGGTCCCCTGTCGCTGCAACGTGCGTTGCTATATAGAAACATGGTATCTATTGAAAAAGTAACGCATGTCTAGAATTGATCTGTGGCAATGTGGTGACAGTTGCTTTGTGGCCACAAGTTTTAGGTGAAATAGAACATATACAAGAGTGTAAGATTCAACAAAAACTTTTTCAAAAGCTATTTATTATAAATTATATTATTGGGTAAATAGTAATTATTCATCTATATTTATAGCGTCTATCTACAGTGGTCCATAGTTGGTCTGGTTTCTGCCTATAACAGTACTGAGCCCTAGGTCGCGACTTATAGATTTGGGAGGGCTGGAAGAAGAATGTGTTATAAAACTCGTCAACGGACTAACGTTGGAACGCATACGGTTTCACTGATTCGATTCCAGTCCCGAGTCTGTGTGTTTATGTATATTATGAATTGATTTACAAAAGTAAAAGTTTTGTGGTATATTAATTGTGTAGTACCCATAACATAAGAACTGTGCTACTTTCTTTAAGGCTAGATGGCGCTATGTGAATTAACCCAGTATATTTATTTATTATTAAACAGCCCATAAAGTATTCATTAGATTCCCATGAAGTATTCAAAAGAGTGACAAACATCCACCATGTTTGTCAAAAGCAAATTGGCACGTTTTTTTTTTACTGTAGGACAGCGCTGACGGCTCGCTTAGAATGTACCAACAGTTACCGTCGCCTATGGGTGTTTGCAACGCCAGTGGTAGCACGTACCCGCTGCTGTCCCATAAAAGTATAGGAACTTGGGTTACTAATGCTAGAACACAGCACAAAGTTATTATGGCGACATACTTAAGACTAAAGGTGGTCGCCATTCAGACGGGCTTGAGGCGCTACTACGTAGCTAGGGTGGGTTGTTTTGTCGCCTTTAACGACAAGTCGACCCCAGCTGCAGAAGTTAGTATTCTGTCTCCGCCCCTGCACGGATAGCGCCTCGTTGTGGTCTGAAGGGCCTCGCTGAGCAGGTTTCCTCACCCGGTAGCCAGCTAGGTCAAAATAGGGAAGGTAACTGAAACTCGGTACTACTGGAAAGACCTAAGTTAAATTTTATGTACATTATATAAGTTTGTCTTATAATTGTTTCTCTAGAAATCTAGTTTCATCACAATTACTCAAATAGTCTTGACGCTTGCAAAAAAATAATGTTACGTTACATTATAAATATGGAATCAATAACAAAAATTCCCGGTTGTGTTAAATCATATATTGCAAGCAAACAAAGTAGAAAATACCACTTGTATCTAATACGAGTAAAATATGAAATCAGCATTCTGACCATATGAGTGCCTTTCTATGATTAAAATATCAACTATGAGATAGCCTTAAAGGGTTCAATTTATGTGTGATACATATCATGAGCAATTCTAAACTTGCTTCTGATACAATACGGAAGGGATCGCTAATTCCAGCAAACATTCGCTGAATGGTCCCATAAAAATGTCATTGATGGAGAGTGGCCGGCGCCAGGGTTCAGAAGCCTGTGCACTGGGAACTGTCTCAATTACGGCCGATCGGTGGCGGCGTGTCGCCGCGTTTTTCATAACGCGATTATGCGCGCACCTTTATGAAAATGGATGATTGCCCATTAGGGGGGCCCCATACACGTCCAACGTTCCAAACAAATTTATTCTACAAATACTTATGGGGCTTTTTTACAGATTTTCCAGAATATTTTGACCTCATAAAGTAAATATAACTATTATAACCAACTTTAAAACTTTTGTATATGTCATCCTCCTGTATTTGTTGTTGTATTTCAAGTTTACATACAATTGAATCTATTAACGACTGCAAATGTACTGTACTGACCGCCGACATTGTAATCACAGTCAAGGGAGAGTTCTTTGACTGTGATTACCCAAACTAGGAACTGATTGTATTTTGAGTCATTCAAAGATCATAGTATATATATATATATATATATATATATATATATATATATATATATATATATATATATATATATATATATATATATATATATATATATATATATATATATATATATATATATATATATATATATATATATATATATACCTAGTCAGGTCATAAATTCTGTCACATGTTTAATGTAAAATAATTGTAACAAGTTTATTAATTATGTAACCATTCATATACCAAAATGAACTTAACAAAACATAGATTCTTATGACATTAAAGTTTATTCAAAATGACCTCCGTGATTTTGAATACAAGCCTTCAATCTGCGCGGCCAGTTGTCTATCGCAGCACGAACGAGGTCCATGTCAATATCGGCGGCTGCCTTAATCAAGGATGTCTTGAGTGACTCCAAATTGGGATGAGGCTTTGAGCACGCCTTTTCCTCCAAGTGTTGCCATATCTTGTAATCTAACGGATTCAAATCTGGACTGGAGGAGGGCCAGTCTTCGTGCCGGATGAAGTCGATTTCACGCGCCGCCAGCCAGTCTTGTGTGCTCTTCGCTCTATGAGCTGGCAACGAATCTTGTTGGAATACCCAGTGCCTGTTATTGAACATGGTATGAGAAACAGGTTCCACAAGGTTCGTCAGGACTGTATTTTGATACACAACAGCATTCGTTTTTACACCTTTCTCACAAAAATGTACCTCTGTTAAGCCCCAATAAGAAACTCCCAACCATACCATGAGCGAGGATGGAAAATGACCTCGTTGGACACGCGGAATACGGTTGCTCGCTTCTTCACTACTGTGTGCGTACACCTTATCATTTTGTTTGTTGTAGCTCTCTTCTACGGTAAACATTTTTTCATCCGAAAAAAGAATTTCCCGATATTTTTTTCCCGCGTACCGCTTCAACAAAGCGCGGCATCTCTTCAGTCTCAGGTCCATTAGACGAGCATTCAAACGATGTCCTGTTTTTTTTCGATATGCCCGAAGCCCTAAGTCTTCATTTAACACCCTTTTCACCGTGGTTCTGCTTAACCCCATCTGAAGGGCCAACAGTTTCTGCTTACGTTTGGGATTTCTTTGAATTCGTGCCTTCACAGCTTTTATCACTGCTGGAGTCCTAACAGACCGAGGGCGACCACTTCTTGACCTGTCATCTACACTAGAGGCTTCATTGTATCGTTTGATGGTACGATAAACGAATATTTTGGTAATATTCAAATTTTTCAGTATGTTAAAAATTTGAATTGGCGCGTAACCGCAACGATGCAACGCAATAACTGCAACACGGTCTTCTTTAAGCGTCCACTCCATATTTAAAAATGAGTAAAATTCTAAAAGTTATACATTTTTATTTTCATGAACAATTCGAAATTCTAATTCAATAAACTTTTTTGTGGCCAGCATTCTAAAAGAAAAGTTTTTACTGTGTGACAATACTTATGACCTGACTAGGTATATATATATATATATATATATATATATATATATATATATATATATATATATATATATATATATATATATATATATATATATATATATATATATATATATATATAATATATAATATATATATATATATATATATATATATATATATATATATATATATATATATATATATATATATATATATATATATATATATATATATATGAATAAAAATTATATATGCGTGTGTCAAAGAGGAAGCAAAAAGATATAAGTAAATGAAATTATTTATAAGAATATCCACAAACTAAATAAAATATGACAAAATCTCTGCGGCTGCTCTGTAAATACCCTTACTAAAACGAAGGGTCATTGCTTCACTAACCCTACTGGGAATTCAACCTGGAATATCAAGGACAACATAAGTTATAGAAATCAAAAAATTTAACTTTTATAATTGAGCATTTTAAGCTAAGATGTTATTAAATGTGACATTAGTGATATGAGACAAGCGTGCGAATATGACACGGCCTTTATAAAAGTGCCCAGACACTCCGCGGCGGTCGGCTACCGCGCGCGGCTCAGATTTGTCGCGCCGCGCGCCCCTCCGCTGGGAATCTATTGAAATGTTTCTAGCCATTTATATTAGCTTTGCCTTAAAACAGAAGCAACAATAAAAAAAAAACATGTGTGCGATTCACACACGATAGAAGTGAAACTTCAGTAAATCGACAAAAATACAAGCAAGTATTAAATACACACCGACATTTACTCTCTCGCTCTGGCTCACTAATTACAGGCGATTATAATTAAAAACTCACATTTAAAGATTTTTTTTAAAAAGTATTGTTTCCGCCCGGGATCGAACCGGGGGCCTTCTGCGTGTTAGGCAGATGTGATAACCGCTACACCACGGAAACTGTACTCACAATGTCGAAATACTTCAAAATAAATACACACCGACATTTACTCTCTCGCTCTGGCTCACTAATTACAGGCGACTATAGGAGAGACCGAAATATACATATTTCTGTCTCATTCTTTGCTGGCTTCATCCTACACATTTTTGTATTTGTGTCTCTTACCTGTCGTTTTTTCGTTGCATCCGGTTTGAAATCACAACGATTCTAAAGAAGTTTCACTTCAAAAATTACGTGTGCTATTTGCTTTTCTATCAAAGCTGGTCACAATAATAGGCTTTGGGGAAGAAAAAATAGGAGAACGGAACGAGAGCTGCAAATAAATTGACCTGAATATTTAAATTATGAAGATAATTGTGAGTGTGCACCATACAGTGATGAGAAGGATAGCTCGAGAGCTGTAGACTGTACTGTTATGGCGGCTGTTCACACTCGCCGAGAACATCTCGCCGAGAGTCTCGGCCGATATGGCCCTCTACGAGAGCATCCCTGTACACACTCATTTTTCATTTGTACTAAAGATTACCGTAGTAATGGACGTAGAACTTGCTGCTGCTGTTTGTCTTTGTGCTGTGAACTATTATAATTATATACAAAATTACTACAAAAAGGAAATACTTAATCCAGGGCGAAGTAAGAAGATAGTGGAGGGTTAATATGCACCGCAACAGAAACAGGTAAATATATACTTAAAACTGTAAATATAGTCAGCGGGCAACTGAATAAACGAGTGTGTACAGGATAGCTCTCGTTTGTTTCGTGAGACCCCACAAGGTCCTTTGACTAGGGCGCAATAAATCGACAAGCGACCGAGGATAAGCGAGGCGAGACGCGAGAGAGCGAGATAAGACGAGATCACCATATACACACTCGCTCTCCGTCTGTAGCCATGTCAGGGTGTCTCGACGAGTGTGTACAGCCGCTATTAGAGATATGCGATACCTTGCAGTGGGCAATGAAAATCGCACTGACCTTGATTCCACCCCTTCCCGGTTCGATTCAGGTCCACTCGCGGAGGAACTGTTGCACGGCACCAGCTAAATGTCATAAACTAGACTCTGAGCACACAACGTTATGGCACGATCAATGAGAGTTAGTGAGGAGTAACTGAAGACAATTGCGCACGACTCAGTGAGGTCTTCCGGGAGGTCGAACGTCGATCGTCCCGCGCGTTTAGAAGCTCCCACGCTCGCTTTTTTCCATTCATCTCACCGAGAGTGAGGGTAGAGACAAAACCAGGAGGAGAGGTCTCAACTACCCTTTATGCAAGGATCGAACAATAATACTTGTTTTATAGTAATTATAGTAAGGTGACCAACTATTTTATGTTCAAAAAGAGTACACTTTGCAAGTATTTCATTGGTGAAAAAAAAGAAGAAAAAACTATACATAAAAACTTTAGTTTCTTTTAAAAACATATTTTTCTTCGGAGTGGATTTTTTTTTTTGCTAAATGAGGATGTTCGTCTAATAATGTAGCCACATCCGAACAACTTTCATTTTGAATATTAAATTTGACTGTTAAGCCGGCAGATAATGTTTTTACAGAAAGTTACGACTTCTCACTGCTCCAATAATCATTCCCTAGTGAAAATACTCTTTCATAATCATTTGTATAAAATTATATAAGTAAATGAGTACTTTCAGAGTACAGGATTTAAAAAGAGTACGGTTTACGAAAAAAGAGTACAAAACTCAGTAAATGAGTATAGTTGGTCACCTTAATTATAGTGAAGTATGTAATAAATTAAATATCGCCATTAATTCACGTCAATGACTACTGTAAAGTTATAATTTGTAGAATAGCTTGTAGAGGTGTGAATGAATTTTCTAGTCAACATGCCCGCACAGTCAGTTAAATAGTTATTTAAGCGATCTTGTACGGTCGTGTACATGGGTTCAATCCGCATTGCGAACGAAATATTTATATGATATGTAAATATCTTGCTCTGCTCTAGGCTTACTTATTCGTAAATTAAGTATTTGAAAAAGCATAGTGACCTAGTAATTTTAACAATTATATGTTATTAAATGTAATAACTGTTTACGAAACTCAAACATGATATATTAAAAGGTTGGAGACCTAAAATCAGAAGGAGTGAGGCATTCGATAGCATAGAATTAGTAGCCGTCAATCCTAAGCACGTTGAAGGCATATGATTACAACTCAAAACCTTTGTTCAGGGTCTCAATCGATCATTTTTGTATTCAAATTGCTGTTATCCCAACTTAATACCACCTCTAAGTCGTGGATTTAAAAAAAATGCCATAATGTAACGCATATTTATGCCTTTTTTGCGAAGAATAATTATTTCAATCAGGGCCCAATAATTTAGAAATACCTGCTTTTGTGTATCGGATAAATAATGGCTTAAAATTATAGACAAAATGGTGTAAAATGGTTTTCAAGTGACTACTAGACTATTTTAAACAAGTCTTAAAGAATAATGAGCCCCAGAAATTATCTTCAACATCAGTTCATATTCAAAGTTAAAGAAAAAAATGTCACATGTAATGTATGTTTGGCCACATAATATTAAGAGAAGAATGTCATGTAACAAGGAAAAGGCTAGTAATGAGAGTGGATGTTTTATAGATGGATGGTTTATTGTTCCGCCTTACAAAATATTACTTCCTAGACACAATCGCTCGTTTAGCTAGAAAACATCATAATCGGTATTTATTTTTCTTATATTTGTAGAACTTTCTTTCTTTCTCAATGTCAGAGACAAAATTAACAATGAGATCAAAAAACCAAATAACTCATATGATGCAATTAAGGAAGTATACTGACCACAACACCAGCGTTTTTGTGAGTTGTGAGATCTAGATATTCGATTTGTATTTAAATATCTTTATTTTATATTTACTTTACTAATTATTAAAGTACGTATAAATATTACATAGAGTGAGCACAATCACTTGTAATTATAATTTTTAACCTACCATTATTATAATTGATGATTGTAACTGATTTTTGATCTTCACCCAGTAGGATTTTTAATACAAATTATAAAAACGTAAGATATTAATGGTTTAACAGCTAAATTCCAAACACTATCTTTCCTTAATGCGCTTTTAATAGCCAATTCATAGTCATAGAATTTTCGACCTTATAATCCCAATATATTGGATTGGCAAGAAAGTAGTTTTGGTCAGCACCAGTACCAGAGCTTTTTACTGTTAAGGACCAGAAATTCTATGAGCACGGGGTCATGAAGTTACTAGAAATATGGTCAAAAGGCCATCGATCAGAGTGGAAGATGTTTGACTGAAAAACCCGAAATTACTTTTTTGCCAACCCAATAATATGTAGTAGTCGTTTTGTAAAATCAATGTCAGGTGTATTATATTTTATTTCATATCAAACATATATACGCTAATAAAACCTAGAATAATACTTGATGAAGTTAATTGAAGCCGTACATTGTTATAAAACTATGATCTGTAAGAATAAAATAAAGTTACGTCCTTCTTCCCGGAGCACCCAAACAGTCTATTAATAAAGGTGTTTCCAAATTTAACTATTGTGCAGTCTCGGTGGCGATAATTGTAGGAGATTATACGTAATGGCTCATAGCCTCCGGTGGAGGGATTGGGTTACCCACAAAAAACCCGTGGACCGCTGCGAGAGATTCGTTTTTTATACTTCTTAAGGCTTCCGAAACAAAACATTAATGTACATTATTATCACATATCGAATTATTTTGGAAAAGAAATAAGATAATATTAACTAATATAATAAATGGCAAACAGAAAATTTTGATTAGATCAATGATAGAATATAATTGTATTGAATATAGATTGAGTAAATGATAAGAGTAAACTTTGTAATTTGCATCATACAATTTAATTGCCTGTTTTACTTGGCTTTAACGTAGGTAATTAAGTGAACTTAAATTCTTCTAAGCCAATTCTAGATTCTTATAGAATAATTCTTCAAAGCCAAAATATAAACTAAAAAAATAAACAAGATAAATAGATTTTAAGTAAATTTTAATATTCATCAAAGTCAAAAATAGTGTTAATGTTAATTTTATTTAAGATTTTATGATTGAGCAATTTTAATACTTATCTCCCCTATTTCATACATTTATGTACTTTTGATTGCAACGTCCGTAAACTGAAAAACATATTCTTTATACTTTCATATGTGTTTACATACGATTCCGGTACTAAAATATTAATCTATCTTAACGTAGTTTTGCTTTTATACTAATGCCGCTAAAATGACGTTAATGAAACGAAATGATAAAGTGTTAATTATCATTTTACGTGTACATATATTAAGTATATTTTAATCTCCGAGTGAAACTAATTAACTAAGCGATAGTTATCTACTGGTTAAACTTAACATTATAATATTATATGAGTAAGTTATACCTGTTTGCAAAATAAGGTAGATTTAATAGAAATATATTTTGCGCTCAATGAAGCACTAATATTGTCGGCTCAATACTTATTCAAACGTCGTAAAAAATAAAAGAGTTGTGTTTGAAGGCCAAATTTCTGGTTGATTTAAGCATTTACTGATCCCAGAAGTGGAAATCGAATGTATTCTTCTATAGTATTCTTTTACTTATAAAAGTTCTACCCAAATTTGCATCCAAAGCTTTTAATTTCATGGACTGGTTATATTGTCAAATATTGTCAGAGAATAAATTTTCTGTGCGCCCTTTTGATTCGATGTCTTTACATAATATTTCCTTTTCTTGTACAAGAAAATAAAGAGAAGAAATATATTTAATGCCTAATTTGATTATCAAAAAAATAACTGCCACCTTACCTGAAACCCGAATTCCTGCAGAAGGCGTATATAACAGGAATTTTAGGTTGGTTTTAGTCGGGTAATTTATTATCTTTTATTACCACGCTTTTATTAACTTGACCTGTATGTATCTATGTAACCATGTATTATTATTATTATCCATATATTCTGTTACATAGGTAACGGAATTTTTGGACTCGATTTTTACCCACTGTCAACGATAAAAAAATTCAAAATTTTGCACACTTGTTAATGACATACACAGACATAATGATAACATATAAATTTAATAATTTGGTCTCATAGCCCCTATCAGGATCATCAGGATTACCGCTTTTCGTTCTACCGGAAGATGGCATTAAATGAATATAAACATTTACCGATTGGAAATTGACAACAATTAAATTATAGTTAAAAAAAACTATATTTATAGTTAATCGAACTAAAAAGTAAAAAATAATTCTTACCATAAGAATAAAATTACTGGCGAAAAAATCAATGTCACTGTTCTAAAAGCGTTGGGTGCTTTGGATATTTTTAAACTAACTCTACATTACGTAATAAATGTAGAAAAAAAATTATAACGATTGATATCGAGCACCCCACACTTTTTAGAACAGTGACATTATTTTCTCGTTAATAATTTTATTCTTATGTAAAGAATTATTTTTTAATATTTAGTTTTTAACTTTTGGTATTTTATGGCGGTTAGGCATAACATGTGAGGAATCATGTATAATATGTTAGTTAGCATCTAAACATTATAATATTCAGTAAACAAAACAGGGGAGCAATGTTTTGTTGCCAGCCGCTCCGTCTTGAAGGGGCCCAATAACAAGGGCGCATGTTTTGGATGCGCGACTTTTTGCCGCGCGTCGGCCGTCCACGCAAACGTACCGCGCCATTCGCAAGCATTTTTTGTCTCATGTGAATATATGAAATATTTATTATATGCAATATTTTTAAAGCTCAGATGCATAGTTTCGATTGGAAAAACTGGTGAAGGATTAATATGAATACATTGCGGAGAATAAATAAATACATTAAGAATCATTTATAATACGAAACATTTATATTTTATTTTTTATGTATTATAAGAGCGGAGTAAATATCGGTAATCTAGTTTTTACAGACTGACCCCCTCAGTTACTTTCTGTAAATTTCTAAAAGGAGATATACATTAAGGAGGAGGAGAAGGAATACATTAATCGCTTTTTACGGCTGCCAAATTAAGCGACGTGGCAACGCGACGTTTTATTCCTATAGTAATTAATCCTTTATTATTTAATATGACTTTAACTATCACTGGATACTATTGATGGAATTATTCAATAAACTTCACTTATTGTAAGATATTTGACAGGGGAATCAAAAATGGCAGCTACTGGTAATTAAAATCACCAGCAATACTCGTAGTAATGTGTATACGTTTACAATATATCCCTATTCATACTTCTTTATTTATCTAGGTACAAGTCTTTTTTTTTGTTACTTAATCCAATATAATAAATTTACCACAATAAATATTGATTTGTGAATAAATTAAATTTGCTGTTAAATACAAATATTGCAAGTCCCAGTCCGATTCAATGACAAGATCGCGAGGGAGGCGCGCTCCGTGCATACAGATGCTCAGTAATTGCCGCGCGGCAAAAACACGCCGTAGGAAATGCCGGAGGACGCGACGCAGACGAGCCCGCGATAGACGCGACAATTATTCAAACCCGTTTTCACAAACTTGTTTCGCGATTAAACGTTATGGATAAATTTGCACAGATTCTTCGGTAAAGGAGATTCTTATATTTTCTACTTAATATAATAAACTAATCATTATATTTCAAATATATGTGTTTCATTCTATTCAGATTAACGGTTTTTATGCTTCCGGTTTTAAATATTTATTTAAAATTAATTCAGTTTTCCCATATTTATGCCACTTTCTCGAAAGCTTTTAACTAAGAAAGACTATATTAATAATTGCATATTTTACAGCTTATTTTATCCTAATCAAAATTCGAACGCTTGGCATGGTGGGATAATATTACGGCTTTATTACAATATGTAAGAGAAACATTTGTTTGTAAAACGTACCAAGACCGTAGAAATTCAATTCGGCTAAAACTGCAAACAACAGGTAGTGGACCTGTTTTGTTGAAACTATTATAAGTTAGGCCAGAACAGGCTTTTGTTAGCAGCCATTCTGAGACAAGCTCAGAGGGTCATAGATGTGAGGGCCATTTGTTCGAAGAACGAATAGAGTTGGGCGTCGATACACGCATCTCATGAGATGCGTGTATCGAGTCTCATTCTTTTGGAGAGGCATGCCTCTCCAAAAGAATGAGACTGTCAGTGAGCTTAAGTCACTAGCCGGGAGGGCCGGGGGACCTACCCAGCGAAGGCAGCGGTGCACGGATTTGTCCGCTCCGACTGGGTGCATCTCACTCGGTTGTTAAACTATCACCTGGATCATTCCCATATGTGGACGTACGAGCCGGGGGTGTCGCAGAGCAATTACCAAATGCCGGTCCTGCGATCTCACATAGAGGCTCTCGGTGGATACTGAGGTATTCAGTGGGTATGCCATTACGACTACCCTAGCTTTCCTTTGCTAGTCAGTTGAGTGGTCTCATTAGCAGACTGGAGAACCCTACATACCCGCATCTTTTGGGCAGATTTCCCAGGTCAAAAAAAGGTTTTGTTTGCAGAGTTGGCAATCGAACGGTTGTTGTTTAGCTAATAACAATTTGGACTCTCATATGATATTACATAGAACTATGTAATATCAGAATCAAAAAATGTCGATGGGATATGCAAGAAGTATTTAATTACGAACACTATGTTCGTACTAAGTAAATATAAAACAAGGAATTTATATTTAATACGTTTTCTAATAACATAAATCCCGGGCGCTCATGCGCAAGCGCACGCTGTTCGCCAGATAATCTAGTTAAATTTATTTATTGAGGTTCTCAGGCTCGGCCCCACGCCGATACACGCATTGCATCGAAAATACCCACTCAAACATGCTATACATGTCTTGTTTACGCCGGCTTATTAGTCAGCTTAAAATTTTAATTGCACTTTTATATAGTAATTACATTAAATGGAAAAATACCACAGCGTATGCCTAAAATGGTGTCATTAACCAAAGCGGGCATACACAACCATCTTCTGTTAATATGCATGCATAGTGTATTAGACATTTACAATAACATTAGATCAAGTGGTAGCTTTTATCGATTTAGTATTTCCAGGGCTTATCTACGATATAGAAAAAATATATGCATAATATCAGTACACAGGTAGGTACAGTACAGTTAGGTACAGTATAGTATATGTGGTATAAAGTGTAGTGGGTTGGTGTAGTTGTAAATCAAGGGTTATGAGTGCGCGGGCGTGAGCGGGTAATCGCGATAGCTGACCCAGAGCCGCCGGCGAGGATGGCCCGCGACCGCTCGGACAACGACCCACGGAATCTGCGCTCTTTATCAACACGAAAAAATTATGCGCTAAGTTGTTAAACTACTAAAGATAGTAGCACTGAAGAGCCAACCACTATTTTTTATGCTTTCCAGACGTCTGTACGAGTAGTAATTAGTAGTTCTAAGATAGATATTATAAATTATTATAAAAATCGGATTAAATTTGCTTTTTCCAGATCAAAGCTAACTTTTTCACTTGAGTTTGTAAGAGAACTTTTCGAAAGAAGTTAATAGTATAATTTTATATTTCATATTTTTTTTTTATTGCTGTAGGACAGCAGACAGGCTGACGGCCCGCTTAGAATTTAGCAGTTACCATCGCCTATGGATGTTTGCAACACCAGTGGCATCGCGAACACGCTGCTGTCCCATAAAGGTACTGGAACTTAGGTCACCAGTGCCGGAACACAACACAAGGTTATTATGGCGGCATACTTAAGACTAAAGGTGGTCGCCATCCAGACGGGCTTGAAGCCCTACCACGTAGCTAGGGTGGGTTGGTTAGTCGCCTTTTACGACAGGCCGACCCCGGCCGCAGAGGTTAGTATTCTTTCTCCGCCCCTGCACGGATATTATTAAATAACGAAATTTTGTTATGTCAAGGCTCGCTCGGTGGCTAAGCAAGTGGAGTGGGCTAGGGTTAGAATCCCACGGAGTATAAAATTATTTTGTGGATAAATATGTTAAAAGATTTTTAACTATGAATGCTTATTATTATCTGTCTATATGTAAGTGAAATACCACGTCATCACGCAATCTCTAAAACTACATACCCGATTGACATCATATTTAGCATGGCTATTCATTTTGCGACGTAAACGCTTGCTTAGAACGGATTTTGCGGAAATTCTAATCATAACGATTTTTTAAATTTTTTATGGCAGAACAACGTTTTCCGGGTAAAATCTTTCGGGAGAAATCGTTTCAACTCATTAAAAAATTAAATAGTCCTCTTGAATTGAACTAAGCGGAATTGAGGAAAAATATGTCGGTAACGAAGCTTGATTCTGAATTATATAATATTCAAATGTAGTTTTGATGCGCCGTGTTTTTAAATTTGGCCATTACCATCATAAGGAGAGGTTATATGGACATTGGCAACACTATCATTACACGTCGTCGGCATCTTAACAACGATCTGCTAGGGGCACCATCATTTAAGAAAAAAACGGAAAATATACCTTATAAAACTCTTGAAACTATAATAATAATAATAATCTTTATTCAATTTTACAATAACAATACACTTCAACTGCAATGGTCGTCGTCTCTAAATAGGCCAGCTCATAGCCTGTGTTAAGGAACGACGGCCATTTAAATCCTACAAATAATGCAACGAAACATACAAATATGAATAATAAGCTCCACATCATTTTACACATCTATGTTCGATTGAGTGTGTGAGTGTGTGTGTGTGTGTGTGTGTGTGTGTGTGTGTGTGTGATTGTGTATGGAAACAATTATATACTATTATGATGTTATATTAATGATTATATACTGCTCGGTTTCATCATAAGTTTTGGAAAGCAGGAAAGTACAAACTTTCTCTCTCAGTTTAGGCAAAGACAGGCTATAGACAGAAATATCATAATTTATTTTATTATAAATAAGAGGTGTGATCCTAAATAAATAGAAAATTTTCTTGTAAAAGCTACATTTGAATTAGGAAGAGTGCAAACTTTATGTTTAAGACGCTTATTCACTGCCACAAATGGTGTGACACAATGCTGAAATATAACTACATGCAGTATATATAACTGTCTCACTGTGAGCACTTTGCAAGTTTTGTAAAGTTCAGTTGTAGAAAAAAGTCTATGTTTAAAAGTTGCCACCTTAAGAACTGCTCGCTGAGCTACCTCCAGGGGTTTAATCATGGTTTTCCCTACTCCTCCCCAAGTAGATATGCAATAACTTAAAACTGTTTGACACAACGCAAAGTATACGTTTCGCACTATAAACATATTTGCAACGTGTCTGAGGATTCTAAAAATATAAATTAATTTCCGGACTCTGCCTGTTAAGATACTAATATATGTTTTAAAGTTAAGGTTTCTATCAATGATTATACCTAAGTATTTTATATATTCAACAGATTCTAAAACCGGGCAATCACACCTCTGCGATTGAACAATACAATTATGTACCCTTAGATTTAAAGGAAAGGTGGGTTGAGTCCTTGAAGTGATCGAGAAAGCTAGATATTTAGTTTTACTGATATTTAGTGTTAAAGTATGAAATTGAAGCCACTTCACCACCAAATCAAGACCTTGCTGAGATACACATTCAAGACTTTCCCAAGTATCATTGTAAAAAGTTAACGCTGTATCGTCAGCATATGAAGTAATTTTAAGGTTCATAGAATAGAGGTTGCACAAATCATTGATAAATATCAAGAATAAAGTGGGGCCTAGGATACTTCCCTGTGGTACACCGTAGTTAACAGGAAGTTTTTTACTTAGGTAATTGTCAATTTTAACAATTTGATAGCGATCTGTTAAGTAACTTTGAAAGAATTGTAATTGTTTTCCTCTAATGCCAATTTTTTCAAGCTTCATTAGCAAAGTATCCAGAGGTATTGTATCAAAGGCCTTCGCCAGATCCAAAAAGATAGTAAGCACCTTACGATTTTGATTCAGATTTTCCACTATGAAGCCTGTCAAATCCTGAACCGCATCAGAAGTAGATTTGTTTCTTCTGAATCCATATTGGCAAGGTGATAATAGATCAAACCGCTCTAGGTATTTAACAAGTCTTATATTCACCACTCGTTCAATAACTTTAGAAAGGGCTGTGAGAACAGCGATAGGGCGATAATTTGTAGGTTGAGTTACATCCCCAGCTTTATATATAGGATGTATAATAGCAACTTTAAAAGAGTCGGGAAAAACACCCTGATCAAAACAAGAATTACATATATGAGATAATATTGGGGCCAAAAAAGAAGAATATCTTTTAAGGAATTTCGTAGATATGCCATCCCAACCTGACGAGTCATTCGATTTTAACGAATTGATTATATGTATGATTTCATCTGGATCAGTTTCTTCTATAGCAAATGAATTGAAATTTCTGCTAAAGTAAGAATTTTGCAGATTCTCTGCGTTATTTAAATTATTTTGATTAATATTTTCACTTAAAGTTTTCCCAATGTTTACAAAAAAATCATTAACAAGATTACAAGACTGTAATGGGGAGGTAGAAAGAGACAGCAATTTAATATTAGATTCTTTTTGTCGGGTAGTGTATGTGATATTTTTAATCCTATCCCACAGTAATTTGTTGTTACCATTAGCTTCCTCCAAAATCTCGGTATCGTAAGTACGTTTAGCTTTCTTTATCAATTTATTGCAGAAAGCCCTGTAGCGCTTGTATACAGTCCTAAGTATCTCATTATCCGGTGATCTTTTAAGTCTCTTATGTAGTGAGTCTCTATGCCTTATACATCTCAACAACCCCTGAGTGACCCATGGTTTTAAGATTTTTCTTCGTGAAGAAACTCTAACAGTCTTCGTATGATTTACAATTTGCTTTGAAATTAATCCTATCAATAAATTAACACAATTATTTATGTTAGTCGTATCAAATATTGTCGTTAGTTCAAGCTTTTCGATAGATTTATCTAATGCTTCAAAATCTGTTTTTATAATTAAATTTGTATCTTTTTTTATATGTTTATGTGTGTCAATCAAACTCTTAGAAATATAAATGAAAATGAAGAAACATTACTTCGTATGAATTATAGAAATATAGCCCCAAGAAGGCACCTTAATACTCTTTCCATGATCGTATTAGCGTCGCATCTTTAATCTAATCTACCACCAATTACCGCTTTCCTTTAAATAGAAGCTGAATTATCCAAATCGAATTAAATCGAATAATTATTTACTATATATTATTTTATTTCTTTTTATATAATACTCGATATTTTGCAAGACCCAGTAAATGAATATTGCTAGAGGATTCAAACTCGTTTTGCCGAATATACGTTTCTCAGATACATTTATTAGATGCCTATGTATCAAAATTGAAAGGTTTTATTAAATTCAGCGTAATAAAGATATCTTAAACCCTTAAGAAATAATGCTTACCCTACTATTTTCATAATGTTCGGTACGCAAATGATGGCCACGGTCTGGGATAAAATAATTGCATCGGAACACAAGCATTATCCCGTCCGAGCGAACAATTACTGACATAATGTTACCACTTAGCTTTTCTTTATGAATATATTAAATTATACAAAATTCTCGTAGGAAATGATCTCGTCCCTCATAGTATGATTTTTATAAATGCAAATACGTGTTGAAAATTTTTAAATATAAAGATATTCTTCATTTTGTTAAAGATTTTTATATTAATAAATATAATCAAAAATATTTTCATAACTGCACTGCTCAAAAAGTGCGCACAAATTTTTATACCTCATCCTCATTCATTCAAAATTAATTTTATCATTTGATTCAACCTTTTCTAAATCACTCTGATAAAAAAGATGTCCGCTACCCGCAGATAACCACGCATATCTAAAATACACGCTAATTACACGCTAAAGGGTTGCTCCGTGGTCTGTTCCTAATACTAAAGTTTACTCTATATATAATACTCTAATAAACTACCTTCATTTTGATTCTACCACGTTGAAAATCATGGAACATATTTTATAATTTAATCATTATGACTAATACAGTATAATTTTTCATGTGGACACTCCTCCTTCAAAGAAAACTTCGATAATAAGTTATGTTTACATTTTGATAAGTCTAATCGTATGTTTAATACGTAGGCTGAGAACACAATAGTCAAAATCACATAGAATAACTATGTAAATAAAAATGTATGCTAGATAAATATCATTGTGAACTATTTTTAAAGATGTGTTGCCATAACGTACGGTCGTCTTATCAGCTCGATAAACCGACTACCTGCGAGTTAAAGTTGGGTGGGAAAAGCAAGAAATCGGGATTTGCGGTGCAAATAGGGCATATACAGTCCATTGTGTGAATCATACATAAATTAATTGTGTCAAACATATATAATTGTGTGATATATATACTTTCTAGTTCATCAGAGGATCTTGAAAGGATAGAAGCAGAATTTGAATTACTAAAGCAAAGCATATCAGCAGTGGGCTATATAAGGCTCACTAATGTTATGAGAAGAAGGGTTTGAATCATGTAGTCCTATGAGCTGACCCCGTCCAAGATATCATGGGTTCGAATCCTGCATAGATAATGGATGACGAACAAGAAGCCACTCCTTACACAACCTTTTAAGTTAACATTGAAGTATGGGTATTTTTTATAGTAATTGGATATTATATAATTTTATTTTAAGTAAGTATGCAATTTATTTATTGAAATTGTATATTAATTCAATTAATGAAGCGTCTAAACTTGGATGCAAAGTATTTCAGTGTGTATGTTCTCGACTTTAGAACAGACGAAGCCACTTTATCGGACGCAGACATCGTGTGACCGATTCCATTTCCAATTATTATTCTGAATGAGGAGTGACTGACATTTCTCCACTTCACTCGCCACGCATTTGGTTATCGGCCACAATCTTCACTTTCTATCATTTTAATAACGTCACCACATACATAACATAACACATCAATATACGAGTATATTGTGAAGAGATACCAGATCATTAGACATCTTTGTGATCTAAATTATGGACTTTAGTAGAAATAATAGGTTTAAGATATTTGAATACTCCCCAAAAAGCGGCCAGTCATAAAAAATAAGCCAAGACTGTCTCACAATACTTATTAAACGTTCTTAAAATTTTATATGTATTGAATACTTTTACTCCGTGCGGGGCGTAGTTAGAATACCAACCCCTGCGGCCGGCTTGTTGCAAAAGGCGATAAAACAAACCTAGCTACGTGCTAGGACCCCAAGCCAGTCTGGATGGCAACCACTCTTGATCTATAAGAATGCCGCCATAGTAACCTTGTGTTGTGTTCTGGCATTAGTGATCCAGGTTCCAGGACCACAGGATCCACAGGCGACGGAACTACTAGTGCAAAGTGGAGAAGAAAAGTCGGAAAGCGGACTCCGGACGCCGAAACGAGAGTTTGGGTTGCAACCGGGATTCAAAGCTAAGACGATGATGATGATGACGGTAACTACTATTAAGTAGCCTCTTTTCTGTTTCTAAGCAAAAAAAAAATTAAATGATACGTAAACTAGACTTAAATTAACCATCTCGGAAATATAAATATATACATACATATTATATTAAAATATATTTTAAGCACTTATTATGATAATAACTTTTGAAAGTGGGTTCAGTCGTTTTTGAGTTTATCCAGAATAAATATATTCTCTAAAGGTGTAAACTGAGCATTAGTCAAAAGAATCAATTAAGTACATTATGTAGGTGCTAGTTGTGAAAAAATCTAAAAATGTATCAAAGCCAAATAGTGATTTTATTATTTTAAAGCTGTCCTGACCTGTCGCCTGTGACTATGTAACTTATTAGCACGACAAGAACACAAGCAAGGTATCAACGTCATACACATGAATATGATTTACCATTGGTGAACTATAGGGAACCACTGGCCAAGGAAATGAAAGAAATGCAACCGATACATATTTAAAGTTAAAATAATGCAATGAATTTGAATGATGAATTCATTCTTTATATGGGGATCAATACGCTTTCTTAATTCATCATCAATAATTCCTTAATCCATGATACATTCTGGAGCCATGCGATTGATGTTCACAATAAATAGTAAAATGTGGTCTGTCATTACGCAATCTAAGTTAAGAAGCGCAGGTCGCGGCTGGCAGCCAACCTGCGCATTGCCACTAGGCCGGAGAAAAGGATATCGATATCAAGCAAATATCCCATAGTTTGTAACTATTAATATATCTAAAATGATATATATCATTTTAACTTAGCTAGCTAACACAGTGGTCACGGATTGCAACATAGCCAAAAGAAGAGTAGAAATAAGCCAGCTTAGGAAGAGAAAGGAAATTCCGCACACAATTTACTCAAGGCCAATTGTTTTTGAGTACTTTAGTACTCGAGAGCCCTTTGGTGTATTTTCTCACATTTGTGTAAATATGAGACAGTCGCCATGACTTCAAGATAAAGGAAAACGTCGCAAGGGAAACCGAACAAATTAAGCGAGTAACCTGCCGGTTCGCCTTGGACAATCGTGGTTAGTATACGGTCCATTCCCGTCTCGAACACAGTTATGGAATATTTAGAGCTATTTAATATTTATAGTATTTTCAATCACCATCATAGCGGTTTCTCCAATTTGCACGGTCTTTGTTATCCCTAGTAGTAAGTCCATTGGCAATCACCTTTTACGACGTCAAGCCAGCACTTTTTGAGTCTACCCCTCCTGTCAACCCAAAGCCAGCACTTCTTGAGTCTGCCCCTCCTGTCGAGCCCGACGGATGCGACATGGCTAGACATTTGTTCTCCACGCAAGTATTAGAAAATATTTATAGTATATTCAATATTGAGGGATTTTTTAAAAGCTGTTCCCATCACTAGAGTGAATGAGAGGAGGGCGGCATCCGCTGCGCAGGCGCTGCGCCATTTGAGTTCAGTTTAATAAGCATAAAGCACCTGCGCCGCGGCATTAACCGCACGCCGCGGAAATTGCGCGGACACGTTCATCATTTCATGGACCAATGCAATAAAACTGCTTGATATGATTTACTAGATTTAAGATATTTTTGTTATTCTTTACAAATTTGATTTTACGTCCAAACTCCTCAGCCGGAGAAACACGTAGGAATCGAATATACATATGTTTAATGTACCAATGCTGCTGCTTTTCTCACTGCTCAATTTCCTGATAGTAAGTTCCCATGTTTACGACTACTACTAGGAGTTTACTATATTTTGCTTCGTTTATATCAGTTAAGAATATAAGTTAAGTTATATAAGTTAAGTTTATAAGAGCGTCAAGAAGTATGGATAGGAGTCAAACTGAGTGACAGGATAAGAAATAGTGAGATAAGGAAACGTTGTGGTCTGAAATAAGATGTAGTGACAAAAATTGAGAAAGGTATGCTGAGATGGTTTGGCCATGTCGAGAGAATGAATGAAGAACGATTGACGAAAAAAGTGTATAAGGCGAGTGTGAATGGAAGTGTTGGAAGGGGTAGACCTAGGCGGACTTTCGCGACCAGATCAGGGACGTCTTGAAAAAAGGCCAGGTCAAGAGTACCCTAAACCGAAGGGCATGTATGAAGGGAATAATAAAAGTGGACGAAGCGAAACAAGTATGTAAGGATCGTAGCAAGTAGAAAGAAGTGGTCTCTGCCTACCCCTACGGGAAAGAGGCGTGATTATATGTATGTATGTATTATATCAGTTCTCCCAATCTATATAAGATGCAATGCATGTTAATATCATCTTCATAATATGGTAGCAACCTGGTTGTAATTAAAATTGATGAAGGAAACAAATGAGCCTTTGACCTTTGATAATTTTGTTTTAATTGTAGAAGTTATTAATTACGTACAAACTTTAAATGTTGTATTTGCATATAAATTTCTTTTTTAGGGTGATGTGGGTATGCTGGATATAATATAAAAATTACGGTAAGATAGTGAAAACATTTTTGCCTATTAGTCAGAAACGAAATGGAAAAACATTAAAATTTATAAAAAAAATTAAAAAGCTGAAAAAATAATAATAATTTTTAAAGCTAATTAGTGATTGTAAATTCTTAAAATGTGTTAGTACACAAATTAGTAGTTTTTAAAAGGAAAAAAAATAGTTTTACTTTCCTTTTAAAAACTGTAATAAATAAATTTCTGTATCTATGGCAAATATTAGTATAATGCGCAAGCGCACCTCTGCGGCCCACTGTGTGATTAATATGATTATGCGATTGTTTTATCGGTGGGCACGCGAGATATCGACTATCTATTTACTATCGTACACAATAAATTTTATTATAAAATAATATGCTTTTATTTCCAAGTGCAGTGCTCATCTACTGGCCAAATACCTAGTTTCACTAGCAAATATGCATATGCAATTACTAACAGTCCCCACTTCTCTAGCTCTTTTCGTTGGGCGAATAACAGAAAAAAGTAAATCGAAAAAAATGTTAATAAGGGTCAATAGGACCCAAAAAGTAAGTAGTCTAGAATCACCTACGAAAAATTTCACGTTGAACATTCCCAAACTCATCCTGATACGTATAGTATTTTTGAAATGATGGTGCGTCAAAGGAACATTATTTTCCTTTTATATTTATAGATTATTCAGAAACCGGGTAGTAACAGTAGACAATAGCTTTCCTATGTATTAAATTAAGTTTTTCTTCCACATAAATGATCACCCTCGTCCTTGTACCTCACCTCTATCATTGCTTCAAAGTTCACTTCGTTGCCAGGAATTCGAAAACTATCATATTACATATTGTTTATTTGTAAGCATATTTTTACAATTGTTTTCATCTAAAAGTATAATTTATAGTAATGAGTTAGTTAGTACAATGAGTTACTTTAGTCTTTTAATAATCAGTCCCCATTTGACATTCCGCATCTAATAATTCATTTAACACTTAGAAATATCTAAGAAGCAAAGTTTTGACTAAACGGGTATACATATTTGAATGCGTCTCTGGGGAATGAATGCAACGTGAATGAATCGGGTCCGAGCGATAAGGTACTCCAAGCAAAAAGTAGTCCTACCCAATCGGAATACTGAATGGGGGTTTTAGGAATTGAACTGAATGACAAAGCAAAAAGGTAAGCTGTTCAACCACTAAACCAGCCTGTATGCTGTGTTGAGTTCTTGTCAGCAATACTTTGAATGATATCACCAGTTTTAATCTTACGAAGTGAACGTTGAGATTTTTTATTTATATCAACATGCGCAAACGTAATAAAATTATGATATTCATGTTTCATAGAAAATAATGACATATAGAGGATTTTTTTTATTTCTGTAGGACAGCAGACAGGCTAACGGCCCGCTTAGAATTTAGCAGTTACCGTCGCCTATGGGTGTTTGCGATGCCAGTGGCATCGCGAACACACTGCTGTCCCATAAGGGTACAGGAACTTGGGTCACTAATGCCGGAATACAACACGATGTTATTATGACAGCATACTTAAGACCAAAGGTGGTCGCCATCTAGACGGGCTTGTGGCCCTACCATGAAACTAGCGTGGGTTGTTTTGTCGCCTTTTAAGACAGGCCGACCCCGGCCGCAGTGGTCAGTATTCTTTCTCCGCCTCTGCACGGATGAATTTGCTAGGGTTAATGTTAAACTTAATACTCAAATTTAATACTCAAATTTTATAAAATATATAGTTATAATAAAATTATAAATCTGTGACAAATAATAGATCTAAAGAAATTGAAAAGTTACTTTCAACGCTTTTAGAAATGTGCGTAGTGGTAATAATCTATTATAACATGTTTTACTCAAAGATAATAACAGCCCGTAACGTGTCCCTGCGGGGCTTGGGCCTCTCCCCAGAGGGAGTATATCCGCAATAGACAGCATACCCGCCACGCTTGTCCAAGGCGGGTTGGCTAGTTACATACACTAGCGATCTCGGTGCATACCGAGGTACTAGTATGCAAAACATCACAATGTTTTCCTTCCCCGTTGGTACATGGTATTATTCTATAATATGCACATCAGGTGAGTAAAACTGCCTAAGCTGGATTCCAACCACTGAGCTACCGGATACCTTTTCTTACTGAAAAACAACGAATTGAATATGTAATTAATCAAATATTTGTAATTTTGTTTACATAGACACCTGTCATTTTATTGCTCTAAATTTGTACAAAAAAAGAGTTCATTTAAAACAAAAGAATAAGATGTAAATACTTGTAAGGCTCTCTGTGTTGTGGCAACGCTGGTGGCACAGTATGGTGGTCCACTGGTTCACAAAGCAAACAAACTTCTTTATACAAAAAGCAAAAATGCGTCGGAAAAAACTAATGAGTATCTAAATTCGAATGAATGTCAATCGTTTCTGTTTACTTTGAAAAACTCTGTCATTTTGGGAACGAAACTAAAAGTTTTAGGAAATTAGAACGTTTAAAATCATGCGCTTTTTCTTGGCTGCCACCGCGTCGAGACTGTTGTTCTTTGATTGTTTCGATTTTGTTACAAGTAAAAGACCCATACACCCTAACTTAAATTGAAGATTTCCGTATTAAAATTTTGACCTAAATATACGTTTAAAAACGAGTTTAATTCTAGTACAGTACTCTAATCCTTGGCCCAGAACGATTTTGGTGACAACAAATACGTTCTTTTCATATTTTTACTCATCGTGATAATAAACATTACCACAGCATTACAGATTCTCTTCTCTTCGTCACTTCTTCTACTTGTCCTTATCTCCCATTTGTCAGGGTCGATAAATGTCCTCTCCTTCCACTTTCCTATGTTGTTCTTCCACTTTATCTTCATAGCCATATCATGTTTCACGTAACACGCAGGCCTAACATTTTCTTATTCAATTACAATAACATTACGCTTGTATATTGATTTAACGTATGAAAAAGTGGAAAGCGTTGGGAATGGTATTTTAAAGCTTCTAGCTTTAAGCCTTCATGTTAAGTACTTTGAATACGGATTTTAAACTGTGGTAGTAATACCTAACAGCTTATGAGATCTTCAGATAAATCTTACAGCTCAAGATTTTATAGTAAATTTACAAAAAAAAAATAACGCAATATAGAATCTAATATGTGACAGAATTGAGTTCATCCACATTAATATTTTAGAGGTAAAAATAACGCTGTCTGTCTATCTATTATGTTTTCACTCCAAAACCACTAAACCAATTTTAATGAATTTCGGTATAAAAATAGATTGAACCTAGAGAAGGACATAAGCTACTACTTTTAAAATATATATGGCAGAACAACGTTTTCCGGGCCAGTTAGTAATTTATATAGATACATTTGTTATAAGTATGTGATTTTTTAAGAACAAGAACAATTATAGAGGAATAAAGCTCATGTCGCACAGCATGAAGATTTGGGAGAAAGCAAAGCTAGGCGACTACGAGAGAAGAGCGAAATAAGAGCGAACCAATTTGGTTTCATGCCCGGACGAGGGACAATGGATGTCATATTCGCACTTCACCAACTGTGCGAGAAATACAGAAGTTCACATAAGAACCTGTTTAATGTAGTATTCGTTGACCTCGAAAAGGCATATGACCGGGTTCCTCGAAAGGTCTTCTGGTGGGCCTTGAAAGCCAAAGGAGTGCCTGTGAAGTAATTCTTGAATTCGTGTGATGTACGATAAAGCAAATACACACATCCAAACATAAATAAACACATCCAATCCCTAGCTGGTGGCACGGACAAGTTCAATGTTGCGGTGGGTTTACACCAAGGATCGGCTCTTAGCCTTTATCTGTTCCTCCTGGTGGTAAATCAAGTAACATCAGGAATATAAAAGGCCACCTTGGTGTATTATACTGCTTGCCATTACATGCCATATGACATTGTTCTTATTGGAGAAAATGCTCACGAGGTCCAGAGCAGATGGGCTAAATGGCAAGAGAGATTGGAGGGTGTTGGGTTAAAGATAAGAAGAATAAAAACTGAACATCTATTTTGCGATTTTCGTGGAATATACGACTTCACCCGGATATGTGTGTGTTATACCCGGAAATGTTATAAGTATAAAATATAAGAATAACAAGCTTCATGAACTCTGACTAAATTACCAAAAAGCTGTCCCCATGGCCATTTATATCTATCAAAGCCTCAATTAATAAACTACATTGGATTCGATTAGAGCGATCCATCGATTGCGTCCCGATGGGGGTCGATTACAATCGAATACTTTACACAGTTAAAAAGCAATGAATTTATTGTCATCGATGCATTTGAAAATTCATATAATTAACAAACGTATTGGGAAGATACAAATTCATTTATTTGTGATGCAACTAATAAAATTCGTCATCCGTGTAGTGTATCTTCACCACATTTTCTTAGTAAAATATAGTTATTGATAAACCAAGGCAGTATAAAAATGCTGTATTTTTAATATACCTTCTAAGTTCAAATAGCCTATGTAGAAGATACTTCACTTTGGAGCCCGTCAATGAGTGTTACGAGTATCACACCTACATCTATCTACTCTATCTCCTACACCGTAAATATGTATTCATGCAGCAATAGCAGAAGGTCATGCGTCGCGTAGTAGATGGCATGGAATAAAGGATGGCTAAGGAGTCAACATTGCACCAGGTGTCCGTGTCCGCTTTTACTGTTGGGGGAGCATATAAATTGGGATGTGTTAAATTTTGTTCACGTGTTCATTGTTTTATTATTTGTCTGCGCCTTCTACAGGGGTGACAGTATGTAACTCAACATGTAACTCAACACAAGATTTCTATTCCAATTATGTTATAGTTATGAAAAAATTTATCAACTAAAATCAAAACTTCATAAGTATTTTTAGCCAATTTAATACATTTAAGTACATAAATGTCTTAGACCTGTTTAATTAATATTAAGCTTTTTAGTACACATACGAGCTCAAGTCTCGTATCGATACGGCCATCTACCACCTGATAAAGAAAATTAATTCAATGACATTTCGCAAGTGACTTTTGACAGTATAAAAAATATTAATACACTTTTTTAAATGGAGTATGCAATTACTTAACATCATACATAGTTGTATTTGTAGGAAAATTGGGACATCATATAAAGCAGATATTTTATTTATTTATATACAGTTAAAACGAATGTATAATAATAAATCAATCTATGTTTTCCCAGCATAGTAGAAACGATACTAATAAAAAAGTTTAGAAGTGAATAATTTATAATGTGATTATTTTTTTACTTAAAACATCTAATCCCACACTTGTCAGCGAGGAAAGCTTCTCGTGTCACTATTTCGTGAATTTTTATTTTTTATAAATTTAGTATGTGCGATTATCTAATTATATTATTTACTAGCTGACCCGGCAAACGTTGTTCTGCCATATAAATAATAAAATGTCAAAAAATTAAAAAAAAATTTAGTGGTGGACTACCCCTAACATTTAGGGGGATGAAAAATAGATGTTGGCCGATTCTCATAGATACCGGATAAGCACAAAAAATTTCATTAAAATCGGTCAAGCCGTTTCGGAGGAGTATGGCAACGAAAACTGTGACACGAGAATTTTATATATTAGATATAATAATTATATTTACTTTTATAAAATTATATGTCCATATAATTTTTTATTACAGGCAGATTAACTGTTCTCGTTGAATTATTATGGTAAATATATTACTCGTACTAATTAATATAGAATTGTCTAATGGTGGTTCATTTTAAATCGGGTCATCAAATATTCAGTTTGTCAAAGCAGTATGGAGTTGGTTTAGAATTATCGCTTTTCATTCTTTTGGATGTTCACTGGTCATTGTGACTATTATTATCGTATCAACTGGAAATAAAAATAAATAGAACATCTTTTCTGTTCATTATACAGCGGTAGAACCAGGCTGTGTTGATTTTATGTCATAAGCCAAACGTGTGAACTTACAGTTTGCGTTTATCAAGCGAGTGGGTTTTTAATGTTGTAACAAAATCTCGAATACGTTTTTTAATTTCTCCCAAACCAAGCGAAGTGCATAAGATAAATTATTTAGTTAAATATAATAATTATAATAATGACTAGCTATCAATGCAGCTTCGCTTGCATTGATTTCGCCTCATACTCGTAACTCGACTATTTGTCTTTGAAAGTTAAATCAGAATCTAATACACAGACGACTGACGAATATTAAAAAGCAATTTGTTTTTTAATCGGCGCATAAATAAATGTGATATTTACAAAACCAATTTTATTTATTTGCATTAATTTATATACTCAGAAAGAAAGTTAAATAGCTTACAAAAACAATTGACTGTTTAACTTGTAATGAAAATAAAAATATTCCATTACATACAGTAATATCTTTCATGAATGTATTTTACAAATTCAGAAAAAGGTTCCGATTATAAAAAATGCTCCGTAACAAGCTGATGAAACAAGATTTTACCAAGGCAATGTAACAATTATTTATCGCGACAATGGATGCTGCATTGCGAGATCAGAATAAATTAATATTAAACAAGTATTGGTATTCTAAGAATAAAATGACCAATAGTGACGCAGTATTTGAAATAGTAACACGCGGGGGCTGCGCGCACGCCGCCAAGACACGCCTCTACCCCACCTCTACTCGTTGCAAGATTATTTTAGCATTCTAGACTCTCGTAGCTAATGAGTTAATTTCATAATTAGGCGGTAAGGCATTCAGTCTTAATTAAATCTTATACATTACCCCTCTCTAACTTGTGTAGCGATATAGCTCACTAATATTTGAGCAAAAACATCCAACCCGGTTGAACATTGCAGATAAATTGCAGGAGTGTCGGCGCCGTTGGTATGGCCATGTTTTACGGCAACCGGATGTTTACGTGGGAAACAAATGTCTGGCCATGCCGCCTCCGCCGGGCCCCGGCAGGAGGGGTAGACCCAAAAAGTGCTGGCTTGACGTCATAAAGGGTGATATGCGTGCCAATGGGCTCACTACCAGGGATGCTGAAGATCGCGCGAAGTGGAGTAGAAAAAGTCGGAAAGCGGACCCCGGGCACCGAAACGAAAGTTTGGGTGGCAACCGGGACTAACGCTAGGATGATGATGATGATGATCCAACCCGGTTGCGGCCGTGTTTACTCCACCACCTTAGGAGTGTATTCAGATTGCTTTTATCAGATAATATTGAATTAAAATATTTAACACAGCGTTTCCTTCAGTTTTGCTTTATCTTTGTAGTCTAAACGACTTTCATATGATTGCCATACTATATTTAAAAAAGTCATAACTAATTGGGCACTGTTGATCATTTCGTAGCTACACATATAATCCTAAAATAATATGTTATCATGAACATGACTATTCGTATTTTTGCGCATCTAAATAGGACTTTAAAATCAAATTTTTAATCCCGGTTGTACCGGGATTAAAAATGTTTTTACTTTATACAATGTCACAGAACAAAAATTCTACGTGACTTTTTGCATTTTTATCCGTTTTGTGGCATTTTTGCTTTATGTAAGACAATACAAGTAAGAGACGTGGCTTAGTTAGTAATATTTTATGACAATGTGATCGCTGGTATATTTACGTGGGTAAGATGTCTAGTTATTCCGCCTGTGCCGGGAACCGGCGGGAGAGGTAGACCAAAGTTTACGACGTCAAGCCAGCATATTGGGTTTACCCTTTAATCCGAGGCCCGGTGAAAGCGGTATGGAAATACATTTGTTCCCCATTCAAGCGGTCAGTTGTTGCAAAACATGTCCATAACAACAAAAGCGACTAACTTACAGTTTGGATCCACAATCATGGACACCGATTGCCGCAAGTGCGAAAGTTCTTAACGCGGCCTTAATATTCAGACGAAGGTAAATAGCGGAAAAGCTACATACTTTGTCTTTAATAAAACTCGGCACAGGCAATATTACAAAAAAAAATCAGCAATTCGTAGAAATTTTCATTGTCACTTTGTTTTTATTAATAAAAGTGACAGTAAAATTGCGATTAGACAGTGAATTAAGTGTAAATGGCATAATAAGATAAGGGCATCTGCTGGTGGCGGTGTGGTGGCGCCTAGACGGGTGCGGCTGACCCACATACTTCCACCTGATTTTATCTATATTTGTCCAAGATAGCCCCATAGCACCCGCCGTAACGCAGCTCTGCTTTCGCGGATTTCTCAGAAGGTTTTAAATAGGTCTATTTATTTTGCGATATCGTCAATTCGATTGATTTGAATTTAGGTCATCATATCAGGAATTATGTTTCTGCTATTTGTCAGATATATACACATGGTTTAAATATTGGATAAGTAAAACTAAGTAATAGATGATCAGATTAAAAACAAAACATCTTCGTAGATGTTTTCATAGTGATATAGTGATATCGTCTTACTAAACCAATACACGAGTTAGAATTTTCTTTCTAATCTACATTTTTTATCATACAGATAAAGGTTTTGAATTCTTAATTTTAGTTAATTACATGTTTAGTTGTGTCATAAACAAAGAGATCGTAAGTTTTAATAATGACCGCTTGGTCCTTTACACGAGTGCCCATCTATATGCTTTCTTTGCCAATAACGAGGATCAAAGTACGGTTCCTATACATGATTGATGAGTAATAGACTAGCTAGCTTCTAACAAATGTTGTCAGGGCATAGTCACGGGTCCCCGCAAATAATAAAGTAAATAAGTCTCACAATGATGTTAAAATTGCACACAACGAACATATTAAAAAATCAACTTCGATTGTAATTAATAAAATAAGTATAACGTTTTCACAGAAATTCGCTTGGCTCTAAGTTAATTAACGTTATAGATTTTCTATTGTGTTTCTAAGAAAAATCTTGCTAGTACCTAAAAAAATGTTCACTGTACTGTGCTTGATTTTGTGCGCGTCAAGCAATAAATCACTTAATGATATTTTTTTATTATTAATTATTAAATTAATCTTTAGAAGGTTTCTTTTAATACTAATCCTTGTAACATAAATAATGGTTATTATTACAAAACATGTCATTGATAAGTTTTGCAATTAGTACATAATACCGCCATTTGTACAATATATACCATTTTAAAATATATGTTATACTAAAAACTTACAGGTGTAAGTTTGTGTGCAATTAAGAATACATAAATAATGACCGCGTGTTGGTGTGTTCTCTTACTATAATATGCAATAAAATAATTGTTAAAATGTTTATATTCAGACGTTCATAAAGCAGACAGCAGTTGTTCCTGCGCATGTACAAAACCAAACCTATTCAACATACTCACATTTCATCCATTCTCTAGAGGTTTTGCTTAACTTTGCTTAAAAAAGGCTGTATCACAGAAAGGCACCGATACAACTGCGATAAAATAGCTGTTAACGCAAATACATCCGAAAAATAAAACTGGAATAAGTATTTTCTGAATAATTGACTGATTTATTCTGTTTTACAAAGATTCATCTGAAGCAAAATCTAACGTCTCCTTCCAATTTTACATTAAGTTCAAATCGGTTAATAAAGAGGCAACGTCATGGAAAGATACTAGTATAAAACCTAATTATTATGAGTTTAGCGAAGCCTTAGGCGAGCGACTAATTAAATTACACTGCGCTAATTGGATTGAATTTTAACGAAATATAAAATATTCCAAAAATTAAAGTATTAATAAGAACCTAAAACTATGTTGTTAGTTCTTTAATGAACTTTCATTTTCATTTGATAACATTATAAAATACGTACTTTAATTATAATTTAGTGTAAAACTAAAACATATGAAGTGCTTTACCCTCATATAAATGAATGTAATGATGCCTAGAAACCACATTTGTTCCTTAACAACGAAGTCAGTAAGTGCTTGTTCTCCTGAATTCAAGAATATTAAGAATAAATTGTTAATTTTTCGCTACGAATACCTCCTTACTGGTATACCATGAATGGAAACGCAAAGAAAAGCAAGCTTGGGGATTATCTTGCTAAAAGACTGTAAACAAAACACCTTGTAGCTTTTGCATTACACTGTCTGTCAAACGTATAAAAATTCAAAACATTTTTAGCGATACTTTTTTTAAAATTAATATCATAATCTCTTTTTAAAATTTCTTTAAGTGACCAAAACTTCCTCCACGTTATTTTTATTCTTCTTTCGATCTCTTCTTCGTTATTTGATTTCATAAATGAAACCTGTTTGCTATGGTAGGTGTAATTGTTTACATAGTCTATTATTTTCTCCTTTGATCATTATGATTAATCAATATGTAAAAACATAATTAATGTTGTTAGAATAAAATCAAATTAAGCAATTACTTCTACAAAACGCTCAAACAAATAACTTCTAAGAAATTATAATCGATTACATGATTAATTTAAAAAATTAAACAAGATTAGTATCATTGTAATAGAAATCTAAGATTGTTTTAGATAATAATTGGATTATCTCTATTTTAAATAGTCCTTATTAACATTGAAATGGTGTTATACCGATAACATCATATTACTTTGAACTATTATCGTATATTACTATCTAAAACCACATCGTTTGTCCAAAAAGCACTTTTACAGACAAATCTAAAATTTGATTTTTGAGAACAGATCCATAGGTGGTTTAAATATTTTATTAAATTAAAATACTTCATGTTTTATAATATCAAAATATTTATTATAATAAAATAATAATCCATAAAATAAAGATTAGTAATCGAAAGACAAAGATTTACTACTCAGCATTGTTTTTTCGTCAAGAAACAAACTTTCCTGACTGTATGTTATTTATCATTTTCATAATATATTAATAATATCACAAACTATAATATGTTATTATATTGAATGATTTTTTTTCGTGAAACAGCCGGAAATCCGTCACATTTTTCCCAGTATATGCAATCTTCAATATAATCTTTAATTATTATATGATATAGTATTATTTCCCAGACAGAATTGTTTTGACAACTTTTATAATTTATTTGATGAAGTACTTTGCAGTTAAACTTTTTCGGAAGCAAAAAAATTCTACTGGGATTCTATACAATTAAAAATAATCACGATTTAGCAATAAATTAATACATTTTATGATTTCCCATACATGATTTAATAAGTAAATAAAACCTTTTTACAACTGCTGTTTTACTACATGTGTTTATTTTGAATTACTACTTCTTCCTACATGCCTTATATCTCGGTTGCATAAAAAGCACGCATTCTGGTACTCTTCTCTACATTGAAGTACGCTATCGAGGATTGTTACAGAGCTACTATATTTGAAAGCCCTGGGTGCCCTTTGCGTTATCATCATCATATTTGCATCATGTTTATAAAGAAGCCCCGAAAGGGTCACAAATGCCTTTCCAACACCTTTACCAACTCCCTAGGCTAGAACCCCACTAAATAATGAGAAAAATCAAAGACCTAGAGCACCTAAATAGTAGGCTAACCCTGCTATTGCTATTTTTATATTCTACTGGCGATTTTCTTTACAATACAACCAAAATATGAAGAATATTTTCTTAACTGTTCGTGGTTTTTATGTGTTCACTTGTGTCTTGATGATTGTTAACGCTTTAACCGTTCATTAACGATTTCATCGACTCTTGTTCGTGAAAACGACTGCTGATAATCACCATGTTCAATAAAATAATATGATGAAATAAATCAAACGATGTCAAAAATATTGTAATTATTTCATTATCGAATAATTTTTCATATAATATTATCTTAATATTCAAAATAACAGATAAGTTTTTCCTGTTTGTATTGGTTTTCTTACAGATAGCATATCTGCAACACTAGTTACGGATGCTTGGAAAGTAAACGGCCTAATTAACTTTTTGGTTAAAACTACTATAGTAACTCTTTAAATGAAACTTCTTTTTTTCCCTTTTTCTTCTTCTTTTGGCACTAGCAATATATTCTATCCCAGTTTGTCCATAGACATAGGCCTCTCTCAAGGATTTCCATTTACATCTATCTCTTGCTTCTCTTTCCGAAAATGTTCCTGCAACATATTTTAAATAATCCTCTTGTTTGTACTACATTATTTATACTGTCGTCCTCTTTTCCTTTTTCCATCTTTTGGATACCACTCGGTTACCTTCCTGGTTTTTTTCATTATTATTTTTTCATTATTTCTTGAAAAGACCAATAACGAGTCATGCATTCCGTGTTTGAAATCAAATGTCCCAGATTCTTGCACATACTCTTTCTTCTCATCTACCGTAATTATTATTTCTTCTAAACTTGTTCTGAAGTAATCCTTGATAAGAGTATCTTGGAAAATATTTTATATAGGAGTGACATTAAACATATTGGTCTATTATTATTTATATTTCTTCATCACTTTTTTTAAACAAAAGTACAATTGCGGATTTTGTCCAATCGTTAGGAATTTCTTCGAATTCTAATATATTATTAAATAATTTTGTCAGTACAAGAGATATATAATGTCTTATATTATTTTCTATATATATATATATATATATATATATATATATATATATATATATATATATATATATATATATATATATATAGTTGTCTAGTATCCACAACACAAACGCTCTTTTGTTTACTTTGGGACTAGATGGTGTTGCGCGAATTGTCTCTTCTTAAATAATGACGTAAATTAATCCGTAAAAATCAACCACTATTTCCAAATCATAATAATACTACAAAGTACTCCCCTACTTTCATATTTGTTTTATATTATGTTAAAAAAACACATTAATACAATAAAAATCGAGAGTTGCATGCATGCAAAGCAAACCGCTTTATTTTGTCCTGATTAACGTTGGAATCTTTAAGCACGACAGTATAGGATCTACAAAAATTGTTACATTCAGACGTTTAGTTTCTTACATTCTCATACTCAAACTATTATATGTACGATAAAATTAATTTTACGATTCCGCCACATAACACAATCTGTCCATTAACCATCTAGACTCATATATATTACAATATTATAAATAATCGTTTTGAATATTTCACAACAACGTGATTACTTCATTCACAAAACATTTATTCATGACTAATTGAAACATGTTTCACGTTATCAGCTGATAAATTGTCACTGATATGCATAAGTATGCTATTTGCATGTAATTGAGTTTTGTCAGTACTTAATTAAAAAACTTTTGGTCGGATGTCATTGTGTAGTGGCAAATATCGAAGTTATTTGGAACTGCAGGCCTTGAACTCTATCTAGAGTAAATAAGCGCCACGGCGCCCTGACCTTCCGCCTGACGGAGGTCCTCTCGAGGCATGGATGTTTTGGGAGGTACCTGTGTCGTATGGGACGGGAGATGACGTCAGGGTGCCACCATTGTGGCACGGGTGATGAGCAGGACACGGTATCTCACACTATCGACGTTTGCCCTGCGTGGCGCGAGGATCGGCGCGCCTTCATCCTCCAAATCAACGTGGACTTGTCACTCCCAGCCTTGGTTCTGGCCATGGTTGGGAGCGATCCTGGATGGACGGCCGTCGCCTCCTTTTGCGAGGCAGTGATGTCCATAAAGGAGGCGGTGGAGTGGGAGCGGGAGTTTACCACCAGACTCCCCGCCCGCCAACGCAGGCCACGTCTACGTCGTCGGAGAGCATCCCAGACCTCCGGTCACCGTTGAATGCGGCAGCGGGTGGCCCCTCCACACCCGCCGTCCGCACCATTACCGCGAGAGGGCCGCGTGCTGTTCCGCGGTCCCCCTCAACTCCTTGAGTTGAGGAGAGAGCATCAGGGGGAAAAGCACTATAGAAGAGGCCCACCCCGACACATTGGGTGGACCAATGCCGGCCCGGGCCACAAGATCTGCAGGCCATATATCAGTGGACCCAGGCGTAGGCGATAGGAAAACCGCGGGGTTTTTATTGGGTAATCGGAGGCCAAACATCTTTCCTAGAGTCCCACATATCGACATATCATAACGACATAATCATCCCACATAACAAAAAGGCCTTGAACTCCGATCATATTTGTTTTCATGATTATTAGAAGTCTTATCATCGTATTTCAAATGCCATTCGCGTAGGGGGACTGGAACCTGGTCATTAGGCGGAACAAAACACAAGTATATTTATGTGGATATATTTAGACACCAAGGTTGGTTTAGTAGCGAGTCTGGATAGACCCAGACGGGCTTGGGTCTCTACCACCTAGCAAACGTATCTTAGATATTTGGGGTTGAAGTGACTATTTGAAAATAAAAATAATATAATGCTAGTTTTATACTCCGGTTTCTAATAGGTATAGGTTAGCACCTTAAAAAGTCTCTACCTAGATAGGTAAATCCATGTATAGTAAGTATACTTACTCCACTACTCCCAGGGGTCATGTGGGATTCCTAGGCCTACGACTCACGAATAATAATAAATAAATAAATATTATGTGACAATTCACACAGCGCCATCTAGTCTCAAACTAAGTAGCACTTGTGTTATGGGTACTAGACAACTGATTTACTACATATATTCCTTTTAAATACATAATATACATAAACACCCAGACGCGAGACGGGAATCGAACCCGTGACCTCCGCAAGCGTACCCAAGTGTGTTATCCGTTACGCCACAGAGGTTGTCATATTTCATACATATTTCAGGGATTTTAGGTTTTCATTACATAAGTCTGCAATTACCTGACTTAAATCCATCCTGTCGGTCTGCTACCTGAGTCTGCACACACTTCACGATTTCGATAGGTTCAAAGCACTGAACACTGAACAAGATCCACTAACTCCTAGTGAAAATTTTAATGAAATTTATGATTATAAAAGTTAGTATATTGTTAAAGTACAAAAATATTAAAATATAAAAGAAAAATATTAAGTATAAATATTTAGATAAATATAGTATTCGACTATAAAATACATATTTTATTATTGAAAGTTACTAAGTAACTAAATCTACCCTACTTTAATCTAATAATTATCATATTTATTTTCAAATAATGGTAGATATTTCTATAAATTAATAGAACTGTCAGTAGTTCTAATTATCGACTTAAAATATGGATTATTTGGACTTTTATCAATGGTAAGACTATGTAATTTATTGATAATTACGAATCAATTTTACATCCCCGGATATCCGTTTAAAACTTAAAATAAATGTTACATTGATACTTCTTTGTTTTTCTAAAATAACCTTGATGTGCTTTTAATTACTTTTTTAATGAAAATTGAATAATTCGCCAATTATTTAACAATTATTATATTATCATAACCCGCTCCCTAGATGAGAGTGAACTATTTTATAGTAAATATTTCATAACTTATAAATATACGATTTTAAAAAACTTATTTTTATACGACAGAAAAAAGAACTTTGTGTTATATAAATTAAACACCTGATTTATTCATTAATAAAAAGTAGAACACAATAGACACTAATAGTTGGGGTGCAAACACATATTACAATTGTCAACTCGTCACACTACATTAAATCACAATAAGCACGTCACTAGATGCTAATCAGCCGGGTCCTCGGTGCGTAATACTGAACACCTGTCCACGAATGAATGCAACCCATCCCCGCAGTTACAGCCGTAGAACGTAAACTGATAATTTATATAAATTATAAGATTTTTTATATTTTCCTTCTAATTTATATATAATATTTCAGAGTACATACAATATCAGCGCTACACAAGAACTCTGAAATAAAAAAGATAGTTTATAAATATAATTAATAATGTAAATGAAATTCTTTAGAGAGGCGAAAAATTTGACTAATGTGTTATTTATTTTGCTTGTTTGCTAGACAGCTAAAGGCAGGTATCTTTAGCTGTTTCTTTTTAAGGGTCAAAGGGTCAAGCGGCATATAGATAGTAAATTCCGATTTCTGAACTACCAGAATCAAGTGTACATATATTTCATCGTATAAGACTTATAGCAGAAAATTTTCACATTGTATTTGAAATTTAACTTTGATCTAAAAGCATGTATTTTGAAATCACTTCGTTACATTCTCAGTCGAAATATAAATAAGTCATGTTTACATTATCGATACGTTACCGATATCAAGAAAGTTATCGTAAGCAAATAAGATGGAAAGCATCGCGATACAGTTTTCGCTATCGCGCCTCGCGCCTTGTCGCCTAACTGTGTCGCGCTCATTTCAATAACACGGGTACACAATTACACATTACTAAAACATTACTATTTATATACTATATATACACATTTTTTGTATTTAACTAAAAATACCACCCAACTATTATCTAAAAAATCTACTATTCATCTTATTTACAACCGTATAACTTACATTATTAAGTTAATAAGTTTAGGTAAAAATTCCTACAAAATTCCGTAGTGAAAAAAAAAAAATAAAAATAAAAGAGTGATTTTTTGTGCATGAAATTCACCAATCCGAAATTCTTATAAAGTTTCACTTTAATCACACATACGGTATTTAATCAGCTTTAATCAGCAACGATCTGATCTCCCCAACCAAAAGAGTATGAAATCACTACAAAGACTTATTTCACTACATTTAGTAATTGTTGTTGAAGAGATTCCAAATCTCAAAGCGGTGTTTTAAAGATAAATACCATATATTATTTTTTTTTATAGCGAGAGTTCAGCAGACAGGCAAACGGCTCACCCTGGCAGGTGGTCACCGTCGCCTATGGACGTCTGCAACACCAGAGGCATTACTAACGCGCTGCCGGCCTCGAAGAAATTTAATAACGCCTTTTTTGAAGAACCCCATATCGTACCGCGCTGAGAAAACCTCAGCCGGAAGCTCATTCCAAATCCTGAGAGTACGCAACATAAACGTTCTGGAGAACCGTTTCGTACAGGAAAGAAGAGGCTCCAGTAATTGGGGATGAACACCCAGCCGATGGCGGGCAGTGCGGTGGTAGAAAGACGACGAGGGCACCATTCTAAATAGCTCCTCAGAACACTCCCCGTTGTACAGACGGTAGAATACGCAAAGAGACGCAAAGTCTCTCCGATATATATATTATTAAATTAAAAAGGTTTGTTATTAGTTTTATAAAACACTACAATATATTATTTTATTAATGAAATTCACATTTAATACGTGTTACGTTGGTTATTCTATGGGTGATATGCGTGCCAAAGGGCTCACTACCAGGGATGCTGAAGACCGTGCGAAGTGAAGAAGAAAAAGTCGGAAAGCTGACATCGGGCGCCGAAGCGAGAGTTTGGGCTGCAACCGGGATTCAACGCTAAGATGATGATGATGACGTTGGTTATTCTATGCTTACTTAAATCATTTAATATACCGAATATACATATTTTTTAACCTTTGTGGACCGACAAATCAGCTGACGACTCACTTAATAGTTAGGAGCTACCGTCGCCTATAGATGTTTGCGACGCCGGAGGCACGGCTAACACGCTGCCTTCCGTGTAGAACTGGAACCTGGGTCACGTATGCCGGAACGCAACACCAGGTTATTATGGCAGCATATTTAAAGAAGTAGTGGTTGCTATCCAGATGAATATTATGCTCCAACACCACTTAGCTTTGTTGGGGTTGTTTTATCGCCTTTTACGACTGACCCCAGGGGTCCATTTTCTTACTCCGCCCCTGCACAAAGAATAAATAATCAATTATTATACATAAATACATAATTAATCAATGTGTTGTTTTTTATGGCTACTTAAATACCAAGTTCATTGTTAAATAATTTAAATAAACCGTGAATTCTACATTTTATCGTAAGCTTCTCATGACATCACTATTGAGTCCGTGTTTATGTGCTAAACTTTTCAAGATTATGCGGAGAGATCAAGCTACCGAATAGTTTGATAACATAAGTGTGTGGTTATATTTATAACAATAACTTGATTGTAATTGGGAGGGACCTCCCAGCTCCGAGTGTCGACATCAATAACCGATAAAGCTAAGTAAATATTTTCCGATTGCTGTCAGTATTATTAACTGAGCAATTATTATGTTTAAACAAATTAATTGATCTAAGTGTTTTGTTATAAAATTATGTTGTAAACATATTTCAGGTACATTAGATACAGATATAATTATTAATTAAATTATAAGCGTAAAAAGATAGATTATTAAAATTGTGATACCAGACCGGATAGACATTTTTTTTATATAAGTGATGCCTCTCCGACCTGGGTTTGGTCGTCGACTCTACATTTAATTAAAGAAATCATGGTAATAAAAAGTAAACTTATTTAACCGAAACATGAAATCACTCTGAACTAAAAGAATACTAAATGAACGCACATTTTTCACTTCAATGATAATTTAGACTTTAGTGACATTTAGACTAACATTGGCTCTACTTACAATGGTTTCTCACAAAAATCGGCAGTGTAAGAGAGCGCCACGTTAAAAAATGGTTTTTAATTAATTCGTTCATTCAAATGCGTTAACGTCTTTAAATTCAATTACTAGCTTTTTATGTTACAGACAATAATCTGACAACGCGACGAGAACTAGTTTTAACGTTTTTAAACTTTTATATTTTATAAAACAATAATTTTAAGTTAAATAATGAATTATTCGAATCATTGAAGACTTGCTTTAATGTTTACATAAGCACAGTGAATTCAACAACTAATAGCTAAAAACATTAAGCATGTTTACATCCGTTTATAAACGATTTATAAATGCAGATGAGACTTCATTGTTTAAAGCAATTTACTACGACATTATTAAAAGAACTCTCTTAATTCTCTTACTTAAAGTCAATAAATTATAATTACTTTCATGACACAAAGTTATTTGTTATAATTTTAAATTAAATGGTTGGAATGAATTAATTGCAATCACTCGCAACGACACACACAAGCAAACATCACAACAAAAATTGTCAAAAGTATAAACTACTTTGTATACCAATATGCCAACTCAAAATATTCATATTGATTTCATAAAATGATGATTTAAATCTCAATGATTGATGATAAATTATAAATATTAAAATCAACTCTAATTATAACTATTTCTACAACGACATATAAATACAATATATAAATAATACTAACCACTCATTTTTGACTTGAATGTATTACTTAAAACCAAAATAATTGAATCACTCCATCTCTTTAAATAGTTATTAATTTTTAATTTATAGGAATTTATGCTTTCAGCTGCATTTACTGGAATATTAGGTTTTCTAAAACTAAAACGTCATTATCGGAACGTCATTTTATTATAAGTAAAAATTTAAATCCTAAACCCATCCTGGTTTTTAATATTATCATTATGTATATTAAATAACTAGTCCATTCGAATATAAGTTCTATTAAGCATTTCTTATTCTGGCTAAGTAGAATTCTTGGCCTAGTTAACTTTGTCTAGGATTGTATGATTTACATGTAAAATACTAATTCCCTGATGATTATTTCAAAATCAATACCATTCCATTACAAAAATGCAAGTATGTTAAACATATTAAGATGTGATAATAGTAGTAAATTGGTTCCTCTCGTAGCACCTCCCTCGCGCTCCACTCGTGGTGTCTGCTTCTTCGTGTCCCCTATCCCACGTGGCTGCACCGGTAACCTGAAACACGGGAAGAATGCATGTGAATCGCCGAGTCATGCCAATCGGGCTTAAACGCAGCGCTACCGTGCGGCTGATGATGTGGGAACAAAATTTAATGTTTAGGGCGTCCCTAGTTTTGAAGTTCCATGAGACTACGATCGACAATGATTTTAGCGTAATATAAATATTAATGATTAGTGAAAATATTCTTAAAATATATTTATATATTAAAAAAGAAATTATAAAAATACCGCTGCTTAATAAGTCAGCATAAACTGATCAGATTAAAGTAAAATTTCATGTTTTGCTAAAATAGCAGTTGTTTTATTCGCTACTATTGAAAAAAATTATTTACATAATTTGGGTATTTACCCAATTTATTGGGTTCATTTGAACCACATAAAAAATATAATCAAAATTCTATATTAAATAAACGAAATTCTCCATGCAGAGGCAGAATAAAAATATAGACCCTTGCGGGTCAGGCGTCGGGGGCGGCCTGATGTAAAAGGCAACAAAACAACCACTTGCGTGTTTTTTTAATCTTTGTCTCGGCATATATGATGTGATGGTGTCTCTAGCGTTGGAAACAGTCGTACGTGACGGCAACTGCTTACTATTAAATGGGCCGTTAATCAAAAAACTCAGTCAAAGATTGCGTGGCCACCCTAGTCACCCATCAAAGAGACTGCCCAATTGATTTCAAGTAAAAAATATGTAATTTAATCATTCAACAGCCTTGTTTTACTAAAAAATAAAAATTATTTTATCAGTAGCTACTTTTTATTCTAAACTAAATAAACTGAAATGCTTATTTTCTACCTACTAGATAGTTAAATAGCAAAACCCAATTAGTCAGTTTTTAGCAATTAGTTTTTCGTATTGTAATTGCTAAATACTTATTGAATAGTAGACACAGGATCAAGCCAGGTTCTTTAACTACAACTAGTCTTTCCCAACTTATATCAACCGTGTTAAACATGTTTCCTTTTGTCTTCTTCTTTCCGTCTTCTCTTTGCTCATTTTATCTTCTCCTCGTTCTTATAAGCTTTTCGCCCTAGATGCATCTGAAGTTTTCACGCTACCTAAACAGGAGCCCGCGTAACGCTATTCAGTATTGATATACTTTTTCAGCGTGCCTTCTTCGAAGGTACTGACCACGTCTTTTTAGTTTTTGGCCTAAACGGTAAAAGAAAATAGATTTCGCTTGATTTGGTTTTTGCGAGAACTGACTGCCACTTGACCTAATAATTTTCTTTTTTGTTTTCTTTTCCTAATTTTAGTGAACTTGCATCTGATCCTATCCTTCACTATCTTCTCTTTCTTTAAAGCTAGCAACACTACGATGGTGCCTTTTTAATTACAAACTTCTACAGACGACTGTGCTAGTTATTAACTAAAACACGTACCAATATGCATTTAGTAACATTTAATTATAGAAATGCAATCAATATAATTATCCATTCCCTTAAATCACAGCGTACACAACTAGCTGCGTGTATGCTATTTAACATATGTCGTGGTAGTGTCGACACTTTATCGAGATTACAAACTATGTTACGTGGTCCCTCGGACTGTTCATCGACGGAAAGTGAGGCATGTTTGCGCCTCGTTCGCGACTAATGTAAGCAGAACAAACGGAGGCGCGCATACCCCTTTACGACGACTCGTCGATGATTATAATTATAACTTTGAGGACATTGATATGGACGCCATACACGATCCAGTTTACCGTCAAGTTTGCAGCGCGCTTGAAGCGGTATCAAGTTTGCAGTGCATCCATATAGACCACTCACGTTCAAGTTCGCCGTCAAGTTTACATAATGACGCACCAGTTGAAACCATAGCATCGCCAGTGATGGACGACAACGCGTTAGCCATCCTAGGCTTAATGCTAGCAATTAAGAATAAATCAATTTCACGGTCTGCGTTTTCTTCTGATTCTCTATACTTAGCGACTAATTTATCTAGAGCTGCATGTATTTTTCTTTAGCCTAGTCAATAAAAAAGGAATAAGTATTAAAACAGGTGAATAATCGGGGAAGATATGGCGTAACAACATACAAAAAATACAGTAGAAATATATAACCTCCTCCTTTTTCAAAGTCGATTAAAAACCAACTTATAATACGTTATTACGTCTCAAAATAAAATCCAATTAGTTCGCGTTTGCATTAATTTCCCTATCTTTTGGTGAACTAAGTTAAAAAAAAGAATTTAATTTGCTGCGTAGTAAACATGTAGGTATAGATAATGATATGAAGGAAGGATATATTTTTTATTTACCACAAACATGGCTCATTTTTGTAAATATTAATGTAGTCGCTCAGGATTTCTCTATATCGTGCAGTATTTTGCGACATGGCGCTTATCACGAGCGGTGCGTGCGCACGTCTAGACTTCGCCTGCCGATGCCGACTAACGTCATGCATACTTGACCGCTCATACACACGTTCAAGTTTACATGATGCTGCAAACTTGATCAAGTCGGCAGAATCGAAATTCAATTTTTGCTTCAAGTAGACTTGTCATGCACACTGATAGCCATACACCGTCAAGTTTACCGGACACCGCTTAAAGCGTACTGCAAACTTGACGGTAGACTGGATCGTGTATGGCATTCAATATACTATTATCAATTCAATATACTATTATTGAATACTTCAGCTCAACAATTCAAATATAAAACCCAAGAGGCACTAAAGGAGGTTTTCTCGTAGGTTTAACAAGTATATGAATATTGTATATTTTTAACTCTTATTATATTTATATTTCATATTTATGTCATCGTTTTCTTTTTCTTGCTTATACGTTCTATATATGTAAAATATAATAGCGTCATCTAGTTCACATTAATTTAATAACATTAGAACGAATCTGTGGAAGATGCCATTGTTTGTGGCATTTACTATCCAGTCTACATCTTTCGAAACAAAGCCCAATCTAATATTTACTCCGTATAATAAGCTTGAGAGCTAATGAGCTAGAGAGATGAGTGTAATCAGAGTATATACAGCTTCATAACGCAATCCTTTTCTGGGATCTCATTGCGCAACATATTCATAGGGCAAATATCAAGGCGATGACAAATTTATCGCAAACTCGCGAGCACAATAAAAACGCGCTCGTAAAAATATTACTACACACTACTATACCCCCCGAACACCCAAACCCCCCTACCCGCCACCCCCATATAGAGGGATCCCGCGAGAAATAACACACTTTGTCTTACTGAGAATCGCGTTCAATCGCGTGGTCGGATCCAGGAAATATTATGGATATGGCAATGATTTATTTCCGACAATTGCAATTATTGTTTGTTGTGAATGTTTAATAAGAGATCTGGTAACTTACTTCGTCGTCGTCATTTCTTTGAAACAAGATTGGACCGAAAAGCTTCCGTTCGGAACCTAGTTCTTACTTTGCTACATACCCTGTCATTTCTCAGGCGTCTACGTTACAATCAAAATTCCTAACAGTTGAGTGTTATTTTGTATCTTTCAGATTTCTCTATTCAATATCAGTTTTCGATAAGACATGTATTGAATGTCAGATATTAAAGTATACGAATTAATTTGTAGATTTATAAAAGTAAAAGCATACATTGAGTCAAAATATATATTGCTTTCATATCACACACATGTTTTAAAATATTATAGTTTACGAGTTAATAGTAACCGCCAGGCAGAATAGATGTCAGCAAACTATCTGTGTATGTCTTTTATATGAATTCTCGTAAAATATAAGCTGGATCATGTTTCGTTTATACTAGAATATTTATACCATATCCAGAAATGTTTGTTTTGCCTCTCTTGGTGTTAGTAAAGTTTTGTGTGTTATATTACGATATTGTTAGCTAAATCGCAGATATATCGATAGTTGCGGTTGCCATTGCGATTACGGGGCGACACGACGCGACTCGACGCGGAGCGACGCGATGCGGACGTTTGTCTTTATTGTGATTGGCCGTTAAGTGACAAAGTTATATTTTTTCTGATCTTATTCGTATTACGAATGATTGCCTTTAAGCGTTCAAAGCTGAAATGATGTTTCGGATATAAACTGTATTCAAAAATCCCAAATGAAGTTATAAAGTAAACATTTTTTATTTTCGTGATTACTTTGAACCTAAATAATAAACTTACAAGTCGAAATAAAAAGTTTTAAAAAATATAACTGATATATAAAGTGAATAGAATGAAAATTAGGTTTCTACAAGATTAACATTACTTTGAAACACTTGACCTGCAACCAAACCAGCAATGAACCTCATAATGAAGCACTGGCAGAATTAAATGTAGGTTATAAATTCTCTTTAGAAAAGTTACATAATTAAGGAATCAAATCAAAATTATTAATTTAATCTAGCCCTAAATTAAGAAACCCTTATAGCAGGTCCAGAATAAAATTATTTACCATATCTGCATTTAAAGTTTAACATCAATAATATACATATATAAAAGTTTGACCCTAAGATATACATAAAATGATCTACATAAACATAATATGCTGATAATGCCGACTACAAACAATGGCCATAAAATTCGGTTGCATGCTCATTGCCCACCCCATTGTAATAAATTTCAACGAATAACTTCACCGTCGATGCTACGAACGACATAAAATTATAATGGCCCAATACATAAATAAATCAATTTAAGATATACGGCTCTTTCATTAATTTATTCGCATTTCGGAGCCACTATAGTACAAATTATTCATACTTTGCCTAAAAGATAACTTTTGATTTAATGGAGGCAAGAAGAAGGCGGTGATAGTTCCTGTAAAGACTAAATTTGTTCTAGCTCAGGACATATATTCCGTGCATTTTTGATCAAGGAAAGAAAGGTCACTAGGACGGATCAATGAAAAACTGTGAGCTGATCACCCTCTGTAAAGGTATAATGGATACTTAATTACAGTTCGTGTATTATGTTACAGTTCATATAATACATCTGGAAAACTGTTCGAAGGCCTGCCAAAGAGGCAGACAGAGCGGCCCCGCAGGCCCCGGATGCGGCTCAGCCCGGGGGCGTTTTACGAGCTATATTTACTGCTCACTCCGCGGACACTTCTACGTTTTTTACGATAAACATAAAAGCTACCGTGCAAGATTTACGCCAAATATATTCCGGCTAACGGATCTTAGGGAAGGGATCACGGGGACCCCAGAACAACAATTCTTACTCTTAAACTAGAGTCTTTTTAAGGATATGTACTTATATATAATAAATTGTTTAATCTTTAGTTTTATATATGTTTGTGGAATAATTATTTTAAAAATTAAGCTAATTATGTACCCGAATTATAGGAATCTGCAAGATTAACCCCTCCAAATAAGCGAAGTAAGTTAACGGGCCAATTTCGTCAAGAGCTACTAACCTTCAAAAACTTACGACAAACATACGATTTGAAATAATAATTCAAAGGGTACGGAAAGCCCAAATACTAACGATGATGAATATTCGAGGGTTTATGCAGTCTCAAGATTTCGAGACTTCACTGCTTTGTTGCTTGAGCGCCACTGAAGCCCCTCACTTCGCGTTTCATTGTATTAATGTTATTGGCGTATTCGCCATTCTCTAAGTTTATTGCTGAAATAGTAAATGTTTATGTAGATTAAATTGTTTGTCGCGGACAAATCATCGAATCTTGTTTTGTTTTTTTTATTTAACACTTTGGGTGTAGACAAATGACGTCTGAAGAAGAAGAAATTCGTTCAGTACTTTGGAAGCAGTAAAGTGATATGCACAGGAACAGAAGAAATATAAATAATCTTTAGCCAAAAATTTTTAATGTACTGAACATACTTATAAAATATCTTAGAAACAAACATGTAAACATGTCATGGCATGTAGTCAGATGTCACACGCATCCCGATACCCCAAGTCGAGGACATTCGTCAATCGGACTTTTTGCTCGAAAAAACATATCTATGTTAAGGCGAAATGTATTTTTAAAAGTTATTTTTTCTATAAAAGTATATAAAGAATGGTGAATGATAGAGAAAAGAATGCAAGGGATATAATCCATGCGAAATGTATAAAAGATGATAAGTAGTGGTAGAGTCATAATAGACGATGAAGACATAAAGAGCAGATGGAAAAGTTATTTCTGTGAATTGATGAATGAATAGAATGTCTGGAGTGGTATGTTAGAGAACGCACCCGTTAATTCGGCGTTGTGGAAGTGTAAACGTTCCTTATAGCAGATTGATGGAAATGGCTGACTTTGTTCTTCAGTAACCTGTTGCAAGACGAGGCGATCCCCAATGAATGGTGCAATAGTACATTAGTGCCCATTTTTAAGAACAAAGGTGATCCGAGTGGTCCAAACCTTGGAGCAAATATAAAGGAATAAAGCTCATGTCTAACACCATGAAGATTTGTGAGAAAGTGATTACAAGGCACTTATAAGAGGAGACCGAAATATATGAGAGCCAATTTGGTTTCATGTCCGGAAGGGGAACAACGGATACCCTATTCGCACTTCGCCAACTATGGAAGATATATAGAAGTGCATTTAAGAACCTGCACATTGTATTCGTTCACCTCGAAAAGGCATATGACCGAATATCTTAAAGGTTTTGTGGTGGGCCATGAAAACGAAAGGAGTGCCTGTGAAGTACTTGCATCTTATTAGTGGTATGTACGATAAGACAAGTCACACATCCGGTCCCTTGCTGGCGTCACAAACAAGTTCAGTGTTGCGGTGGGATTATCCCAAGGATTGGCTAAGGGCTAACCTTATCTGTTTCTCCTGATAGTAGATGCAGTAACATCAGGAATATAAGAGGAGCCACCTTGGTGTATGCTGTTTGCCGATGACATTGTGCTGGTTGGAGAAAAAGCTCACGAGGTCCAGAGCAGATTGACTAAATAGCAGGAGAGATTGGAACCCTCCAATCTCTGTGGTTGTGGGTTAAAGATAAGTAGAACCAAAACTGAACATCTATTTTGCGATTTTGGTGGAATATCCGACTTCACCCGGATTACCTTACCTTGCTCCAACTTCCGGTACCTCAGATCATTAATCCAGAACGACGGTGAGGTAGGCCGAAATTTTAAAAACAGCGTGAATGCAGGATGAATAGATATGAATAGGTGACAGATCTTAGAACAAATTGTGACCTAAGACTACCACTTAAACTCAAAGGTAAAATTTATAAATCCGTGATGCTGCGGAGATGAGAATGTTGAGATGGATGTGTGGAGTTACGGAAATGAATAAAATTAGAAATGAGGATATTAGAAGAAGTGTAAAAGTAGCACCAGTTATTGAAAAACGTAAAAGTAACAAACAGACTAGCGTGGTTTGGCAAATAATGCGGAGGGAAAAATGCCATAGAACAAGGAAAATAATAAAAATGATACAGGAGTAACGGTACTCTAAAAAAAGATCTTTTTATAGATAGATTATGTAAAAGACGAAATGACAAAAAAAGGATGTAAATGTTGAGATGGCGGCTAACAGAGGCGAGTGGAAGAAGAGAACATGTTGTGCCGACCCCATATACTGTGATAAAGGCAGGAACAAGAAGACTTTTTCAATTAATGGCAATGACATCATAATATTTATTTCCTTAGATCACTTAAAAATAGTTTTCAGTTATATGAACTTTAGAGTTTTTAAATGAATTATTGAAAACAAAAATATAGTATACTAGTAAATATTAACCAGCCATCGAGGATATATTTACTTTAATCTCCTAGACTGCACCCTCTGAATTGTACAAGAGAAGTCGTCAAGCGCACGGCGTATGTCCTGCCGAATCGAGCAAATTGTAATAGTTTAAAATATAAAAGGTTTACAGTGACAAAATTACGAACGTAACCTAGATATTCTAGTAGAATTACCAATACGTTTTGCCATAAAACTGAGAAATCTATATACATTTGCTACAATAACATACAACTTGATAGATATAAATATATGACTTTTTTATTGCTGTGGGACAGCAGACAGACTGACGGCCCGCTTAGAATTTAGCAGTTACCGTCTATGGGTGTTTGCAACGCCAGTGGCATCGCGAACACGCTGCTGTGCCATAAGGGTACAACAACTTGGGTCATTAATGCCGGAACACAATACAAGGTTATTTTGGCGCCATATTTAAGACCAAAGGTGGTCGCCATCCAGGCGGGATTGGGGCCCTACCACGTAGCTAGTGTGGGTTGTTTTGTCGCATTTTATGACAAGCCAACCCCGACCGCAGAGGTTAGTATTTTTTCACCGCCCCTGCACGGATAGAAATTATATAATATCATAAGAAAAATAAAACTTAATAGGTAATATTTATGTATAATAATTTTAATAATAAAATACTTAAATTTGTATCTATAAACCGAAAATATCATAAAAGTTGTATAACAATTTCAATTTTTACATGGTTGGATATCCCCCATCGCCGACGGGGTAAATCTCGCATGAACTGAATGAGATGTTCACATTATTTCACCCCATTCAAAAATATAAACGGAAAATTTCAAAAGCATCCCCTAAATTTGGATTAGGTTGTAAACAACCGTGCGACATTTCGTCGTGTAAAGTCGCGCTGTGAATATATTCGCTCTGCAGGCCACCACTTGGCACAGTGCAAGTCAAAATAGTAGGAGAAGTGAATAAGTGGGACAAATTGACAGACGCCTTTTTAAAGATCATATTTAAATAATTACTTCAGTGATACCTCTAATCAAACTAATATGAGGCGGGGAATGTGTGGCACACGGAGAGACTGTTATTTTTTATCGCCGTGGAAGGGCGTGGAAGGGCAAACAGGCTGACGGCCCATCTATTAGTTATCAGTTACCGCTTACAGATTTTTGCAACGCCAAAGGTACCGCTAACATGCTGCCGTCCCCGTAATAGAAGGAACCTATGTCACTTATGCTAGAATACAATAAAGTTTTACCATGGCGGTATATTTAGAGACCAGGTTACCGCCCACACGGGCTTGGAGCCCTACCACCGAAAGGCTGTCCTCGGCCACACGAGTCAGTATTCTTACTCCGCTTCTGCAAAGACAAACACTGGACTCTGTCTTGTTTCTGATTGTGTTACAAAGTTGAGCATCTACGACACCTTTTATATACATGGCATCAAGAGCAAGCTTTAAAAGAGTGACAGTATGGTCACGTTTTAATGCAACCGGCCGTAACAAATACTAAGCCGGGTTCTGACACGAAACCCAAAATACGCTTACTTGATGTCATAGGGCGTGATATTTGTGAGCTCTGGCATTCCTTGGCATCAATTGAGGATACCATAGATAGTGCCACCTTAGACAGAAGACAGTGAATGTTAATAAAAATTGCAATAATTAAAGTATTCCTATTAATCTTAGTATACTATGGTATTTTCTGTAGGAGCAGTATAATCGGCCTCGAGAGGCGCCGCGGGGCGCGTCTAACATATTGCAAACATATTCCACACTAGAAAATTTATTGTAAATTGCAACGGGGATTTGAATTCGACCCCTCTCAATAAACCCAATGGAGTTTGGAAATTCGCTACATGTACGCCGTCTCAGCTTTTCGGAGCCCCTGCAGTGACCGGAGGCTGATTGGCGGCATGCGTGGGTGCCCACTCACATTCACATTAATATTTTGGGAAAACTGTACTTCAATTTACAAACCACATGCAAACTATCATCATAAGAATTTTTATATTCTACTAAATAGTACTTCTTTCAAGCGTCAGCTTCAATTTTGGAGCCCAAAAGTCACCGTTGAGTGTTATCTTACAATATTTCTTTTTATATAAACAAACCTTCTGTGTTAGCTATATATATAAGCTAGCAGAAGGAGAGTATTCAAGAGAAGACAACAACTTTTCTTGAATAGGAACCGCAAGGGTAAACTGCATAAACAAGTGCACTTTTATTCGTCAACCTAACCATGCGCCGCCAAAATGAATATTTTCATGGACAATCCAACCAATCCAAAGTGATAAACTCCTTTTGATGCATTCAAACTTGCTAAACACGTAAACACAAAACCAATATTATTGAAATCCACGGAGTTGGACGTATAGGGCGCATGTGAGGCTGGTGCTTTAGGCTGCCATTGTGCCGCAAATTGAATTTGCGGGGAGCGAAATCAAATGTTGTCACAAGAAATGACTTGTCCGGCCGCTGACACTATCAAAAAATTGATCGTGCACAACTTATAATGTTTTATACCCTCTGTTAAGTTATGTAATGATACTATCATTAATCATTATTACAATATAAGTATAATTATATTTTTAAATATGGACTTGTAACAAATTTCAAGGATTTTATGATAAATGGACTGTTGGGAGCTAACGAACACATGTTTTCCGGTTAGACCGACCAGCCTTCCTCTGAAATGTTTGTTTATTTTAAAATTAAATGTCAAATTTAGGTTTCAAGTGGAATGATAAGATTTTGGACGCGAATGAAAACTATAAAAACAATAATAAAACAACGATGTCATGTCCATGGCTTATAAAAAATAGTTAAGTACCGAATTTGTTTTTAGAATGAATATTATGTATTACTTAGATAATAAATGTGATTATTATAATAGAAGAACTAAGAAGTGGGTATTAGCAAAAAATGTATAGCCGTTATACAAATAAAAAGGTTATTGCTATCACGGAAAATGTAAAATGAATAAAGAGAATGGATAATAAAAATAAAAGATGATGGAGCAATAAAGCGCAGGGAATCATTGTGAAATGCTGAAGGGGAGGCACGGGGTCGGGCTGGTATTCATGACAACTGACTGAAAGTCCATAGTAAAACAAATGTTCATAATAATAGAGAGAATTCTTAGTTTTTATTTTCTTAAAGATATTAAACTTTTCTTTCAAATATTATAAACTTAAAAGTATGTGCTGACTTTTTTAATTTTAAGCTCAAAGGCTAGCGTTATAAATTTCAGTTATTTGGTTAGAACCGAATATACAAACTTAAAATCTTACGATGAACATATTATCCACAATCTACACTTTAAACACGTGTAAATTTAAACTTAAAAGTATTTTAACCCTATGTAATGAATAAACGAACTTTTTCTAACTTAACTTACTAGTACTGAAGAATCTTATAACATTAGATTCATCATTTGTCACCACGTTGAAGTGTTTAATACGTATTAAATGTATGTGAGGAGGGACACTGATTTCCGAAACACTGGTTTATACCTAGCTCGAAAGTCAAGGACTTCATCTTTTTGTTGTATGAAAATTTTCTGTTAAATTTTTTATGCTTTTTATTTAATATATTATATATACTACAGATGATTATTGTATATTTAAATTTTAAAGACTATTGTAACACTACATGAATGAATAAAACACTATAAAATACCCAGAGGGGAGTATAAAAATAATAAAACGAAACCTGTACGATGCCGGTGAGGGCGCAGATTGCACCCAACAATAGATGAGTGGGATAGCTTGAGAGCAGTGGACTGTATGAGAGGGAAGAAGCAGTGGTTAGAGATATGCGATACCCCTGCAGTGGGCAAAGAAATTCACACTGACCTTGATTCCCCCCCCTTCCCGGTTCGGTTCAGGTCCGCTCGAGGAGGAACTGTTGCGCAATACCACACAAACTAGACACTGAACACTGAAAATGTTATGGTACGGCCAATGAGTTATTAAGGAGTAACTGAAGCCAATTGCGCACGACGCAGAGAATGGTCTTCAGGGAGGTCGAACGTCTACTATCCCCCGTGTTTAGAGGCTCACGCGGTACTACTGTCGTCCCACGCTCGTTTTTAACATTTACCTCGCCGAAAGTGATGGTAGATAACAAAAATCAGGAGGCGAGATTTTAATTGTCCTTTATGCAAGGATTGAACAGAATCCGAACTGTAAGCGAGAAATTTCGGACACAAGCAGGTTTTCATTATAAAGTAATTATGTCATTCATCATTATAAGTAACGTGTCTCAAACCTATTGTTATGGAAACTGAATGCATTATATTATTTCTTCACTTCAAAAATTCATTTTAAAATATTATTTCCAGTATATTTTTGAATATCTTGGGCTGAAGCATCCGCCTGTCAGTTCAATCCCCTAAACTCGACCCAACGGCGCGCAGATCGTGTTGTCGGCGATCCCATACTCACAGACGGTCTAGACACGCTTGGACTTCGGAGAGACTTTGCGTCTCTTTGCGTATTCTACCGTCTGTACAACGGGGAATGTCCTGAAAAACTATTCAGAATGGTGCTCTCGTCGTGTTTCTACCACCGCACTGCCCGCCATCGGCTGGGTGTTCATCCCCACTTCTTGGAGCCTCTTCTTTCTTGTACGAAACGGTTCTCTAGAAAGTTCATGTTGCGTACTCTCAGGATCTGGAATGAGCTTCTGGCTGAGGTTTTCTCAACACGGTACGATACGGAGTTCTTCAAAAAAGGCGTTACAAAATTTCTTCGAGGCCGGTAGCGCGTTGATAATGCCTTTGGTGCTGCAAACGTCCATAGGCGACGGTGGCCACCTGGCAGGGTGGGCCGTCTGCCTGTCTGCTGAACTCTAGCTATAAAAAAAGATCCACCACTTTCTAGTATCTAATAAACGACGATTGACAGACAACATTTGATAGTTTACATTTTTTGGATTTTTTAATTTATTGTATTTTTAACTATTTATTTAATATATAGTGAAGGAAGAGCAACGTACAGCTTCTTTCGAGATTGGAGGGCATTTTCTTTGGCAACAACCGATTTCAACCACTTCAATTCCGCCTTTTTCTTGCGCCTTCTTCATTGAAAAAAGAAGCGTTGCCAAAAGGCGTCGAAGCAAAAGCGATCAAGATTTACTATTTGACTATACTCTATAGACCAAGGCTCCAGAGTTTACGTTTTGTATGCAACCGGAAATAACAACTTCGATAATATTCTTGAAAATTAAGATACATTAAATAAGTACAAGTGTTAAAATCTATTGTACAAATGAAACAGCTAACACGTCATCAATAATAAAGGAAACGCGCGCTCAACGTTTTCATTATAAAATTAGTTCTAACCGAGAAAACTTAATAAAACCTATAAAACGGCTTTTTATAAATCATTATTGAAACAAGTACACGAGCAAACTGCAACAATGAGACCTGTCACGGTACGCCTACTGGGAGGACGACGCAATTTCCCCCTCTTCCCCTTGGGGTGAAATGGGGAGACGTGGCCATTCGTCAGCTCTAGGGTGTTTTTATTTTTATTTCATAAAATAAGGAGCGGAATTTCGCTGTCCCGTAATTCATTTTCAGATTTCAGTCCTCTGTATTGCAGACTAAATATTTCTGTGTATTTTTTATTTGTTAAAATGTTTCATGAAACTTCAAAGATATTCGTCATCATCCCAGCGTTATATCCCGGTTGCAACCTAAGCTTCAAATGTATTATAAGAGTCAAATTATATTACTGTATATATGTTTTAAGAATATAATAAAAAATCTTCTTTCTTAAAAAATCTTCGTTCTTAGACTACACTCCTCTTTTCTTGACTAATGACAACCTCTCTGATCCAGGTAACAGCATTATCTGTTCGGCAGTTTCGATACAAAAACTATTTTAAACCCCAAACATTTGCTTTGCTAGGGATATATTATTGTTATATTTTGTATCATCCGATTATAAAAATGAGCTTCTCAATTGGGCTGTAGGTACGTTTCTTAGTGATGTGTGTTAAGATCAAAGAATTCAAGCAAATATATGAGTGTTTTTTGTTTTGTAATATAGTGTAGTTTCAAAATTAATTTAAGCATATTTTTTGTGTAAATATAGTAGACTGTCTTTTTAAAACCCAGGTGAAATAATCAAGCAGCAGTTGTACAATTATTTATTTGTTGTTAATAGTTATATAGAAATAAAACTGAATAAATCAGTCCTATTATTGCTGTACGACAGCTGACAGGTGACGGCCCGCTTAGAAGATAGCAGTTACCGTCGCCTATGAGTGTTTGCAACGCCAGTGGCATCATTACAGGAACTAATGCCGGAACACAACACAAGGTTATTATGGCGTCATACTTAAGACCAAAGGTGGTCACCATCCAGACGAGCTTGGGGCCTTACCACGTAGCTAGGGTTGTTTTGTCACCTTTTACGACAGGCTGACTCCGACCGCAGAGATCAGTATTCTTTCTCCGCCTCTGCACTGATAGAATATAATGATGTGTATTTTAAATTAATATTTTAGTTGCAGTTGAGATGAGAGCGTTAAGAAGTATGATAGGAGTTAAACTGAGTGACAGGATAAGAAATAGTGAGATAAGGAAACGTTGTGGTCTGAAAGAAGATGTAGTGACAAAAATTGAGAAAGGTATGCTGAGATGGTTTGGCCATGTCGAGAGAATGAATGAAGAACGATTGACGAAAAAAGTGTATAAAGCGAGTGTAATTGGAAGTGTCGGAAGACCTAGGCGGACGTTTCGAGACCAGATCAGGGACGTCTTGAAACAAGGCCAGGTCAAGAGTACCCTAAACCGAAGGGCATGTATGAAGGGAATAAATGAAAGTGGACGAAGCGAAAAAAGTATGTAAGGATCGTAGCAAGTGGAAAGAAGTGGTCTTTGCCTACCCCTACGGGAAAGAGGCGTGATTATATGTATGTATGTATATATTTTAGTTACATGTAATCTTGTTATTTACATTTTAGTTAAAGGCAATTTAAGACGGCGTATTAACTTTTATTAAAGCATCACTCTCGTATTATACTATTATATTGTTTATGATAATAATATGGGATAATACTTCATATCGTCCCACTATTTTAAAGGAGACTTCCCCATAAATACCTTTCATGGCGACCATAATCATAAATCTAATAGTTTTAAAACTTCACGTCGTTGCTTTATTAAACGACGTCCTTTATGAAAGCCAGTAACTGCGAACCGATATTGGATGGTTAAGTTTGTCTCATAATACTTTAACAGTTTAAGCTTTTGCCGGCTTTGTCCGAGCCAAGCTCGCAAAACAAACGGACTTACTCACCCGAATTGTTAAAATACATTTTACAACATCGAATACAGTTGTTTTGTTGACTTGATCAAATAACAAAATTAATTTAATGGTTTTCTTATATACTAGCTACCCATCCCAGTTTTGTATCGTTTTCTGCTCAATCAGACTGGATGCAGACGTACATGTGAGATAATGTGTATGTAATTGCGCTTATAACTGTATTCTATATACAAGGTTATAGGTAATTCGACATATTCCCGTTAGTAGGTTACAGGAGTGACTGTTTTCTATAATTTTAACCCCCATATGTATTTTACAAAAGTGAACCATTTTTGAGTTATCATGTTTATAACTTTTTTCAAAATAAGTCAAAAGTGCAACACCAAAAATTTATTTAAATAAACTATCAATTTAAATCTAAATTTTCTTCTGGTTTATAAAAAAGATTTATTGATACAACGATGGCAAGATCTGAGCTTCAAGATCCCACGGCATGGATCTGGTGAGGAGCGACGCCACCTCGAAGGACACCGTATGGTATCCTTTGATGGCCCTGACAGCCAGTGTGCGCTGCAGTTTTCGCAGCAACGCAGCGCTCTTGGCCGTCAGGTGCTCCGCCCAAACGGAAGCGGAAACGTAAAGGGTCATTGAACGTACGGTTCCTTCGTGTAGTATCTGGCACATTGCGTTCGGTCCCCCGATGTTGGGGAGTAGTGAGTTGAGTGCCCGGTCGTTCCCATGAGTCGAGAGGCCAGCCGCTCAAAGCGTGCCGAAAAGTCCCATTCCCACAGTGATGTGCAGGCCCTGAGGCGGCCCAAGTCGTCAGCTATAGAATACTATAGCCTCGGACTTGTGCAGGGCCACCTCTAGGCCCAGTTGCCAGTCTCCAGCCGTGCCTAAGACAACAGACTGGGAGTCGCCCAATTGATTATCCCAAATGTCACTCCTCGGTCCTCTTCCAATACGACGTACATAAAGATAACTTTGATTCCTTCGAATTTGTTAAATTTGGTCATGAGAATATCTGAACTAGTGTGGATCAACAACTCTTTTAACAATTTTCTCATTCAGTTGGATATTTTGCATATAACTTTCCTCTCTGCTATATACCTATAAAGCCAATTTATTGTTTTGTACTGCAATATCCGCCCTTCTCAGCCACACAGAAAGATAACTCTTACAAATCTTCAGTTTGAATACGCAGTAAATACAAATAAAATAATTAAATAATATCAAATATTATTTAACAATACATATACTTTAAGAGCTAAAAAGGCTTAATTGGTATAAATCTAACATAATGGACTCGAATGCAATTGTTGAACAAATCATCTACGAAATAAAAAAAAAACGGACAGTAGCAGGAAATCAATCTAAAAGTAGTTTTTCACCGAGTGAACCACAAGAAATATTAAACCTACTTTAGTCGACTGTGAAGAATTGAAAATTATCTTAGGATTCGATAAATGGCAAACGTTAGTTTATAAATCTTCACTTACCGTTACCGTTACTGTGTTTTTATTTAATGTTAGATGACAAACAATTTCAAAATTATAAAGAAATATTATCTGACAATATGGACTTATTTTTATGTTTTTTTCCAAAAAAAAATTTTATGTTCTCTTAAATGTGTATGTTTTCCTATAGGCTATATGTTGAATGAACTACATTCATAAATTTATTTAAAATGTTCATAATCCTAGGTTAACTTATTATGTAAACAGACAATGTTTAATCGTTTTTAAGCTTCTTTTTATATAGGTAATGATTGTTTAATATTTTGAAAAGGTCAATTATAGATAATGTTTTTATTGAAAATTAAGCATCTTTCTATTTTATTTTCAATTTGAACCAGGAAGTGAGTGCAGTGCCAATTTCTCACGGATGCAATAATTCATCCACTGTATACTCGACGCTGACAAGTTGTCATTAAATAGCTCGACAGCTCTTTGACACGGAAAGTATTTAAAGCCGACGGCGTCAATTGTTTTGCAGATTAGCGCAACTCGTTACAAATATATAATAACAGTGTTGGCAACGGGCGTGTCGAATAAATACAATAAAAACATCGCTACCGCAACTGCTTTCGAAATTAATGAAGGCATTTTTACTATAAATAATGAAATAAAAGTCATTAATGATGACCAAAGTGAAGAAATGTCAGTCACAAATAAAATTCAAAGGATGAAAAATTATCTAGTAGTAGATTTAAAACACACCTACAAACGCGCGTTGTAGCTTACGGGTGGGCAGAGGGGACGGTGCGAGGGGACTCCACTAACAGCTAATATTATACGGCCCTAGTTAACGCGCACTCATATTAAGAATTCCACTCTGAACAGAGTACTATAAGAAATAGAGGATTTTTCATTTATTTTAAGAAATCACTGGGTGTTACAATAATCAAAATATGCTGACTGGCTTCGAGTAAGCAGTATTGGCCTTTATATTGTATGCACAATTTTAATAAATTTAGTATAATAGCGTTAAACTAATTGATTTCGCTTTCGGTAATTTATCTATGTAATTCAAAGAGATCTGTGATAACAACATATTCCTTACCAAAGCATAGAAAAAAAAGCACAATCACAATGCACCAACGGAGGTCTGAGATTAAAAATAATTATTCTCTGTGTTAAACATTGATCTGTGCGCTGAGATTGGAGCGAAACGGCACAAAGTTAGTAATTGAAAAATCTTTCCGGTCTCCAACGTTTCGCTTCCCTTCTACCCGACTGAAACCCCCACAACCCCCTCTTACATACTCTAATTAAACTCAAGTGTAATTAAATTTCTTATTAATTACAGAATTCACTTAAGCTTCTTCAAAAGAAATCAGGTTTGAGTCCAAAAATATTTGTATTGGAGATTTAATAGACAAAATAGATATCCTCTACACTTACTGCTATTAATATTTTCCTACTTCTACCAATGTTATAGGGGTTTAAATTAATATTACCAAGCAAAAATTAAATGTTCAATAAATAAATTAAATGTAATAAATGTAACATTAAGCAAATAGCAATAGACAAAATACAGTGCGTTATAAATATATAAATATGGGGTGTAAGGGGCCCTACCAACATCTTCGGGGCCCAAGTCAACCTCACCTGCAAGTCGGCGCACCCTGCTGAATAACGGACGAGGCTCTGACGACGGCTTTCCTTTTGGGGTTGGGGGGTCAGACGGCAGTCGCCCCCGTAAAAGCCAAAGTTGCCAAATCAACATGGTGAGAACAAGATTACGAGATCGGCTAAGGGCTAGGGCGCCGCCGCATAACGGCGCGCAAGAGCTTCGCCCGGCTCTTGTGAGAAGTGGACAAGGGCTACCGTGTCATGGGCGGGCACGGCTAACGACGCTAGCCCCATCTCACGCAGCCCAAACATCTCGAAAGATCCGCTTCGCAACATGGAACATAGGCACGTTAACCGGACGCGCGAGAGAGTTGGCCGATGTGCTCTCCAGGCGGAGGGTGGCCGTGGCGTTCCTGCAGGAGACTCGGTGGAAGGCCAGCAGATCCCGGTTCATTGGGAATGGCTACAAGCTGATCTACACAGGTGCACCTGGTGGGGAGAATGGGGTTGCCATAGTGCTCTCGGAGGAGTTCCAGAATGACATTTTGGAAGTGAAACGTCATAGCGACCGACTTATGGTCGTTAGGGTGCTTATCGATGGGATAGTTACCCACTTGATAAGTGCCTATGCGCCACAGGCCGGTTGTGACGACGCCGATAAAATAGCGTTTTGGAATCTACTCGGAGAAGTGCTCCGTGGAATCCCATTATCACAGGGGATCGTTTTGGGGGGTGATCTGAACGGTCATGTGGGTGATGAATGTGGGGAATTCGAGCGTGTTCACGGTGGATTTGGGTACGGCAGCCGCAACGCAGAAGGGGAGGACATCCTCAATGCGTGTGCGGAGGCCGACCTTGCCATCGTGAACACGTATTTCAAAAAGAGACCCGAGCATCTCATCACCTACAGGAGCGGGAGGAATGCTACCCAAATCGACTTCCTACTCACTAGGAGACACCACATCAGCAAAGTAGCCAACTGCAAGGTCATACCCGGTGAGAGTCTCACTGCACAACATCGTCTGCTTGTCATGGACCTCTGCGCTAAGCCTAAAGACACGTATACCGAGCGCGTTCAGCGCCGAATCAGGTGGTGGCTGCTTGATGAAGTCACGTCCCAGGAGTTCGCCTTAGCTGTCGGTGACAAGTGCACCGGTGGTATGGGCGAACCAGTTCAGGCTTACTGGGACAAGATTCAGGCGGCTATCCTTGGGTCGGCGAAGGAGGTGCTTGGGGTGTCTAAGGGTGGTCGCAAGTGTGACAAGGAGACATGGTGGTGGAACGACACAGTCCAGAGGGAGACTAGAGCGAAGAAAGCCCTCTTTAAGAAGTGGCAAGCGTCCAGATCTCCTGAAGACCGCGACGCATACCGGGTAGCAAAGCGCGCCACTAAGAGAGCTGTTGCCAGAGCCAGGCGAGACCACTTACAACCACTTTACGATAAGTTGGGATCGTCTGAGGGGCAGAAGCTCATCTATAAGTTGGCGCGCTCCAGGGTCAAAGCGGCACAGGACATTTCCAAGTGCCGCTGTGTAAAAGACCCTGTGGGCAACCTGCTATGCGAGGACCTCGCGGTGAAGGAGAGATGGCGCTCGTATTTCCACGAGCTGCTGAACACGCAGCACAAAGAGGTGCAGCCGCCTGATCTTCCTCCGAATCAAGGACTAGTGCCACTGATAACGCCTGCAGAAGTCCAGAATTGTCTTCGCCGCATGAAGAATCGGAAAGCTGTTGGATCCGATGGAGTCCCCATCGAAGCCTGGAAGGCGATGGGCTCTCGTGGTGTGGGCATCTTAACAGACCTTTTCAACCGGACACTCCTCACCGGTACGATCCCGAGCCAATGGAGACTGAGTATCATTACTCCATTCTTCAAAGGCAAGGGGTCGGTGCAAGAGTGCGGTAGTTACCGAGGAGTTAAGGTCATGTCCCACACCATGAAGCTCTTCGAAAGGGTTATCGACTCTCGGATTCGACAGGAGTGCACTGTCTCGGATTGTCAATATGGGTTTCGCCCTGGTCACGGGACAATGGACCCTGTTTTTGCCCTAAGGACTGTCGCGGAGAAATACAGGGCGAAGAATACGCCTCTGCATTGCCTGTTTCTCGACTTGCAGAAGGCCTTCGACTGTATTCCTCGCGCGATAATCTGGTGGGCATTGCGGTCCAAAGGGATTCCAGAGGCCTATGTTGACATCATCCGAGACATGTACCGTGACTCCGATTCCGTAGTTCGAACCGCTGTTGGCGACACCAAACCTTTCCCCATCACCGTCGGGGTGCACCAAGGATCCGTCCTTAGTCCGTTTCTGTTTAGCGTGGTATTAGACGTACTGTCAGACAGCATCAGAAACTCACATGAGCAGCCCCCGTGGTTGCTCATGTATGCTGATGATATCGCGCTGGCAGATTCGGACAGGGGTAGGCTGGTGCGACGTGTGAAGGCGTGGAAAGAGTCGCTTGAGAACGGTGGTCTGAAGCTCAATGTGGCGAAGACCGAGTACTTGGCCTGTAACTCCACAGATCCCACACCCGTACGCATAGACGGCAACAAGGTCAAGCGCACGAACTTTGTGAAATACCTGGGATCTGTGTTTCATGCATCCGGTGACATCGATTGCGACGTCAAGGCACGCATTGCTGCCGCGTGGGCCAAATGGCGTGAGGTAACTGGTGTCATTTGTGACCCCAAGATGCCGGTAAAGTTGAAGGGACAGGTTTACAAGACCATCATTAGGCCTGTCCTTTTATACGGCTGTGAAGCGTGGCCGGTGTTAGAGCGACACAAGCAAGAGCTGCGTGTCACGGAGATGAATATGCTGCGGTGGATGTGTGGAGTGACGCGGAAGGACCGCGTTAGGAACTCCCGCATTCGCGGCAGCCTTCATGTCCGTGACATTGCGGATAAATTGCAGGAGTGTCGGCTCCGATGGTATGGCCACGTTTTACGGCAACCGGATGCTTACGTGGGAAACAAATGTCTGGCCATGCCGCTTCCGCCGGGCCCCGGCAGGAGGGGTAGACCCAAAAAGTGCTGGCTTGACGTCGTAAAGGGTGATATGCGTGCCAATGGTCTCACTACCAGGGATGCTGAAGACCGTGCGAAGTGGAGAAGAAAAAGTCGGAAAGCGGACCCCGGGCGCCGAAGCGAGAGTTTGGGCTGCAACCGGGATTCATCGCTGAGATGATGATGATGATGATAAATATATAAATATGTCAGAAAAGGAGATACTAAATATAGCATTATTTAAAGAATAAGTGATAAAAGTAATAAACATTACGATCTCACAAATGAAAAATCTCTTCGTAACCTTTTTAAAGATCTTTGCCAGTCCAAACGGTTGTAAGTTTTATTCTAGAGCGATTAGCAACTTCAGCTAACACGAGTAGTCAAGGTGAGTGTTGATGCGTATCAGAAAGAGGCCTCTAAACCCTACACCCATGTCATAATTCTAAAGATCTGGTCGGAGTTTCTCTCTCTGACACACGGTGGACCGTACAGTGAATTCATGGAATTCACTAAGTTCGACCCCTTATTTTTAACTTGAGCACCTTTTAGAGCATGATTCATTTACTTCATCATACAGTTATAAATGTTTATCTATAATCTCTTAAAGCGGACCCCGTGCAACGAAACGCTAGTTTAGGTTGCAACCGTGATTTAACGCTAGCATGATGATGATGACAGTTATAGATGTTTGAATTAAGTTCTATGATGAAGATCAGATATTATGAAAAAGTCCAGGGAAATGTTGTGTGAAACGCCTCGGCAAAGTGCAACCCACTAGCGACATTCGTATTCGCAGTGCATCGAGGCACATTATTCTTCAACGTTGTCGCAAAAAGTCATAGTCTTGCAAATGACATAAGAAATCATTATTAGCACGGGGAATGTCAACTACGCGGCTAGTTCCAGCTCTTGCCAGGAAATGGGATTTATTCAATATTTAACAAGCATCATTTGAAATTGTGATCTGCAGAAACCCTATCTATGAAATATAAAAGGGTTTTTGCTCGAATATCTGTTTTTTAAATACATTCCAGCTACTATTAAATCTAGTCTACAAAGTGATTCTCGTAGTTAACTTCCAAGTATACATTAATACATGGGTATCGTCTAATTAAACAGGAAAGATAACCTATATACATTCGAGATAAGTATTTTTGAATATTTTTGAACCCTCATCTAAAATATCTAATGAATTTATAGAGTATATAATTATTTGGAAGTATGTCTTAAAGAAAGCGGCTCCAAAAATAGTAACAATTTACCGATTTCATGCATATCTCTCACTCACAGTAATATAAAAGATATTTTTTCTATTGAAACTAGTCCACTAATTAAATTCAAAGCTGTACTTAAAAATTATTGTCTGCCATTCGGTGATATCATCACATTTTCTATTCGTTTCCTTCTGTTTTCATCAATTACGTTTAGAGCATTCTATACGTTTTACTATATATGTTAAACTTGTTCAAATATTAATAAAACTCTTAGTTATTTAAATGTGGGTTGAAGAATCTAAAGACAAATGTGTTAAAAAATTTGGTTATAACATTCAAATTAAAAACTCTCTATCCTAATAGCTTATCTTTTTTAAAAGAGATCACATGATGAGTAAAGACGTTGATTTAAAAAAATCATATTATTTACACAATAACTCGAGTAAAAAAACACTATAGTGTTTTAAAGCGGTACTAACCTAGCCTATACAAGAAGCTTTCCATTGTTCAACAATATGCTAAAAGTCCTTGATGTCCCCAATTGTGATACACAACACATATCATGATTATTGTAAGTGTGCGATTAATACGAAGATGCTGACTAATACTAAAACAGCATTAGAATTATATTTAATTTAAGAAATACATTTCAAACTCACGGTCCACTATGCAGCACGCCGAATCGTTATTCAGCAGCCAGATCTCTGTGCATGGAACAATAATTGTAGTTAAAAAAACGTTAATTTACACTCCTATTTAAAATACAAGATTTTGTTCTGTATATTTCATTATTTATATAAGAGTTTACCTGGGAATAAATGATAAAATACAACGGATCTTAAATAATAATGTATATACGTATTTTGATCAACGTTTTTACAAGTTTAATTTACTCTGCCTTCTATTTGGTTTGTTAGGCTAATGTGGCTAAAATGTAAGCCAAACTCGGCTTCGTTAATAAACTTTCAAGATGAGGGTAGTTTTATTCATTATGCATGCCAGTGCATACCCTCTTGGATCGATATTGCACCCCAGGCCCAGCCGTGCGCGAATGTGCCCCGCGCCGCATGCATTAGTAGGTATTTGCATAAACTGATGAGGGACTCATTATGTACCCACACAAAATCAATACTTTGCACGCTCTGCAGCGGACAACATGCTCAGCATCTTTTTGCTAAGAGACATGTTCGTTTGCAAAATTTGTATTGAAAGAAAGCGTTTATTTAGGACCACAAAAGTACATATTATTAAGACATTAAAATTTTATATTAAAATTACTTGATTAAGCTTGAACAGTGTCTGGAACAGTCTGACTATTTATATTATAGATTTCTAACACGTTTTAAAATTTACTAGCTCTTTGGTTTAGTAATACATATAGAAATAAATATATTTATTATTATAGTTAGTGAGATATTTCATTAGTTAATGTCATTTACTTTTATTTTCACACTCACCTAATCTACTGTTATGGTTTTCTATTTATTATTATCTTCAAGTTTATGCTTTTACCTTTGTTGTGAATATTGGCACCAATCTATGCAATTTATCCTTGTAGGGTTCAAGTCAGCCTTCCTTGGATCTACCCTATAACCATGATGTAGTGGTAGTGTATATACAGTTTGAAGCAACTAAAGAGGCACTAACATTATTTAATCAAACGGCATCTAATAAACCGTATTGGGAACAAGTATTTACAGCATCGGGTGGTGGCAGACAATTGCCAAATACCTGCTACGGAGCTGGCTGATTGAAATTGGCTGCGCCGCTAATTGCCACCGCCATTGTCTTCTAAAATACGGGAGCTGTTATACATCTGCCGGCCAAAGAATGTGGATATAGCACAACTTCCATATAACATTTATTTTATACTAGCTGACCTAGCAAACATCGTTCTGTCATATAAATTACAAAATAAGTAGCCTATGTCCTTCTCCAATATCAATCTATATGTATGTATGAACCTCTAGAATATCTATATAGAAAATAAAATTTTAAACAAAACTTTAATTTTATATATTTAGTAAATAGCACAAGTATGTACACACTAATGTATTTTTTTATTGTTATATTATCGCACACATATGAATTTGTACTATATACTAGTACCTATACTCGTAGTTTCAAATACAATTTTTAAGCTTCTGCACAATATAAATGCTATCTTCAGCCACAAGCGCCGAATTCAAATGACCGAATGAGATGTCCGTTAATATATAATGTATTTTATGTAGTTTATTACTTACTAGCTGATTTGACAAACGTTGTTCTGCTATAGAAGTTACAAAAAAGTAGCCTATGTCCTTCTCCAAGGTCCAGTATATCTTTACACCGAAATTCACCAAACTTAGTTCCCGCTAAACCAAGGTGTGAAAACATAAACAAACAGACAGAGTTACTTTCACATTTATAATAATCGTATGGATATGCCTTAATATACGTATTAACCTCTGCTGTGTAATCGCATAAGTGACCGCAAGATTATTGGTTTAAGCTCTAATAAGAGTGCAACATTTCGATTATATAATACTCTGTTCATTGAGTTTAATATAATCGTAGTACAAAACTAAATATAATAAATAGAATTAATCCATACAAATACATCTGAAGGCTTTTATCTTACGTCCATTAGATTTAGATGTTATTAATTTATTTCCAGGAAGAGTGAAACATGTGATGACTTCGAAGTTCTTTGACAAACTCCCTGAACTAAGTGATAGTATTGTCTGCTACAAGACCTCCAGGCTCGAGGCTCCATGTTCCATTATCAACATTGTAATTTAAGTAATGCTCTAAACAATTCGCGATATTATTTTCTTATAATAAATTTCATTAGTTAAAATATTTGAGATTGTGCCATAGATACTTTTCGGTGTTTATTACCCATGATATAAGCATATTTTGCTTAGTTTGAGCAAATATTATGTAGTGGAACTATTCATTAAACTTATATAAATCACTGTTTAAAAAAATAGATATGTGAAATAATTTTTTTATTACTATAGAACAGCAGACAGGCTGACGGCCCGTTTAGAATTTAGCGGTTACCGTCGCCTATGGGTATTTGCAACGCCAGTAGCATCGCAAACACGCTGCTGTCCTATAAGGGTACAGAAACTTGGGTCACTAATGCCCAACACAACACAAGGTTATTATGGCGACATACTTAAGACCGAAGGTGGTCACCATCCAAACGAGCCTGGGGCTCTACCACGTAGCTAGGGTTGTTTTGTCGCCTATTACGACAGGCCGACCCCGGCCACAGAGGTCAGTATTCTTTTTCCGCCCCAGCACAGATAAAATTCATATCAAAATTAAAGTAAGATATAATGTAAAATATTTATAAAAACATAAAATATTTGGATTGTGTCGCCTCTGGTTCTGCCTTATCTATGCCGTCTGGCTTCAAGTTAATTTCCTCACTGGAAGCTAATCTTCGCGCCTAATTATTGCAACCCCCTCCTCCACAACATTTGGTACAACCGTGGTGAGTACTAATTAAATCCCCTACGAGCTACGTATTTAAAAACGTATGCATAAAACTATATTTGCAAAGAAAGTTTAGAAAGTTTTTTCTGCATTTTGTTTTTAGTTAAATTTTATTAGGGTAAAATTTAACACATGTATAGATGTTTTCGCTCGATGATTTTTTTTTTATATTTGTGCACATTTCACAGCCAGCCTCAAAAGAGCAACAAATGCACTTCAATACTACAACTAAGCTTACATAAACATAATATAATGTTTTAGGAGTTATTTATGCAAACTCTGATAGTAATAATCCTGAATATTTATATTTCTTAACTAAGAACTTAGTTTCTGTTACTAATAGATAAATTCGAAATTTTACTCCTTTGTCTCGAGCGGTCGAAAAAACAATAATTTCTCGCCCTATCAAAATGACCAAGTCTTAATTCTTAGCGAACAATGAGTTGTGTCGTCTAGAGAAGGGTACGGAGGCTTGCGGGAGGGAGGTGAAGTCCACTGCAGCCCGTTTCCATAGCAACCGCCCCCGCCTAATCAATTGCAGAAATATGTACGAACCATTACCAGTTTTTAATGAGCTACTCCTCCCCTCTTTTCCCGTTATGTATCGGCGGGTGAGAGGTTTTAGGATATACCTCTAGGGGTCCAAATATAGTGGTCGCTTTATACAGGAGAGAGCGGCGACATTACACACACTCGGGAAGCGATGAAAAGATCTATAGATGTGGAAATATCGACAATAGATATTTTTAACTGGGTACAGTTAAAAACGGTAGTTACGAGTATCGAATCGGGTGCATTAAAAATTTATAGATCGTTAGTGTATTGTACAACTTTGCGGGACTTTATAAGGGAAAGTTTTTGGTTATTTTATTTTGTATTATATTGTATTCAAATAATAAAGGGTTAGAATATTAACAAATATAACTTATTACGTAGTCATACCGAAGTAGACAATATTTCTGTACATTTTCCAGAATATTAAAATAGTAGGTAAATAAATAAATGCATCTGGATTCATTTTCTGAAACGACTTCACCAAAACTCAGCCTAAGCCTTAGTCAACCAGCTGAAACCTCCAGTAGGTATATAGGTTACCAATGGAATAATGAAAGTAAAATAAATAAATAAAATAGACATCAGGTAACAAATTATAGTAACATAGTTTGACGACCTCCTGGCGTAACAGCTAATGCATGGCGGTACGCTTTCGGAGGTCACGGATCCGATACCCGTCCAGCATCTGGGTGTTTATGTTATGCAACTTAGTTTGGGACTAAATGACGTTGTGTGAAATGTCTCAATATATTTAATAATATAATAATGCAGAAATTTTCACAATGTAACAGATATTTCTAGTCTGGCAAGGTAAGCAGTGAATACCGAGACATTGATAGCCTACTTTGGTATATTAGTTCGATTCTGAAGGACCTTTTATGGTGCAAGGAATATAAGAAAAATTATCAAGGCCTAAGTCGCCTAATAAAACTTTCCTATAATGACGATGCTAATAAAACTAAAGTGCCATTTCTTGTTATTGTCAATTTTAACATTCAAAAAGACCAAAGAGAAAATAATCACTTAATCCAATTAATGTTAATTTATTAAATATATATTTTATTAGTAAATGTATAATATTATTATTTGTTGTTATTCATTTATTATATACATATTTACTAATGTATATTATGAATTTAAATATTATATAATATTATTATAAAATTAACCTTAATGGTCCTTACCAGGCTAGAAACTCTTATAAAAAAAGTGTAAGTAAAGCATGTATGTGAGTATATATTATGTATAATTGGAGCAGTAGTGCGTGTAATGTTTATTTAATTAATTTAATGTATTTCGAATAGATTTTAGGTAAATAAGGTTTCTGCATTTCTCCTTCATATAAACTTTAATTGTGCCAAATTTCATAGTCCTCCATCCGCGCAGTTTTCATATAAAGGGGTACAAAGTTTTCGCTTCACGTATTGATATATAGATAGTTATCAGATACAAATAACATTCAGTATAAGTTGTTTTTTTAGTAGGATAACAAAACAAAACAATAATACTATTACATGTATATAATGTATTCAAATAGAGTATAATACACACAAATAAAATAAGCTTTTCATATAAGAAATACAAAAAAATGCTAATAAACACTATAATACATATCGCATAATCTGAAAAGCGTAGCACACTGCGTAGCAAATTCGTAGACAATTTTCTAAACTTACTTCTTTCAATAATCGTAGTAGCTCGTAGTACTAAGGACAGTGCATAATAAGTAGCTTTAGACGTATTGCCCTGAAATATATGAAAAATCATACATAGTGATAATTCTGTTAAATCTAAAGTCATATTGGTGCCTTCTTTTTATTGCGTTTCATTCCGGATCCATTTGTAATTTATATTAAATTTAATTTCATCCAGGACAAAACTTGTCGCACCTGTTTCAAGGGTGTCAACCAAACCATATGACTATTGATCTCTTAAATCCTGGTTCTAATTGCGTAATGGTTTTACTTATAAAAAAAATAATGTATATATGTCAGAATTTAAATTTTACAGCAGCGATCGCCAATCACAAATGACAAAGGGAATTCCAAATTGTGGCCTTCTTTATCTGACTATTAACTATTAAAAAGTGTACTTTACTCTTAGGCAATTCAAATACTTATATCAATCATGTTTATAAAATAGAAATTAAAATACAAGTATTACAACATTCAGTTGACAGGACACGAAGACTGCGCCGAACATGGGCCTAGCAAAGCCATGTCGGGCATATAGCAATAACAGTAATTAAGTTTTGCGCTCGGCTGCTTGCAGATTAAACAAACGATCGATTGTGTGGCACTAAACGATGTTAATCTTAGCCTTCACGAACAGGTGTAGCCCATATTGGTAGAGCGGTAGATTAGGGGTGTCGCTTGCAACGTTTACTGGAGGTTTTATTTATTAAAATCAGTTAGTGCTCTTTTTGTTAATTTGTTTAATTAAAAAAAATTTATTAAACGAGTTAAGGATATATAAACAGTGTATCAATTATTTAATATCAAGTACTAACAGTCTCTGATATATATCAAATATTTCTAGTAATTACCAAACAATGATTCAATTTCAGAGTCAAGATGTTTAAATCCTAGTTGAAATAGCCTCGACACTAGAAAACCTGTAAAATTTAAATATTACTTACATGAAAATGATGACGGCCTCAAGAAGTTAGTATCCCATACATTTTTGTAGCGTTACTTCAAACCAACATCTTTATCTCGTTGTATTATTAAACAATAACCCCGATGAATGTTCTGGAATAAAATGTAAATTATTAATTGATTTAAGAATCGGGAGTGTTCTACAATAATGTTAAGCATGAATATTTTAATCATATTTTGTACATTTTCTTAGTTATATGTCGTTTAAAAGTACTGAGCAGCCCTGTTTGGTATAAATAGAGAAGTACTTATTAATTAATTTTTGACGTAATATAAGAAATATCCGACTGCAACGGAGATTATGAATACACCACCACCCACCTCTTTCAAGCAACCCCCACCCTGTCATGTGCACTCGCATTCATGTTAATAACGTTTAACGTTGATATTGTTTGTGTAAAAAAATTATTTTGTATATTTTACAATTAATAGATACAGTATATTCTATATTTTCAGAACACATTGACAACCACTTTCATATTTTTCTTCCTGTCCTTATCTCACATTATATGGGGTTAGAATAACATGTTCTCGTGTTGTGCCTTTTTCGAAAATCCTACGTACCCTACACCCTAACATAGAAACTCTACATAGGAAACCTCAGTCGGAAACTCATTCCAAATCCAGAAAGTACATAACATGCGTTCGTGATCTGGTGAATAGTTTCGTTCAGGAAAGAAGAGGCTCCAGGAAATAGAGATGGATGTTTAGCCGACGGCGGGCAGTGCGGCGGTAGAAACTTGACGAAGGCACCATTTTAAACCGCTCCTCAAATCATTCCCTGTTATAGATATTATATCTATACACTGTACTAAGGTACTAAGACCTATTTTTAAGATTGTAATCTGTTTGTATGCCTTATCAATAAATAAATAAATAAAATATAAGTAAAAGAATACGCAAAGAGACCCCGAAGTAAGTAAGGAAGTCTCTCCTAAGGCCAAGCCTGTCTAGACCGTCTGTAAGTATGCGATCGTTGATATACTGCGCGCCTTTTCAGTTTTAAGTAAGTATTACTTTGTATGTGTCGCACTCTCCGAACCTCTTCATCTGGAGCTAAAACATATGTCACGGAAAATTCACGCTCTTTATCGCCGAGGGTAGATAGAGAAAAAAGTGCAATAATGTCGTGTCATAACAAAGACGCCTTCGCCCGATAATGCTATGATTAATACCGAACCTTATCTTGAGAGTGCACGCCTCCCCACCCTGTACCACTACTGGAGAACACCCATCATATAGCTCTCTAAGTCTCGCAGTTTAGTTAGCAGTTTAAACCTTAGTATCTTTAGAATAAAGTATAAAATAATGGGAAGTACGTTAAAGGCAAACCAGATCACAGTATATGGGGATACAGTCTTACTTTTTTGTATGAACAATAGAATTAACACTCTCGACAATCTTATCAAATTTCATGATAGTAGGGTATTGTATTAAAGTAGTCTGTGTTTGTATTAAAGTATGGATGAATTATATTGCCGACATTATTGAATTTAAAAATTGTAATTATGATTAATTGACAGTTCAAAACGATAATACCCCTAATTATGTGTGGGCTGCAATCCGAGCTGATGCTGTGGCTCCACTAGTTGCCTCATGTAGTCGTGCGTGGGGTTGGATCTGTGCTCAGGAACTTATTTTGAGGGTGTAAACTTCAACTGTATGTATTTACAAGAACTCTATAATACAAAAAATTGCCTGCTGTAAAAACCCAGTATAGGTGATTTTAAATAAAACATTTACAGGACACCATTTACATCCATTTTTGTACGTATACATATGTGTTCCGAATTCCCCTCTGGCTAATATATATTCCAGCATATTGCCGAGGCTCAATACTGTTGCCTTCATTGTACTGTAAGCAAACCATCCAAGTTCTAAGAGTTACGGATTTCGCATAATGCATATTATATTGGGGGTTGTTAGAAGGGATGGCTGGGGGGATGGCCGAGGGTGATGCGACCGCACGTCTTTTGCACGCGACAAGCTCTCAACATTTTTTTATTATTATTGGGCATCGAAGGAATTTTAGGGATCTTAATAGAATACCCTCCCATATTTTGCCCTCTATTTGGTTTTGAATATGATTTTTAAATCGCATAATGGAGTGTGTACGCCATTTTAACTGTTATTTTAAGGGGACCAGCGATGGAGTGAATTTTGTTTATGTTTTCATTTGAGGTGAGGGTCGAGGGTTTAAGACCACAAGGATCTCCACGAAGTTTAAGGTTTTATAATTCCTTCTTTTTTATTTTACCACAGTTATTTATTTAATTAATGAGATTTGAGAATCACGCAACCACCTTTGGCTCTTCCTGATGCGGATTTTTTGCCACTATGAGAGGCAACTTCTAGATAGTTTTTGATCTAATGTATATATTATAGTATCAATATTATTATTAATAATTAATACCGAAGTCATTAGTGTATACGGTATACAAATTTTAATGGCTCTAGAGAAAACAAAATCCAACAGTGAGCTGCTACAATCTAATATAATATTTTTATAACCTCCTTTTGTTGGTAAAAACCTGTATCGCAGGACATTTTCACAATCATACATTTGTATGATTAAGATGACGGACATATACACCCAGATAAGTACAAAATATTTGAATCATATAAAAGAATTGATCCCCGTGGGCATCGAACCCACACGACCGTACCAGACCATTTGAATAGCCACTGAGCCAGCCGATCATCGTATAATATATATACATATATACGTTAATATCATCTATAGTCGTATCTTATACGTATTTACAAAATTATGAGTAAATTATTTTACGAAAACATTGAAAACATTACCTGTAATAAGGTTGATTTTTTTAGAATAATTGTATATTTTTAAATATTTACGTTAGATAATGTTTGTCTAACTTATAAATAATTAAAAATCAAAATATAGTTAATCAATTTAAATGTGAATTCCATATACCTAGAATGAACAAAATAATTTAAAGTATTTGAGCATAATCAATTTTTGCTAATCCTGACTAATATTATAAGTGAGTTTGTTTGTTACGCTTCGACGCCCAAGCCGCTGAACCAATTTTTGATGAATTTCGGTTTAGTCATAGATTGGACCTTGGAGAAAGGATATGGGCTACTTTTTTTAAATCATATGGCAGTACAACGTTTTCCGTATCAACTAGTATAAACATAAAAGCAAGTTATTGTATGGCCAAAATATTTTTAGCAACAATCACCCCTCTATCAGCCAGATAGGTAAACCGTCTAAGACAATTAAGATACTGACAACTAAGATTAAGATACCTGGTAGCGAAGTAGACCTTCGGAAATGAGCTTAAAGCTTACGAATAATGCTTCCATGATAGCATGCACCCCCTGAGCAACTTTTCTCGTCTAATTTGCATGTAATTGCAAACCGAAATCATCGGTATGTGTACGGGTAACCTGTCTTCCACGTCATCCACAATAATAAATAAATAAATATTTTGTGACAATTCACAAAGCGCCATCTAGTCCCAAACTAAGTAGCATAACACTTGTGGTATGGATACTGATATACTACTTATATACTTCTTTTTGTCGTCAATAAATACATGTTATACATAAACACCCAGACGCGAGACGGGAATCGAACCCGTGACCCCCGCAGGCGTACAGAAGTGCGTTATCCGTTACGCCACAGAGGTCGTCAAAGAGGTTGACAATCAAGAGAACACACATCCGGACAAGCGTGATGCGACTACTATGTACCTGTACGTACCCTCTACAAGAGGCCCGAGTAAGTTAGAGGCTGTTATTATTTTATGTACCTGCGGTGACTCGGATCTCAGTATCTCATACACTTAACATATATAGATATTATTTATACTTTAAGATGGTTTACTTACAACGTAGCAACGAATATTTTTCACATTCTCAAAGTTAATTTTCTTTGAACATGCTGCTTTGATAGGTGGAATCTTTCCCCCGAGGGCGGTTCATCATTAATCATGGACGGAGTAGTGTCGCGGCGCAGATATGTATACTCCGATGGAGCCAGTCATCCTGGCTTTGAACCTGCAGTCAATACAAAGTGAATGATGGTGTATGCCTTTTTGACTGAGAATTTAAATAAAAAATGGATGTTCCCTTTTTTATAATATTATAGAAATTTACTTTGGAACTTTATCATTTTGTCGATAAATACCATACAGAACTGGAACGGAAATTTGGATCAACATTTCACTTGACATTAGTCTAAACAATTCTATATGTAATCACAGAAACAAATAAAGATGAAATGCCGGATTATGTTGATGTTATATGATTAGAGGCTTATTTTAAATCGGTCCTGGAACTCCTCCATTTCATAATGCTATTAAATAATATGTAGCTGAATATAAATAATTTCAAATAATGAGAATAATTCGTTCCTCATATTTCTTGCTCTCTAATTATAACTGTATACATGCTGTTATTTGATTTTAGTTCTCACATATGACTACATTTATCCCATGTATAATTTTGAATAACTAGAATATCTACACTAGAACAATCTATGCTAGAAGATCATTATAGATTTTAGAGGAGTACAAATAATCCAGCTGGATTACGTAAGATAGTAGATAACCCAATTTGAATTAGATTCAAAGGTAAAAACTATATCGCCCCCTTTGCGTGAATACATTCTTAAATGGCGACGGTGAGTCTGTGTGGGTTCGCGATCATTTTTCAAGTTTCATGAAGCGTTCCGGCCCGGAGCGAGTGGATTAAAATACATTTCGCTGGTCGCCGGTGATGGATGGCCGCGCTTAGGGGAGGAAAGGGTTGCTACCCCTCGCCGCCTTTGCCTCCTGTACCGCCCTCGTTCCTAGCTCCGTGGAGACTGGAGAATATCGGAGGCATAGGGTTGTCTTACTCGAAGTGAACCAGTGTTTAGCGTCCTAACGTTTTAATTTAATGTCAACTAGTGTAAGAATAATATTCATTTTAAATTGATGAAATCTACAGAATTGATATTTTTACCACACTTTCATTACGTTGACCTGTATGCATCTATTAAACGGAATTTTCGGAGATGATTTTTATCCACTTTGAACGATAAAAAAAAATCAAAATTTTACACACTTGTCAAGACCTGATAATAGTAGACAATTTTTAAAAAAACGCCTTTATAGTTAATCGAACTAAAAAGTAAAAAATATTTAAATATAAAATTACTGACAAGAAAATTGATGTCACTGTTCTAAAAGCATGGGATGCTTAGTACAATATTTTTAAAACCAACTCTGCATTTCAGAATGGAACTAGTAAAAAAATATATAACGATTGATGATATCGAACACCCCACATTTATGAGAATAGTGACATCAGGAAATTTATTCTTATGTTAAGAATTATTTTTTAATTTATTTAACTATAGGAGCGTGTTTTTTTTTAATTTTTTTAAACTATATTGTTACTAAAAAGGAGCAAATGGCTCAACTAAAGAAAGTTTTTTTAAATCTATTTCCTTTATAATAGAAAGAAAGAAAAGAAAGAAAATAATTTTTATTTAGGACAATTAAACTAATATAAAACTAAGTGTTAATGAAATTGAACTTAAAACAAAACTTGTCCTAAAAGGGGCATCAGACTCAGCATAATGCCGGTCAGTTGAGCAGCGCTGATCTTCCGCTGAGCCCATAAGGCACATATGGCACATAAGGCCCATAAGGCCCATAAGGTAACGGCACGGCAGACATTACACTTTAACTTAGCACATAGAACAAAACAAACAATAATATAATCATATACAAATAAATATATATGTAGTATATGGTATAAAACTGTAAATATATGATAAATATAAATGCAATAACTAATAGTAATATTAATGAATATACAAGTGTTGCAATTAAGAGAAATAAATTATAAATAAATAATATTTACCAAATTAATATGTTGTGAACTTAATGTGCCTACATATAACTTCGATTCAATATTTTAATATTCGCGTTATACAAAATAACTAAAATATATTTTAAATAAAGTTAATTGAGCTATATTGCCCTTTTTATGTTCAATGCAAAACTGACTCCATGACATTTAGTACTACTTAGTGAAATATTGAACATTTCCATTCCGTAAAATATCTTGATGACTTCATTTATCCAGGTTTTATACGCATTATTAGGTGTAAATACAATATTACTACGTATATTAAAATCAAATTACATAATTATATCTAACGAAAGTCATTCATTTGCAACCCTAACGAAGAGAAAGGGGGGGGGAGGGGGGAGGCACTCGACTTGTAATAAACGAGCAGACAATGGCCGCGAGATTGGATATGTATATGAATGTGTAATTTTATACTTTCTGCAACTGAAATAATGTCTCTATTTCGCAAACACAAATTGGTAAGTATTGGTGACAATGTCAGCTACCAAAACTGCTTTCAATCAATATTTTGTGCCTTTGAACTCACAAATCATAAGATTTTTAGTTATGATAACCTCAAAAGTACCGCTATTATGTGAAATATTATTAAAATAAAAAAAATAACTTTACTCAAAAAAACTTTGCTTTTTACTACTTCACAATAATGTCGATATTCTGTATTAAATTAAAATGTATAATTCAGATTATACATTTTAATTTAATATCATTTAGATTTATACGTGAACATTATATATTATTTTTTATTGTGTCATTAGAGGGAAGTCAATTGTACTGCATTTTTATGTATTTTAATTTATACTTATTTACTAAATACCTATATATTATTAATCGTTATTATTTATAATTTTCCTGTTTTTTGTTAGCATACTGTGCAGAGCACTTTTAAGCTTTATTTTAAAGGTAGGTAGGTTATAGTTTTTATTTTATTTTATTATTGACTAGATTAATTTATTTTAATGTTAATATATTGTAACCAAACATTTCATAATGTATGCAATTTATTGTGAAAAGGAAATATGATTTTCAAGTTTGAATAGCATTAACCGTATTGTATATGTTTTTTAATTGCTGTAGGACAGCAGACAGGCTGACGGCCCGCCTAGAATTTAGCAGTTACCATCGCCTATGGATGTTTGCAACACCAGTGGCATCGCTAACACGCTGCTGTCCCATAAAGGTACAGGAACTTAGGTCACTAATGCCGGAACACAATACAAGGTTGTTATGGCGGTATACTTAAGACCAACCATCCAGACGGGCTTGAGATCTTACCACGTAGCTAAATGATAATTTCTGCAGATAATAATGAATGTAGATTTGATTATTACTCGTACAGTTTTCTAATAGACTTTCCCGAAACTCACACCGGAAACATGAAACTGAAAAATATATAAAGCAAACACTGAAGTAAGTGAAAGCAAATATGAGAAAAAACCTAGTGGAATTTATCAGGTCTATTTGCAGAGGGAAAAAATATACGGATGACATTTCCGATGTTTTTATATATCGAAGTTCAATATTGATAGTAAAATATTGCTGATATCTTTGAGTTTTAGGGAGTATCGTTTAATTTGCCAACTTTTCCTTAGAGAAAGTGTTTTAGGTTAGATTATCTTTGAAATGGTCATACCATTTAAAATTGCATCCTATTTATATGGTACAGTAGAACCTCGATAACTTGAATCAAACGGTAGGGGAAAAAATTCTAGTTAACAAGTTTTCAACTTATCAAGTATTTTAAGGTTATAATAAATAATATAAAGGTTATAATAAATAGAATTTTGAGCTATGAAGGCATTTAATTCAAGTTGAAAAATACTATTTATTTTAATATAATACATGAAATATACACGTATGAAATATAAAAACATTTATTGATGTAAATAGTCAGTAATATTCTATAGTAACTCAAATATTCCTTGTCTATAGTATTTTCAAGGATGAACCTATACAATCAATACCTTATAATATACCTTCAATTTGCGATAAGGAAAAACCTAAATGTACAAGATGACATCATCACAATTACTTATTTCGACATACCAAGTCTTTCTTTGGAACTATGAGATATAGAGTCTAAATTCACGGTGCGAAATACATTATTCGAGTTACAGAGGCAAAAAAGTTCGAAATATCGCGTATTATGTGTCTGAACGGAAGGGAATCGCATTTTTTTTCAACTTACTGAGGATTACGTCTTAACGAGGTTCAAGTTATCGAAGTTCTACTATATAATGTTTATAACGTAGTTCTCAGTGATATACCGTCCGATCAGCTTGCTCAGCGCGCTGGGCAAGCTGTACGAACGCCTCCTCTTGAGCAGACTCAGAGACTTCGCTTATGAAAATAAGCTGATCCCCGACGAGCAGTTCGGCTTTCGAGCCCTACACTCGTGCCCCCAGCAAGTGCTCCGCATCACGGAACACGTGCTCGCGAACTTCAATCGCGCCTCCAAACCCTGGAAGACGGGTGCTGTCTTCTTCGATGTGGCGAAAGCCTTCGACAAGGTCTGGCACAACGGCTTGATTTACAAGCTGTACAAACTGGGAGTGCCGGATAGACTCGTGCTCATCTTACGAGACTTTCTCCTTGATCGGAGCTTCCGCTTCAGAGTGGAGGGCACGCGCTCATCTCTCCACCCCATCAGAGCCGGAGTCCCCCAGGGCTCGGCTCTGTCCCCCCTACTTTTCACGCTGTACACCAGCGACATGCCCCGTACCCCACAGGTACATCTCGCCTTATACGCAGATGATACCGCCCTCTTCACTTCCGATATCAGTCAATATCGGATCTGCAGTCGTCTCAACACGGCGGTTGAGACGCTGGGCAACTGGTTCCGCACTTGGCGGATCGAGTTGAATCCTGACAAGAGCGCAGCGATCATGTTCGCTCGCGGCCCCCGCACTCAAAATGAGAGTCGGCCGACTCACACGAGGCGGCAGTCTCTCGTCCCCATACATCTATTTGACCGCGTCATACCTTGGGTTGACGAGGTCAAATACCTAGGAGTCACTCTAGATAGAGGCCTGTACTTCAGCAAACACATCAGGACGGTAAGGAACAGAGCACACTTTGTGCTCGGTCGCCTCTACCCAATGATATGCGGGAAGAGTAAGATGTCCCTTAGGAATAAGGTGACACTTTACAAAACCTGCATCCGACCGATCATGACGTACTCGAGCGTAGTCTTCGCCCATGCCGGCAAATGCTACATCAACTCGATGCAGCGGCTGCAGAATAAGTTCTTGCGCATGGCAGTCCAAGCGCCACTTTACATGCGTAACGCGGACCTTCACCGCGACCTGGAGCTCCTTCCCGTGAAGGAGTACATGATATCCCTTTCGCGATCCTTCTTCGGTCTCGCTCCCCACCATCCCAATCCACTGGTGGTGGAGACAGTCAATTACACGCCCAACCGCCGCGCACCCCACGCACGTCGCCGCCCGCGTAACGTGCTCACGGATAGACGCGACCCCATTTCTAGGACGCTAAAGCGAATGCTCTCGCGGACGCAATCCCCTCCAGTCCGGCATGGACCAGCCCGACGAAACAGGTTTAGGGATGCCTTCCGCCCCCCATAGCCTGTAGCCGTACACAATCACACATTACAGAAATACACGTAGAATAGATGTGTTGCGGGGGAGTTTCTTTCGCCGTTTCTTCTCCCCCAGCTATAAGCACTCCGAAACGGTAGTAGATTAGAATAGGATCGGCTTCACCGGTGAAGTCGATAGTCCCCAATTAATAGTATTCTTGCCATTCGTGGCTGCTATCAATTATCCCCATGCAGCGTTCGAGCCGGGAGCGCGCCTCACAGGAGGCGCGTGACCGAGCACGCTGCCACGGCTGATGGACCCCGCTCCCACGGGGTCGGAATGCCTTTTCCGCCCGGTGTCGCTGTCGTTGGTCGTCTGAGACGATGACAGCCTTAGCTTTAAGAAAAAAAAAAAAAAAAAAAAAAAACTCAGTGATATATTGGATGCATTGTGTAGGTTTACCAACACGAGTATGTTCCATAAAAGCTTTAATGTAACTATCTCACTCTAATTTGTATAACAAAATGTTAACGTTTTAAAGTTTAAGATTAGTTTTAGCTTCTATTTTAAGTCTCGCATTTCTTAATGGTTGTAATAGGAGGTTTCGTTTATGGTCAAAAAAGGACATTAATTTTACTACGTGGATAACATGTGCTGTATTCATCAGCTTCAATATAAAAAGTACAGACGGTCACAAATTTTTATAGAGTACTTATTATGGTCACAATTATTTTAATAACAAATTGTATGAAATACATAATTGGCAACGAGATAATAATGAGGCCATAAAATAAAGCGCTTACAGCCCTGGAACATTAGTACAACTTCAAAATGGCTGCTAATACTCCATATACTCGTATATTATTACTTTAGAATCAATAAAGAAGCGGACAAATTAAATGTTTGATGTGGCATATAGAGTAAATGTTCCGTAATTGTATCCATTAACAGTTATATTATCACCGCCGGCGAGCACATGGCACAGCAAATAAGATCAAACAGTATTTCAACTTTTGCAATATCTAAAGCCGTATAATTAAAGAGTTATCTGGTGATTTAGTGATTAAAAACATAGTTGCATCTAGATTAAACATCTATATAAATAAAAATGAATCGCCAAATGTGTTGCTATGCGCAAAACTCAAAATCGGTTCGACCAATTCGGCTAATTTTAGTTTGCATATTTTCGTTAAGGCATAAGGAAGGTTCTTATGGTGAGAAAAAACGTAAAAGTTTCGAGAAAAATAGTAAAACCACCACCTTTTTTCCTATAGAAACCACAGAGTACATTAAAACATTGGTCCCCAGCTCACCCAGCTGTCAAACATTTGACGTAAACCAAACAAAAGTCACTGCGTCTTAGAATTGTCTTTGGAATGCCTTCAAGTTGTTTGACAAGCTAGGTGATAATATATGCCTGCCGAAAGATTGCAAAAAAGGGTTTGCGTGTCATCAAATAAAATAATATTACTGACTTACTTAAGTGTCATCAAAACTACAGGTATCGTTAAGTTATTTCCTGTGCGTGGCATTTTCTTGGTTGTAAATTTGTTTTTTTTTTCCATCGAACTGCCCATGGCCAATAACTTTTGACAGAGTGAACTCTGTCGGGCAGCTAGTACACGTTATAAATTTAAACATCTCTGTAGATACCTAAATATACCCTAACTATAACCCTGTAATCAAGAGGTCTCACCAAAATGTTTTAGGCCCAAGTCAACTCCAGCAGCTACTGATTGTTGATTAGCTCCTAAAGAGAAGAAGCTCTCATTTTGACTTCTACGTTCCGAGTTAAACGCTGTTACTCTCGTGAAAATCAAAAATGATTTATCACTGATTTTGGCCACCTCCCAGCTCTAAATTAAACCCAAATGACAGTACAGTGACACTAAAAATCTGTCAAGGACTTAGCAGATATCTGACAAATACCTACTATACAATGTCAGTGCCTGTAACAAGTACTTTCCTTTACACAAATATTACAGCCCACATCCATCGTTAAGATCCATCACCATTTGGCAACAAATTTAATAAATCAGCTGCAAGTATATTAATTACATAGCATCAAAACTTTAATTCATATGATTTCGTCACTTAGGTCAAAAGTATTTACTGATTAATTTAGAATACTGTGACATGGGAAATGGAAATATCCGTTCTACCCATAAAAAAGCGATGTGTATAGATAAATTGCGGACGTAAACTGATATTTTTGTACGCAGTTTTTCTAGTGTACCAAGTTGTCAATTAAATGTTTCTAGTTGTAACTAGAAGCTAGTAATAACTTAGTATTGGTTAAAAAAATATTAATTATTTGTTACGATTGTGTTATTTTCATTTCATTTATTTATGGTCTACGTACGATACTGGTATTGGAGGTGTTACAGCAGTAATATAGTTCCATCATGTCTCGCCAATAATTGGCATGCTAATGTTAAACATATACTCGTAAAGTAACATTAGATATACATACTTAAACAAAACAATACAATAATAATACTAAACATATTAAATTAACATTATTTATTATTAGGATTATAAAAATGTAACTGTATACACTTAATTTTATTTCATTTCATTAATAAATTATGTCACGTCTTGTATTATGCCACCTAGAATGCAATAATTTAGTCAAAATTTAATTATTTTCTATACTAAGTCAATGTCATATAATGTATAAAACATGTTTCAAACAGCCAATTATTTAACTTTTTATCGAGTGGTGATATGTCGCTTGTTATATGTTTTTATAATCATTACGTAGCTATTTCTACCGTAAATATGAGTTGAACTTCTTCAAATTTTGTAAATAATTCAGGATGATATCTAACAAACTTACAAACCTCAAGAATGTAAAGAAAAGGAAGAGTCAAATTATTATATTTCTTGAAGAATGGAACACTAGAGGTTCATGGTCGCAAGTTGAAAATAGCCTTGATCCACTTTTTTGTGCAATGAATACTTTGCTCACATCCACAACATTTCCCCATAATATGAGTCCGTATCTAATGAGTAACCCTACGTAACCATGGTAAGCTAGAAGAGCTATTTTTATGTCACTTATGTTAGAAACTTCCCATATTTATATAGTAGAGCTACAAGAAATTTCTTAGTAAATCAAAGTACACGTGGAAAAGTTGCCACTATTTTGTGGAAACTTTTTGCTTCTTGACGCAAAAACTCTTTACCTATTTATTATATAATATATCAATGATTTTGCAAGTAACTTTTAGAATACAATAAAATTTAGTATTCAAGTACCACCACTTACCACCAGGTGGCATGTCGGTTGGTCTAGTGTTATATAGCAACAAAAAAGCACCCCTCTCTTAATTATCTAGATAAGTGTACAATTATCACAGCTATACATTTTCCAAAAATTGTATGAACAACCCATGTGTCAAATTTCCCTATTGTGTACGTTATAATAATGTTATTATGCTAGGGTGTCGTAGAAGTGTCTTATTGGACATTAACTGATTGTCTACAGCTATTCATGTCAGTTAATAAATAAAACTAAATGAGTGCATTTTTTGACAAAGTCATTTCATTCCATTATTTGGATTATATTGAATTGATGATTTTTATAGAAAAATAAAATAATACACAAATTTTGTTACATTTCACGCCTATCCATCATTCCGATACAAATTTTGCCCAATGGAGGACCAGCGTGAAACCACTCCTACTACAATATGGGCATTGATGCTTGTGACCTTCTTTAAAGTTGTTCAAGGGTTACAATTATTATGAGGATTATTATTTATTGAGAGTAATAACTTCAAATAACATTAATATTTTATCTTAACTAATTTCAATTCTTTCAACGCATTTATTGAAATCTATGAACACATTTATTGTAATATTATCAAACCTGTTTTATAATATCCCATGAGTTTAATGTCTGCTATTGTAAACACTATGCAACGCGATATGAAGCATTAGCTGATTGCCACTAATATTTGCAACGGTACATATTTGCGATCACGCCCGCCCTGTTCGCCACACCTTGGACAAACCACGAACTTGCGTCATTGTTTCAACGTTTGATACAGGACAAAGGTTATGAAAAATATTTGACAAGACCAAAGTCTTTAACACAACAACGTGTTCTTTCGGAGCTTTGATGCCTCGAGTTTGTACTTTTTACCCCGGCAAAAACTCAGAGAACAATGACACCCGGGTGAAATGGCTCCACCCGGCAACGCATACCCACATATTTGGTGTTGTCTCACCGCTGCTCTATACTAGACTATGTTGGCTTGGTGGGCCAATCTTAGCTACTCTAGGCTCCCAGCGGCTTCTATTGGAATCTCTTATTCAGTTGTTCGTTTTCCAAATCCGAGATGCGTTCTCTCTCTGAGAGACGATAATACTCAGACGTGGCCAGGCTGCAGCGTAGCTTAAATTATTATATGTTCAAATCATATTTTAAAATTGGTATAAAAAAAATTTAGTAAAAATTAAAATAACATTTATATTTTACCCAATAATATTAAAAGTATTGCCACTTAACGACTCACTCGAATCTTAATATGTTTATAAAAAACTTCCAGGTGCACCGCACCATGTATCCAAACACACGACATAATAAAAAATCACGTTTACCACGTGCCAGTATCAGATCACGACTAAAACTTAAAAAAGGGTTGTAGAAGGGTTTGTACAACCCTAAAAAAGTATCCCTTACACCACCCTTATAGATATGCAAATGGCCCAATGGAAAGCCTCTGTGCGTGCATGCGCTGTACAATTTTAAAGTGATATGAAATATTTACATATAGCATTTGCATGAACCTCTCCCATTGGTCGTGCATACTTCGCATCTATGTATTGTATAATATTTATGAAGCAGCTCTTGAAAATAATATTAGTTTGACATAATAGGAAATAAATAAATAATAGTAAAATAAATAGTCCTCAAACTAAAGTCAAGTCAGTAAAATCTTCAAATCGTTTTTGTTTCTTCAAAATAGTGATGAGATCTTCATACATTATAAGCACAAAGAAACTATTATTAAATAAAAAGAAATGTATTTGCGTATTGCATATATTAATTAAATGTGGCCCACAATAGAAAAGAGGAAACTTCAGCCAATTTTTAAAGGTCTACTACTGTAATAGCATTTTATACTAAGTACATGTTTTAAGTAACACAATATCTATACGTACGTGATAGCAAAAAAATCACTATTAGTTGTCGCGTGGCAGCTGCTGAGATGTGGAAGGGTTGTCCCCATAAAAACTAACCCTTATTTTTATCACGTGTTTGATGATCGTGCTTTATGCAAAACACCAATCAAGGTCGAAGCGAAACGTCGCATTTTACATTTGTATGTCTAATCGAGTGATGTATATCGACGACTCCACTTGGATAAACTTTGTAAAAACATTGTTTTTCCTATGTGTGGGAATTATTTTACTCATAACACTGTCACTCGTAACAAATTAGCTATATTTTTAAAAGACATACGAAGTAATCAAATATCTACTACGTGGTAGAGCCCCAAGCCCGTCTGGATGGCGACCACCTTTGGTCTGAAGTATGCCGCCATAATAACTTTGTGTTATGTTCTGGGGTTAGTGACCCAAGTTCTTGTACCCTTATTAGACAGCAGCATGTTAACGATGCCGCTGGCGTTGCAAACACCCATCGGCGACGGTACCTGCTAAATTCTAAGTGGGCTTCAAAATACTCCACTAGCCCTCTAGTTAAATTTGAAACTCTTATCCCGATATGTTAATGGAGTTACGAATTGT